>CM039479.1:6167701-6186388 GCA_022433065.1 Begonia loranthoides | reverse complement strand
ATATGCAAGCAGCAGATTGGCAAGCACGAGCAGAAGAGAGGCATCGTGAGGTGGTGGCAGCAATTCAGTGACGTGAGTGGCGATCAGCCCATATGGCATCCGCGTCATGGACCTCTGAAGCAACAGCTGCCACATACCGCTCGTAAGTGATTTACTTTATACGCAAAGTCTAGTATTTACTTTGTTTGTGTTTGACGTAATGATGTGTTGTTCATTTGCAGCACCGGTGCCGTCAGCCTCCAACCTGCTCCTCCACTTGTGCCTGTCGAGGTCCAAGATGACTTAGAGCCTGGCCGCTTAGAACTGTGCGGGTGGTACATCTTTCATTTGGTTATATATGTGTGTTCGTTCATGTTCACGTTTATACGTTGTTAGTCTGACGACGCTTTGACATTTTTTTTGCAGGCTTAGGATTAGATGGAAACGTTTAAGTCTTATGTCAACTCAAATACTCGAAAGAACAAAGAGACGTGAGCAGTTCTGGGGGAAAAGCTGATGGGTGATGATTACATCATCACTGATCTCATATTCTCGAATCAAGTCGAGAAGCCAGATACGTTGAGAAGCCTTGTTTGTATGTTAGGTAATAAGATTTTATTTAAGTACTCATTCGAACTTATATCCAGTACTATTTGGTGGACAACGTACCCGTACTGGCGTTTCATTAGGAAAAGAGTCTACTATCATTAGGGTGGATTCACGTAAGTAACCATCTCGCTTCTTCGAGTTGTCGTTCATGTTTACTGATATAGCATATTCGTTGTTTACCTTGCAGACACACTCGAAGCATAATTGTTTTATGTCCTCCGTCGACCTGCACACTCAATATGCTTACCAACAATTGCTGCCGGAAGCAATCTCCATGATCGTAACATCCACTAACAAATAGAGGTATGTTTTTTCCCTTGTCTAAATTCTTAATATTGCTTTCCGTGTAATTCTTAATTGTTCCTTTTGCATTGCAGCCCAAACGGCATCTTGCGATGTACGAGTACGGGGATGAGGGTGATGCGACAGTGTACAATTCCAGAGCAATTTCACGAGCACGACCCTGCAATTTTTGACTATGAGGGTCCGTTGTTCGAGAAAGCAGACAGATTATTACTTGACCCGCAATTATCTTTTGAGGCCACTGATTTGCAGCCAAAAACGATAAGAAAGAAGAAGGCGGCTTAGGACTTTCTGCTTATGTTCAACTAGTTTTCATTTGTTTACAGTTACATTGTTGTAATGTATGTTCACTTTAATTTGTTTACATTTGCGTTATAATTTATGCGTAGTTTACATTGAATTTGCAAATGGTATGTTTGGATTGGATGATATGGTTAGTTAACATTTCATGCATGTATAATATATGTTTAGATGTTTAGATGATACTGGAACTACGTGGGATCTACAGGATGTATGATAATAGCATTGGGGGAGCAAAGAAACAATGAAGATTCTGGCAAAATTTTTATAAATTGGGGTGAGAATAAGTGAAAAGCAAATGTTGTATAAGTTGAATTTAGTACATAATCAAACAAATGTGCAACAATTCAAGCTGCTTGCATAAACAATCCGCCGTGTGTTGCTCAAGTCGTGGCGTCTTGCTTACAAGCCAGAAAAATGCAGCGTCTTGCTCATAATGCCGTTACGGCGTGTGAGGAAGCCACTGTGGTGTTTGAGCATGCCGCTGCGGCGTTTTGCACAACGCCGCAGTGGTGTTTGAGCAAGCTGCCAACGCCGCGGCGGCGTTTTGCACACACGTCGTGGCGGCGTTGTGCAAAACCCCGTGATTTTGCAGCTTGTAAGGAAGACACCGCGACTTGAGCAACACACCACGGCTTGTAAACTTTTGTTTGATTATATACTAATTTGAATGCATACAACATTTACTTTTCAATTATACTCACCCCAATTTATAAAAATTTTGGCAGAGTCTCCATTGTTTCTTTACTCCGCCAATGCTATTATCATACATCCTGCACAAGATCCCACACAGTTCTAGTATCATCTAAACGTCTAATCATATATTATACATGCATGAAATGTTAACTACACATATCATCCAATCCAAACATACCATTTGCAAATTCAATGTAAACTACGCATAAATTACAACGCAAATGTAAACAAATTAAAGTGAACATACATTACAACAACGTAACTATAAACAAATGAAAACTAATTAAACATAAGCAGAAAGTCCTACGTCGCTGAATGTATCACGGAAGGTTAAGGTCCACACTCGTGTACGTTTGTGTTTGTGGACCTTGCACATCCGACTCCTGCAAAACACATTGCAAATGAAATTAGCATTGTTCAATTCAAATAACACTTGAAAACGTAAACGTGATAATGGGCTCACCTGCATCCCAGTAACTCTGTTAAGAACTGCCTCAGGGACTAGGTCAAGAATTTTCTCGGGGGCTATCTTAGGAGCTCTAAACCTCATAAATGTGCCCTCCGACCTTCCTCTGCCACCTCTACCTTTGCCTCTGCCGCTCCCTCTGGATGCCCCTGCACTTGACTCACCTCCCCAATCGCAAGTGAGGGAATTGTGCCCCACATGCCCACACCGGCCACAAGTGACATTCAGATGTCTTCTGGTTAGCACTGTCCAGCTTGAGGCCCCGTCCACATCCCATATTCTACGTACACGCAACATTCCTAGAAGCCTTTTAAATGGCGGTGGGATAATTGGATCAAGATTTGTCACAGGAGGCCACTCGATTGGTCCATTGAAGGGGCGGAGAAAGTGGGAGTACATCGCCATATATATTTCCCGGTGAAAGCACACATGCACAAATTCCTTAGGAAATCTCCTCGTGAAGTGAATGCATGGAATTGCATGGACAAACGGGATGCCGGTCAACTCCCACCAGTAATAGGTACAAGTACACCTATCAAAATCGACAGAGTATTGTTCGTTACCGTTACTGACCTCAAACTGGGTAGCTCCTGCAAATTGGAGGCTCCAATTTTGACTGCCAAGTTGTACTTTGGCGAGCCGGTTGCTGATCATTCGACACAACAGTTCAGTCGAGCGAGCCATCTTTGCATTTTTTTTCACAATCCTACCCATGATGATCTTTCAAATGATCTCGAACATACTTAGAATTGGTTTGTCCCGAGCTAGTAGGATGCAAGTGTTGAATGACTCGCTTAGGTTGTTGAGGATTATGTCGCACTTTAGGATGGAGCAGAAGGCATGTTTGGCCTAGCATGTCACATCTATGCCTCGTAGATAGCCGTGGGCCACCGGTTCAAGAAAAAATAACTTGGCCATCTTTCTCTCAAATTGCCTCACTATTGTGGCTCTAGACACAGCCCACATTGCATCCTTTAACAACCTGTCTTTAAATTGTTTTTGAAAATTGGCATATAGATGTCGGATGCAAAATCGATGGTCTGCTTGCCATGCCACCTCTCTAACAGATGGCACTAGTCCCTACAAAGATTCATAATATGAGTCAGACATTGGTACAAAATGTATAACATAAACACATAAGGCAAAAGCAATCAACCGCACCTTTTGTCTATCAGAAATGATTGTCCATCCATTGCCAGATGGGGTGTTTAGATTATCGAGCAACAATTCTAGAAACCACCTCCATGAAGCCCTATTTTCTGCTTCAACGATTGCTACAATAATCAGATACATACCATCGTTCCCGTCGATGGTGACAGTAGTGAGCCGTTGGCCCTAAGTCGCTCCCTTCAAGTAGCAACCATCTAAACAAATAACAGGTCTACCACAGTTCGGCACTGCCCTCTTGCATGCATCCAAGCACATGTACATCCTTTTAAATACACTCATATCAAGGTCAATATGCAGTGAACTTCTAGGATTTGACCTCCGAATCTCCTCAGCATAGGACCATATGAGCTTGTATTGCTCATTGCCATCCCCTTTGTTAATTTTCTTGGCCTCATTTCTTGCCCTTCTAGCAAGGCTGGGTGTGATGTTGACATTGAAGTCCTTCCTGACTGTCTCAATTATTGAAGATATGTCCCAGTCGGTCTGACTTTTAAATCTGTTTAAGTAATGCGTTGCCATTCATTTGGTAGTGGCATGGCGGCTTTCCATCTTTCTGGAGCAAGTGTGAACGTCGTTGTAGAACTTTATTTGAAACGTTATTTCACCTTGCATTTTTTAGGTGTGCATCTGCCACGTGCATCCTTCCTGGCAGGTAGCCCTCAATCAATGATCATCACTGTGGGTGAATTTTATGTCATACCCACTCTTCAATGCATGATCAACAATTCTTCTCTAATTTTATTCAATGAATTGTACTTTTTGCCAAGACCCATACTAGCGAAGCTGCATTGTGCTTCTGGTTGGCGTCTAGGCCTACTCTCCGCCATATCAATGTCTTTATCACTAGTGGATTGGCATGCTGATCGAAGGTCCTCATTGTCCTCTTCATTTAGACTTGCTGAGACAGAATGTAACACAATTGCAACTTCATTTCCAATTCCACGTACCTCATTCTTAGTGGCCAATAATGTCTCTGTGGGGTCCACTTGAACTTGACGATTAATAACAGATTCTTCAACACTCCAAGCCGCCCATCAGCTTGTTAACGGCGAACGTGACTGCGATGTTGGATTTATCATTTACCCATACGTCAGTGGTTAACTTGTTAGAAAATATACCATAGTGGTTGACTTGTCATTGACCACAAACCATGACGGTTGATTTGTCCTTTTTCCTTTTCTTTTTGAAACGTATTCCTACCACATAAACAATTCGACGACGTTTCTCTTAAACTCCTAAATTTCTCATTAAAAAAATATTCAATTTCCTTATTAAATTTTCCAATTTAATCACCACTTACTCCATTTTATATATATATATATATATATATATATATATCAGTTAAATATTCAAAGTATATATCTATCAGTTAAATATTCAAAGTATAAATATATCATGTCACACTAAATATTCATTCCATTAAACTCCATTCATTTCAATATATCACTAAATTTAAAGAATAAAAACTTGAGGTATTACTACTATATCCTTTATACTACTATAATAATCATTGCTTGAAATTTATAAAGCATTATCAATTCAAGGTTGAATTAAGTCTCTATCATTTGAATGAATTTCAAAATAATATGAATGACCCTAGGTTTTTAATGAAGTGGATACACTTAAATGGCTCTACTAGGATCATCAACTATAGTAAAAAGTAACGAAAACCATCATGTGTCGTTGTATGAAAATGTTCCCATGAATCAATTGGAAAGGAATTTCGGACAGTATTATGAGATAAAAAAGGTAGTCGATGTTGTTTTGCTAATGGACAAATTGAACAAACAAATTTTTTTTCTGAATGTAACTAGAATGTGTCCTTTAAAAGTTGGAATTTTACATATGATGGATGACCTAATCGACAATGCCAAAGAAAACTAGTGCCATCAACCAAATAGCATACCCTTTTTTGAAAAGCACTATCAGAAGCATCATAGAAATTTGATAATATTGAAGAATGTATAGATTTTCAACTCGATTACCCATCCCAATCATTTTAGCTAAAGATTGGTTTTGGATCAAGCAGAAATTAGAATGAAAAAGAATAGAACAATTAAAGTGGAAGACAAGGCATTGACACAGACAATAAATTGAATAAAAAAAATAGGATATAGAGAACATGGTGGAGAATTAAATCATTAGTTATCTTGATGGAGTTGTTTTCGTTCAATTGAAACTCTAGAATTGTTAGGTAAAGTAACAAAATTGTTGTATACAAGTTGAGATGTAAAGAAAGAAAAGATCTAAAATAAACACGATGAGTTGCACCTGTGTCTAACACCTAATATGCAAACTTAGAATTTTCAGACTTAACAAAGGCATTAGAAACAAAAGAAATACATATGAAGTTTGAAATAGAAGTATCAATAGCTAATATGTCTACTGATGGTGATGTTCTATTAGCAATCAAACTCCACCACATGCAATGTGGTCATCCAACAGAGTTTTAAACTTTGTATAGTAGCTATTAACTTCCATTGGTTCTTGTAATATAAACAATAATTGATTTCAAATTTGATAAATTTACAGTGCATTTCCTTATTAAATCTATCAAGTAAATCTTTCCAAACTACCATAGAATAATTCAAGTATAGCATACTATCAAAAATTTCCTTGCTTACAGAGTTCAAAATCCAAAAGGTTACCATACTATTGCATTTATTATAGTTGTGGATGCAACTATCAGAAGGAGAAGGACGTTGAATAGTACAGTCAACAAATTGTAGTTTGTTTTTAGAATTCGATTCATTGGATGCGATACCCAGGCTAAACTTGGATGGTCACCAATATGTATAAAGTATAGACCACTTGGATCATTAATAATAGAAGTAAAAGATGAAGAAGAATTTGCTGCTATTGTAGTAGCAAACTTCTCTTTACTCACCTTTAAGCAAAGAAAAGTGAACAGAATGTATGCTCAGATATCATATTACAAATAGAAAGCTGAAAAACTATTGCATTGCATTTATCATTGTCTACTTCTACATAGAACTTAGCTATCCAGCAACTTCTAGTAGCTTCTATTGCTCAGCTCAGCTTCTTTGATCTCCAATAGGTAAAAAATACTCTTACAACATCAAAATTGTAGTAGAGTTTTGTTCTTGTTTCTTCTTGAGGAAGGCGTGGATACATGTTTAGACAATTGTGCGTATAAACCAAAGGCCCATATTCAATGGTTTGAATGTTTTCATTGATTATATTCTCACCAACATAATTTTATGGGTCCATAATACAAATTTAAGACTAACTAATTCTATGGTAAATAGTTGTTACAAAACACGGCTCCTTTGCCACCATAGTTGGAGACGGGGAGTGTCAGGTTGATGTTTCCACGTGGGCTATGTTAGAAATATCTCAAAATCCTCTTCTACAGGTTATGTTGTTTCCTTTTATCAATGCTTTTGTTGCTCTATTTGTTCTATCCATCTTATTTTTTGGAGAGAATTTTCCTAAAGTTGACCTAGCTGCGGGCGATAAGTGCACACAAAATTGGTACTCTGCCAAATAGAAGATGAACAACTACCCCTTCATTGCAACAGAGACATCTAGTGTATTGATCTACAAATCCTGGGCTGTCCCATTTAGTAGATGTTCATCGCCAAATTCACCTCGAAGATCTTCTGTGGATTTGGCCAAGAGTTGAGATCTCCTAATCATGAGTAGGATTTATAAGCCTGAGCTGAAGAGAGAGAGAGGATGATTGCACAGACCCACACTTCTGAAAAATTCAATAAAATTCTAAAAATTGAAAGATAATTTGGATGGAGCTTCCTCGACCTAGTCCTTACGGAACTAAAGGTAATGCTTTTTTCTACCCACAATGAATCAACTTCTTTGATCTTCTTATGGAACTAAATGGCGTTAGAAAAAGAAAGAAGCTTGTCCACAATGCGTAGCTAATTTATCAGATTTTATAACTCCAATGACTGATTTACTAATAAAAAAAGCTTGAGGTCTAATTTATTCCAAAAAAGATTGAGGTGTAACTATGAATAACTTTTAAGATCAACAGATAAATTACACTTTACCCTAATTTTACAAGGGTAAAATGCATATTAGTTCTTAAGCTTAGAGGTGGAAAGCAAATAAGTCTTTAAAATGTATTTTTAAGAAAATAATCTTTAAACTTAAAGAGTGTTAGCAATTAAGTTCATAGTGTTAAAATTTCATACAAAAATCACATGTTTTGTGATCTTTTCCGTTGGTCGATTTCCAGAGAGAAACACCTCTTGATAGAACAATTTTGACAATTTTAGTAATTCTTGACGTTGAGTTTTCAAACTTATTTATCTCTAAAAATCACTACATTCTATTAAGATTTATTTATCTATAGAGTGAAATTCATTTAGCAGAGAAAATCACGTGACAAAAACATGATAATGCTCTTAAATTTAGAGTATTATTTATCTAAAATAAAAGTTGAAATGTTTACTTATTTTTCACCCCTAAATTTAATAAATAAATTACATTTCACTTTTTCTAAAATGATATGACTCACTTTGCTAAGAAGACATGTTAAAGTGTAATTTATTAAAAAAAATATATAAGATGATAGCTATGAGTGACCTTGGACTTATTTATCAATACTTATGATGTACCAGGGATGTGAGAATGGAAGGAAACTCCTTGGAATGGGTGGCTATAAGAGGCAAAATGAATTCAAAATGAAAACTATCACAACTTGGTCTTGAGGCGTCCAAATGGTGTGAAATTTGGCCCATATCCTTCAATATAAGCAAACAAGCAACCCTCCAAAAATCAAAGGCAGAAACGTTCTGGAATGGGAATGGTGCGCGAAAAGGTGCAAGCTGGTCCGAATAGGTACCAAAGTTGTACTTATTGACTTCAATGGTCTCCAACAATGAAGACACTCCAACTTGGATCTTAGCAAGCTTATCTTCACTAGGGATTTCCACCTCTGGAAGAAGATGGAGGAAGTGATAACTTTAAGATAGATTACCACAAAGCTCACAAGAAACAACAATGACTCAATTTTGACACAAACTCTCTTGAGTGAACACCAAGGGAATAAGGCTGATTGTGGAGGGAACTCCAATCCTTTCAAAAGGGGGTTTCAGCTAATCAAAATTAGTTTCAGACAAGCCATAAAGAGGGAAATATATACCCCCTCAAATTAGGGTTGCCCTAACAATAAAATTACCAATATGTCCTCCAAAACAAAAACAAACAATAAGCCTTTGACTATTTAAGCTAAGCCGAGAGCACCCAGACAAACATTATCATTTTACATCGAATAATCTAAAATAATTCATAAAATGGTTCTATGCTACCTCCTTGAAATTCTAGAGTATCTTGAAGCGTCTTTCCTCTTGTTGTTGTCCTCCAGCATCTCCAAAAGTGGTTAAGGAAGTGTTGGTTGAATGGATGGCCTCGGATGGAAGGATGGGCTCAAGTGTCATGTTGAAGTCCTACTTAAGCACATGCTTGGGTTGCTCCTTGTCACAAAGAGATGGTACTCCATCCAAATCTTCATAAAAAGCTTCTCCCGCAAAATAAGAAAACACAAAAAGGTTAATGAGCCTTTTGGCTCGTGCTCTTGTTATTGGCCCTTGAGGTGCATCATTCTCCCAAGGTGATTGAGGATTTAACCTCAAATTCAATACTTGATCATTCTCAACTTTCTCTTCTTCATCGAGCGTTGAAACCATAAACCACCTCAAAAGGGCTCTTTTGAGTAGTTCTATCCATGCTTCTGTTGTAAGCAAACTCAATATATGACAAATTTAATATCCCAATCTGGTAGTCTTTTACAAACTATAGTTCTCAAAAGAGCTCCCATTGTGCAGTTGACCACTTTGGTTTGGCCGTCTATCTGAGGATGAAAGGACGTACTAAATAGTAGCTTGATACCCAATTTCCTCTAGAGGGTTTTCTAGAAAAAGCTCAAGAACTTTGTGTCTTGATAAAAAACAATAGAGCAAGGAATACCATGCAATCGAACTACTTCTTTGAAAAATAAATCCGCAACATGGTTAGCATCATTAGACTTTGTGCGAGCAATAAAGTGAGTTATTTTAGAAAATCTATCAATGACCACCATATTGGAATCTTTCCTGCGAAGGGTGCGAGGTAAACCCAAAATGAAATCCATACTAACCTCAATCCAATGATGAGTGGGAAAGGATAAAGGTAGATATAGACCTTGCAGCAAAACTCTACTTTTGGCCTTCTTGCAAATAATGCACCTCTCGATCACCTTTTGTACGTCTTTTAAGTAAATGTGGCCAAAATTTTTTTTTTCTTTTACAGCTTCATATGTCTTCTTTTCTCTGAAATGACTTGCTAATCCTCCACTAGGAATTCCACCTACTTGCCATGCCTTCTATTCAATTTACCTTGGTTTTGAATATGCTTGAGGGCTTGGTGATTGGTATGAATAATAAACTCCTTAGAAATAAGATAGTGTTGCCAAACTTCAAGGGATCAGATAACTACATAAAATTCTTTGTCGTACGTAGAATAGTTCAAAGCTGCTCCTTTTAGTTTCTCACTAAAATAAGCAATTGGTCTACCATCTTTCATAAGGACAACTCCAATGCCAAGGCATGAAGCATCACATTCCACCTCGAACACTTTGGCAAAATCGGGTAGTGCAAGCACAGGTGCATGGCATAGTTTGTCTTTAATAATTTCAAAGCTACCTTGACATGCTTTAGACCATTGAAATTCCTTTCCATTTTTAGTACAATCAGTAATGGGGCCATAATGGTATTGAAATTTTGAATAAACCTCCAATAGAAGGAAGTCAAACCATGAAAACTTCTCACCTCGAAAATGCTCTTAGGAATCAGCCACTCTTTAATTGCTTTGATCTTTGATTCATCTACCTCCATGCCGTGTTTTGTTATTATAAATCTAAAGAAATATACTCTTTTTTGAGCAAAGGAGCACTTTTTGAGATTCCCATAATGTTTGGCCAATCTTAGAGTGGCAAAGAGTTGGTGAAGATGTTCCACATGTGAAGGTAAAGCCACACTATAGATCAATATGTCATCGAAGTATACCACAATAAACTGGCCCTTGAATTCCTTGAGAACATGTTGCATGAAGTTCATGATAGTGCTAGGGGCGTTGGATAAACCAAAAGGTATCAGTATCCACTCATAAAGTCCATGTTTTGTTTTGAAGGTCGTCTTCCATTCATCACCCTCTCTCATTCGGATTTGGTGATAACCGCTCTTAAGGTCTACTTTGGAGAAGATGGAAGCACCACTTAGTTCATCCAACATATCTTCAAGTCTAGGAATTGGGAACCTATACTTGATTGTAATTTGGTTGATTGTACGACTATCTACACACATCCGCATGGTACCATCTGCTTGGGGAACTAACAAGGAAGGCATGACACAAGGGCTAAGGGATTCTCGGATATACCCCTTCTCAAGGAGTTTGGTTACTTGCTTATGTAACTCCTTGGCTTCTTCTAGATTTAGTCTATAAGAAGACCTTTTTGGAAGAGTGGCTCCCAACAATAGATTAATTTGGTGCTCAATTCCTCTAAGTGGGGGAAGCCCTTGAGAAAGCTCTTCAGGAAACACATCTTGGAATTCCTTAATAATATGTTGACTAAAATCTAGTATGTCCCCCAACTCCTCTAATCTCTCTCTAAACATAACCATTACCATAAGACCACCCTTTAGAAATGACTTCTTCAGCTCTTTCTTGGACATGAATAAGGTGGAATCAACTCTTTCCTTCTTCATGCTATCATAATCTTGAGCAACTTGTTCAAGTGGAGAAGGTCCAAGTTTATAATTCTCTCATCCATCTTGAAAGTATAATAGTTGGAATAGCCATCATGGGACACTTTTCTATCAAATTGTCACGGTCTTCCCAATAAAAAATGGCTGACACTCATTGGAACCACATTAAACAACACTTCATCCACATGACTTCCAATAGAAAAATTTATGCGAGATTGTTTAGTCACTTTGATGGCTTCCTGATCAATGAGCCAACTTAACTTGTATGGAGTTGGATGCAACATAGTTTCTAATCCCAACTTCTCAACAACATCTTGGGATGCTAAATTGGTGCAACTTCCCCCATCTATGATGATAGAACATACTTTGTCTTTGACTTTGAATTGACTATGGAAGATGTTCTCCCTTTGGCATTCCTCCTCTTGACTTAGCATGGTTAAAGACCTTCTTACGATCATAAGGAGAGGTTCTTCTTGAGCAAAGTATGTGCCTTCTTGTGGTCCCTCCTCTGTACTTGGCCACTCAATGATTTCATCCTCACTTTCCACCTCTTTAGTATCATTTCTAATCACCATCACATGCTTGTTTGGGCATTGTGAAGCAATATGCCCTAACCTGAGGCATTTGAAACATTTTATATCCCTTGACCATGGTCTAGTTGATTCTACACTTGGTTTCCATTCTTCAATAACTTTGTTATCATGCCCTTTCAAGGCTACATTCTTCTCATCAAACTTGGCTTGTGGCTTGTATGCAAGTGGTTTTTTTTTGGAAAGGCCGAAAGCTAGACTCCTTACTCTTCCTCTTTCTTTGCCTCTCTACCTTGAAGGCTAATGCACAACGCTATCCATGGTTTCAAATGGTTGAAGCTCCACTATGTCATCAATCTCCTTGTGAAGACCTTTTATAAATATTGCAATTGTTTGTTCCATAGGCTCCTCCAATGCACACCTAATCTTGAGGGTTTCAAACTAGGTTAGGTATTCTTCAACTGATTGAGATCCTTGTTTGAGGTTTTGGATTTGTAAAAAGAGTTCTTGTTTGTAATGTAATGACACAAATACCTTCTTCATGAGTGCCTTCATCATTCTCCAACTTTGCACCTCATTATATCCCTCGCATCTTCTTTGAATTTTTAAGTCCTCTCACCATAGGTTAACATATCCCGAGAGCTCTAGAGAAACCATTTGCAATTTTTTCTTTTATGAATACTTATAGCAATTATACTTTCTCCATCCAATCTAGAAAATCATCACAATTACAAGAGCCCTTGAAAGGAGGAATAGATACCTTTACATGTCTAATTTCATCCTTAGCCATAGGTCTTCTTCTCGAGCTAGGGACCTCATCAAGATTGATTTCTAAATTGGCATCATCTTCTCCACTTTCTTTTCAGCTTCTAGTGTCAATGGATGTACTCAACCTTCTCCTTGGTCTAGGTGTTCTAGGGGCCTTACATTATGGTCCCTAGGTTCTGCCAACCTCTGCTGCAAGTTGGCTATCATGTTACGGAGTTCCTCTATTTGGCCTTGCATGCTAGTTTCAGCTTCTTTCATTGGTGGCCTCTCAGATGCTTGAGTAGTTGACAGATTTGTTTCCCGATTTTAGGGAGTATTTGTCCCACTTCTTGTCATCCTTTTATAAAATAGAAATCACCAATCAATAGAGTACAAAATATGGGAAGTGATTCTGATACCAAATAATGCACCACAGATATGAAAATGGAAAGAAACTCCTTGGAATGGGTGGCTATAAGGGCAAAACGAACTCGAAATGAAAATTGTCACAACTTAGTCTTAAGGGATCCAAATGGTGTAAAATTTGGACCATGTCCTTTTCTGTAAGCCAACAAGAAACACTCCAAAAATCAAGGGCATAAACATTCTAGAACGAAAATGGTACGCGGAAAGGTGCAAGCTGGTTTTAATAGGTACCAAAATCGTACCCATTGACTTCAATGGTCTTCAACGAGGAAGACACTCCAACTTGGGTCTTAGCAAGCTTTCTATTCCTTCACTAGGGATGTCCATCTCTAGAAGAAGATGGAGAAAGAGATAGCTTTAAGAGAGATCACCACAAAGCTCACAAGAACCAACAGTAACTCAATTTTGACACAAGCTCTTAAGGGTGAACACCAAGGGAATAAGGGCGATTGTGGAGGAACTCCAATCCTTTCAAAAGGGGCTTTTAGCTAATCAAAATTAGTTTCAGACAAGCCACAAAGAGGTGAATATATACCCTTTCAAATTAAGACTGGCCTAACAACAAAATTATTAATATGTCCTCCAAAACAAAAACAAACAAATAGTCGTTGGCTATTTAATCTAAGTCGAGAGCACCCAAACAAGCATTATAATTTTACATCAAATAATCCAAAATAATTCATAAAATGGTTCCATGCTATCTTCTTGGAATTCTAGAGTATCTTGAAGTGTCTTTCCTCTTGCGTGTGGCTCCCTTCAACATAACGTGTAACGACCGGGTTTATTTTAAACTATTTTTCTTTATTTAAAATTCGTAATATAAAAATTTTTGTTTAATTTATTCAAACCACGTAATTCAAGCAATTGATTCAAATTAAAATCACGTCAGAGTTAATTAAGCGGAAACAGGAAATGAAGTTTCAAAACATGGTTTAGGCTTTTCCACAAAAGTCCATGGCTACAAATTTTTTCTAGGTTCAAATCAAAATACTACTTATACAAAATACTTAACGTTGCGTTAGTGAACCGCAAGCATCAGGTCAACTCGGCTGATAATCCAAGGGATCATCCTGAAATTGCTCCTCCTCAACCAGTACATCACAGCCATCATCACCTACTTATGCACGCACGGAATGAGCTTAGATCTAACCTGTAAATATGATGACTTTGAATGTTGAATCCGCCTTGAATTGAACTTAGGAAAGTTCAATGATCTTCCGCTTTGTCTTCTCTTTTTTATTTTGAATGAAAGAAAAAGGATTACTTTGAGAAAGTAACTTTTAGGATAGTACTCCCGTGATATGACTCACATGAAGAGTTCTTTGGATATAACGCACCAAAAGATCTTTGGATGTAACTCACCAAAGTTTTTGAAAGACGAATCACTCTAATTTCGGGTTTAGCAAAAGCTATTTTGTATTCAATTCTCAACTCCTCTAAAATATAAGCGGTGATGGCTTTATATAGCCAATTGAAAATATAAATTAGAAAACTAAATAAAAGATAACCTAGATAAATGAATCTAGATATCTTAGATAAGTGAATCTAGATATCTTAGATAAGTGGATCTTTTTTAGAGATAATATCTAAAGACATAATATCTTTCTCTCTTTTGTCCTCCAAGCTTGTCTTCATGGGGTTGCTCTTGGGCTTCTTTTCATGTTGAAATCGTCCACTTGGATGATTTCCATATCTTGAGTTTCTTAATCTCCAAGTTTGGAAACTCGGACTTCCCTTAAACTTTTTCTCTATGTTCTTTGGACTTTTACCATAGCAAATGGACTTCGAATTAAACACTCTAACATGCGTTAGAAAGCTTAGGAAGTTGGTTACAATCTTCATGAAGAACGTTTCTTGAAAAAACATCATCGTGACTTCCAAAATAATTAAATACACCTCGAAGGTCAAAAATAAGACTTTTTTTGGAAAGTCTTTCCATTTCTCTTTCATTGCTCTTGACTTCCACCTATGTTTGATCTTCATGATATTCTTTGAGGCTTGATAAATAATAGAATGGTCTCATTTTGTATCACCTACATCACGGGGAGAATAATGAGCCTAATGCTTAGCAAGAAATTAGAATGATTGCAATAATGCTATGCATGATCATACGATGCATTACAAAAAAGAACCTATCTTTTCTGGAACCAGAGAGGTGGATACGTCTATTGGTCAGGTAGCTTAACTGTCACTCTGATGAGGAGATACATTCATTAGGGGTGTCACTACATGTCGTTACAACACTATTTTGTTAGAGACGTTAAGGATTTCTATTACAAGAGAATGGGTGAACCCTAGAGTCCATATGGCTAAACCGTCACTCCACTCCCTACATGGGAAGAGATACATCCATCCGAGATGTCATCACCGATGGACAGTCACCTATTCTCTCGAACCCCCACCTGCCTATTTACATATATTAAGCATGTCATGCAATATGTTCACAAATTCATAAGCCCTAAGTATGATGTGTGAATATCAAGCATGGTTCACGAACATATATATACAAGAGAAAATGTACCATTTATCAGCAATTTATAGAGGACAATTTAAGGGTTAATGAAAAATCATCAATTTAACTAAGCGCCCATTAGTAGTGTGATTTACAAGGATAATCCATGTGTTTTTAGTGAGGGACCTGGAGAAATTTCCTACTAAACTTGCTACCTTCCATGTATAGGGGTTGTCTTATGAGTTCATGGAAAGGTTATTTTCTCATAATGTCAAGCATCTTAACACTTCAGAGGTTAATTTCATCATAACGACAATGTTTATTAACCCCTTTCAATTTCCATCATTAGCAGCATATTACCATAACAATAGTTTACTCAAACAGGACCTGACAGTTATTTAATCCATCCAATAATCAAGAGCATAATTGATGTGCCCCAAGGTCCTATCACACGGAGTCGAGCCAAGAAACTCATTGATTTCCTAACTAGCTTCTATTTTGCAGGAAATACCAAGATGTGGGATTCTTTGAAAGATGTATCACAAGACGATAAAGAAGTACCTTTTCATTTGATCACTTGGGACGGTGCTCCACCAACCTAAATCGAACTCCACATTAGCCATGAAGTGTGATGACGTGAAGACTACAAATATGATTTAAGGTCTTGTTTTGATTTAGTAGAATTAGTATTCTGAACAACAATTTTATTTGGTTTTCTTTTATTGTGTTGTGAGATGCTAGAGAGGTGTGCGGTTTGCATGAAAACCGTACCCTCATGCCGAATTTTCGTTAGTAAGGGTATTTTGGTCTTTTGACCTATTTTGTAACCCTTAGGTTAAATACCCTCCCTTGGAAGATTGGAAGGTAGTTTTGAATTGAAGATAATTTGTGTTTTGAAAACACTTTGCCGCGGCCTCCCCCTCCCCTTAGCGCTGTTCTCCTCCATCACCCAAGCAAGGGTTTCTTGAAGCTTCTCAACCTTGCAATCCTTGGGATATTGTTTCTTCCAATCATTATCTTTGAGGTAAAGATTGTAGAGTGGAGACAAAAGAAGATTCCAACCTTAGAGAGTGTTGGTTTTCGGCTAACCACAAAGTCGCCCCTCTCACTAAGAGGTCCACGGACTCCATTGAAGCTACTCTTGATTTTTGAATACCTTCTTTGCTCTTTTCTTAGTTCTTGGATGCCCTAATGATCTGGTAGTTGAATGCTTAATAGTCGTCGGAGAATTCATTTGTGGATTATTGATTTGGAGAAGGTTATTGTGGGATTATTGTTGTTGTGCTAAATCTGCTTTCTTGCTGGATTGTTATTGTCGCTGATTATGGTATCTATTTGAGGCCTTTATGCCATTCATTTCGTTTTGGTGTCTTCTGGTGATTTGTTCAAGATTAAGTCAGGGAGCTACCTTCCAAATTTGGCCTCCATTTGATGTATGTAGCTCAAGTTATTCCGTTTTGATTGATCGTTGGTAAATCTGCCCTGTCAAGCCCTAATTATTGGAACGTTTGTATTCAGAGCATAACTCTTGAACTAGAATGGATTTCTTTATGGCATTTGGACACGATTATTGTGATTGTATTGAGAACATCCCTGCCAAGTTTCAATTCAAGCTCACGTATAGTTTGGAAGTTAAAATTGATTGACTATTGTTGATTCGGTGAATTACAGTTTTCCGAAACAAATTTTTTTAAGGCTCTCTATTTGTTCCTTGGAGCCTATCAATAATGACCCATAACGATAATAGTCAAACATCAAGGATTTCATGTTGTATACACTAGAATCCATTCCAACCAAAGATTCTGTTAGCCTTTTCGTTAGGCTAAGTTTTATTTTGATGATGACTAAATTGTGTGTTAGTTTAGTAAATCAATAAGTTGTATTTTAGTAGCATGTTGCTTGGATTAATTGGTGGATAAATTGCATAACTTAATTGAGAAAATCAAATATGCAATATTTGTGGCACATGCTTAGGTTTGGATATAAACAACTTTATATGTTTTGGATATCATCAATAAGGGAGATTGTTTAGACTATGTGATAAAGATGATGTGAAATTTAATAAAGTGCAAAAGTTGTTTATACATTGAATTGTTATATATCATATTTATCGATTAAATTGAGAATACCCTTGATTAAGGGTATTGGGAATGTTTAATGTGTTTCTCTAAGTCTTTGCAGGAGAATGGAAGGTTCGTATGACTTATAGGAAAAATTTTGTGAAAGTATGAAGTTGTTTGTGCAGTTGAGGACGCTGTGGATGAGGCGGACGCGAGGCTTTGGCATCCGATTTGCTTCTGTCCATTTTGATGGATATGCGGACTGTGGTCGTGGATGAGGCAGACGTGAAATGGCGTCCGCAGGTCTTCAGCTGTGTAGACGGAAAAGAAGAAGAGAACGATGGTTTGGCGTCCCCCTCAAATTTGTGCAGTCGCGAACGATAGACCCAGTCGGTGCGGACGGTGCGGACGTGAATATTGGCGTCTGATTTGAATCTTTCCAGTTCTGGATTTGTGCGGACGATTTGTGCTGGCGAAGCGAACAATAAAATTGGCGTCCTCATGTGCATATTTTTCTGTCCAACGGCTATATTTTCAACGGGAAAATTTCAACGGTTGTGCGGACGATAGGTGCGGACACTGAGGACGTCCAAAAGCAGCAGTGGCAGTGTCTATAAATATAAGTCCACACCAAGCTCTCCATAACGAACGAATCAAATATTCGAGGCAAAGCCCTGGCAAAATCAATACTCGAATACTACTCTGTGAGCTTTTAATTGTGTTGTAAATCCAATTCTCCCTATTCCGAACTTGTGAGTTATATTTTGGGAGAATTCGGATTAGCTAGATTTAAGCTTAAATTTTCGAGTTTCGTATTGTACTTGATTGTAAAGGGTGATTCCCTTAGAATTCATCACACTTGGGTGATGCCCCGCAATAGTCAAATATTGGGTGACGCCCCGCAATAGTCAAGTTTTGGGTGACGTCCTATAATAGTCAAAGGTTGACGACCTTATAATCAGTCAAGGGTGATGCCCCGTCTAATAGTCAATTTGTAAGCGGTTTTATTGGCACCCGTAAGCCAATTACTTAGGTTATCTCCAAGTGAAACTTGGAGCGCGGACGTAGGTGAATTTGCTGAACCACGTAAACAAATATTGTGTGCACTACTCTAACCCTCACTCTTTACATTATTGCATATATTTGTTATCAATATTTCAATTATATGCATTAATTCACTTAGGGTTATTAGAGATTAAAATATCACACGAAAAAGTTAAAA
>CM039479.1:6092570-6162717 GCA_022433065.1 Begonia loranthoides | reverse complement strand
TGTTGGTCTCCCCTATGAATTGATTTTGCTATAGATAAAAAGGGGGAGACATAAATTGTTCCATTCTTGAAAATTTAGAACACTCTCTTGATGTGATTTCGATTCTTTTAAAAGAGAGAGATAATTGCTATGGACAATTATTATACCTTTTCAAAGCTTTGTTGTGAACTTCTCCTTTGGATTATATGTGTATATGATAAAAGGAGGAGAAAAATATTATAGACACTTGATTTGCTTTTTAATTTTTAAATTCCCCATAGTTGCTATTTAGATCATGAATATAGGGGGAGAATATCAAGTTGTATAGAGTTTATTAACTTGTTCATAAATGTTAACTTTAATTTTTAGTTTCGATAAATTTGCTTCCCCTTAGTTTATAACTTTGATAATTCTTCCTTGCCTTTAAATTAATGAAAGGGAAGATAAATGTTTTAAAGAAAATTGATTTGTTTTTAATTATGGATTTACCCATAGATTGAATTTTGTTAATTGATTTAGGGGGAGAAATTAAAATTGTTTTGATTCAACTTGTTTCCCCAAAAGTTTTTAGTTTTGAGATCTATAAAGGGGAAGAAGTTTTGTAGATGTTTTTCAAATTGATATCAATAATTGTTTGTTTTAAACTTCTATAATTAGTATCTATCTTGAATTTCCATCCCCAATGTTTTAATTGTATGCAATGATTTAGGGGGAGAGGAATGGTTCTTACCTTGAATATCCTTGAAAGATAGTTATATCAATTAGTATTTTTGAAATTAGCTTTCATTTCATCAATTGGTATCAATAATGATTTTTGTTTTGAAACCTTTCAATTGGTATCAATCATTGTTTGAGTTTGAATTTTAACAATTATGTATCCGTTCAAAAATTTGGTATCATTAGACTTAATTTTTAATTGGTATCATGTATGAAACTATTTTGTTTTGGTATCAATGAAATCATATTTTCTCTACAATTGGTATAATATTCTTTGGATTTTCATTTGGTATCCTATTTAGATTCCCCAACTATTTGACTATGTGCATAACGATAGGGGGAGAAAATTTACTTTTCAAAATTGGAACTCATTCATAGATTGTTTCTCAATTGGTATATATTTTGTTTAAACTTGGATGGTTCTATCTCTTGTTTAGTTACCCTCTTATATACTTGTTGAAAATTTTAAAGAGGGAGAGAAATATTTAAATTTGTTTTATTGTTGCTCTAAGAGGGAGAGCAAATATTGTAAATGTGTGGTATATTCCCGTTAGGTTGTTGTTGTGATTAACATAGGGGGAGAGATATTTGAATTGATTTTGATTTAACACATTGGTATCTCTCTTAGAAATCTCTTTGAACTTACTATTGGTATCAATACTTAGCACAAATGATTTTACAATTCTCAATATTAAATTGTATTCTAGTTCTTATATTTGGTATTCATTTCTTGAATCTCATTCTTTTTTGTGTTTATTGTTTGAACTTAAATGCATAATACCATCATATATGTTTAGGCTTAATGAGCAAAAAGAGGGAAAATATTTTTGATTGAATATTTCATAGTAGTGATTTTTCAATTGGTATCATATTTTACACCCAAATTGAATTGGAATATTAAATCCCTCAAATAGGTGTGTATTCTAAATGACAAAGAGGGATGATATTTTTTTTGTGATTGTGGTTACTTAGATTGGTATCTTATCTTCTATCACTAATTGAACTTTAATGTTTATATTCCCTCAAATGAGTTTCTATGCTTAATGTAAGAGGGAGAATATTTTTGTTAAAAATCTTTGTGATTGTGGTTATTTACAATTGGTAGCTTTCCTTTTAACCACAAATTGAAAGGGAATCTATATTTCTCTCCATGGTTTGCTTCTTGGTTAGATTCATTGATTAAGTGGAGAGATAGTCTTAACTTGTTGATAATTGCTCTAGGAGTAATTAAATTATATATTGAATGTTAATGCTTATTTTTCTCATTTGTTTGATTTGTGGATTAATTTCTTGATTAAAGGGGAAGAAATTTGTTTTCAATAGAATTATTTGTTGAAATTATCTTTGGATTCTAATACTAATTCCCTCAATGGTTTAATTCTTGGATAGATTACTTGAAAAAGGGGGAGAATTTAATGTTAATCTTATTTTGATAATATTTCATGATTGTGTTTGAACTCTACTCCCCTTGAATTACTTTTTGATTATGACAAAAAGGGGGAGAAGGATATATAAGTTGTATTTTAGTAGCATTGTGCATGGATTTATCGTTGATATATTGCATAACTTATTTGGAGAATTCTAATATGCAATAGTTGTATGCAAATGCTTAGTTTTAAGATAAACAACTTATTGGATTTTGTCATCATCAAAAATGGGGAGATTGTTAGCCTTTTTGTTAGGCTAAGTTTTATTTTGATGATGACTAAATTGTGTGTTAGTTTAGTGAATCAATAAGTTGTATTTTAGTAGCATGTTGCTTGGATTAACTGGTGGATAAATTGCATAACTTAATTGAGCAAATCAAATATGCAATATTTGTGGCACATGCTTAAGTTTGGATATAAACAACTTTATATGTTTTGGATATCATCAATAAGGGAGATTGTTTAGACTATGTGATAAAGATGATGTGAAATTTAATAAAGTGCAAAAGTTGTTTATACATTGAATTGTTATATATCATATTTATCGATTAAATTGAGAATACCTTTGATTAAGGGTATTGGGAATGTTTAATGTGTTTCTCTAAGTCTTTGCAAGAGAATGGAAGATTCATATGACTTAGAGGAAACATTTTGTGAAAGTATGAAGTTGTTTGTGCAGTTGAGGACGCTGCGGATGAGGCGGACGCGAGGCTTTGGCGTCTGATTTGCTTCTGTCCATTTTGATGGATATGCAGACTGTGGTCGTGGACGTGAAATGGCGTCCGCAGGTCTTCAGCTGTGCGGACGGAAAAGAAGAAGATGACGATGGTTTGGCGTCCCCCTCAAATTTGTGCAGTCGCGGACGATAGACCCAGTCGGTGCGGACGCGAATATTGGCATCCGATTTGAATCTGTCCAGTTCTGGATTTGTGCGGACGATTTGTACGGGCAAAGCGGACGATAGAATTGGCGTCCGCAAGTGCATATTTTTCTATCCAACGGCTATATTTTCAACAGAAAAATTTCAACGGTCGTGCGGACGATAGGTGCAGACGCTGAGGACGTCCGGAAGCAGCAGTGGCAGTGTCTATAAATATAAGTCCACACCAAGCTCTCCATAACGGACGCATCGAATATTCGAGGCGAAGCCCTAGCAAAATCAATACTCGAATACTACTCTGTGAGCTTTTAATTGTGTTGTAAATCCAATTCTCCCTATTCCAAACTTATGAGTTATATTTTGGGAGAATTCAGATTAGCTAGATTTAAGCTGAAATTTTCGAGTTTAGTATTGTGCTTGATTGTAAAGGTGATTCCCTTAGAATTCATCACACTTGGGTGACGCCCCGCAATAGTCAAATATTGGGTGACGCCCCACAATAGTCAAGTTTAGGGTGACGTCCTATAATAGTCAAAGGTTGACGACCTTATAATCAGTCAAGGGTGACGCCCCGTCTAATAGTCAATTTGTAAACGGCTTTATTGGCACCCGTAAGCCAATTACTTAGGTTATCTCCAAGTGAAACTTGGAGCGCGGACGTAGGCGAGTTTGCCGAACCGCGTAAACAAATTGTTAGGGTTCAGTGTGACCCGGATTCTAATTGAGCCAGGCCGGTTTGGCCCACATTGGAGGTTTCCTAATTCCTGCAGGATTAGGGTTACCAATTTCAGTATGACTAGGGTTTCCTTTATTTCCTATAAATATATGCTTGAGCCGCAAAGCTCATTGTACCGATTTCTATAGTGATTTCTCCTCTGCCCGTGGTTTTTTCCCGTCTTGGGTTTTCTACGTAAATTCGGTGTCCACTGTTTTTTCTTTCTCTTTTTCCAAATCTCGTTCGTTATTCAACGCTATTTTTCAACAATTGGTATCAGAGCTACGGTTCAGGTTCTCTATATCAATTTTCAACAATTGGTATTAGAGGGAAATTGAAGGTTTCTGAAAATCGAGGTTTTTCGATTTATCGGAGGTGGAACGAGTTATTGATTTTAGTTTTGGAAATAAGAAATTGAAAAAGAAAAAAGAAATAGGAGGCTGCCCGTGCTGCCCGAAGCTTTCATCTGCCCGCGATCTGCTTCTTCTCCAGCGGACCTTCGAAGAACAGATCTCAGCGACGAAACCCACGATCCGCCTCTCCAGCTTGACAGAAGCCGTCGGTTGTCGATCCAGAACGCTGCAAATAACTGCAGCACCGCCGTTGATCGAGCCTCTTGTCGCTGGCGTCGATCGTTCCGAAGAAAAGAAAGCCCCGCGCTGCCGTTCGACGATCCAGAACTAAGGAGAGACCGCCGACCAACCGAAGCCCGCACCGACGTCAGTCCATCGCCGGTATTTGTCGCGGCATCTCAGTGTTCCGATCCGTCCAACCGATTTAAAAACCAGGGGGATAAATTTTTGGTTGATTTGGTATTTTGAAATTGGTGATTATTGGTTCAGAATATATTTTGATTGGATTATTGGATTATTCTGATATATTTGGGGGCATTAATTTTGGAGCGTATATTCTGTCAGATTTTTGGGAGAAAATTCTATTTTTTGGGGATGACTTCGATGAAATATGAAATTCCGATGTTAGATCAGAATACGAGGTTTCTGATATGGCAGATAAAGATGCGGGATGTTCTTGCTCAGATGGAATTAGACAATACATTATTGGGGGTCGATAATATGCCAGCGTCTTTGATCGAGGAGGAAAAATTATTGAGGGACAGAAAAGCGTTATCTGTGATTCGTCTTCATTTATCAAATGCAATTTTGGAGGATGTCATGAAGGCGAAATCTGCTGCTGAAATATGGACAAAGTTGGAAGAATTGTGCATGCATAAAACCCTGACAAGTAAGCTGCATTTAAAGCAGCGGTTATATTTTCATCATATGGGAGAAGGAACTTCGATTGAAGAACACTTGGCTGCATTCAAAGGAATTGTTTCGGATTTGGAAGCAATGGAATGCAAATATGATGAGGAGGATTTGGGTTTGATTTTGCTATGTTCGTTGCCTGCATCGTACAATATTTTCCGGGATACTATTCTGTACAGTCGGGACACATTGACTCTGAAAGATGTCTACGATGCTTTGCTTTCAAAAGAAAGGATGAAGCACCTTGTAGTTGGATCTGGAACTCAGGGAGAGGGATTGATCACCCGAGGTAGAACATCAGAGAGGTCCGATAAAGATAACAGTAACAGAAGGGATTCGAAAAGTAGATCAAAGTCCAGGAACAGAAACAAGGTTTGTTTTTTCTGTCAGAAAAAGGGGCATATTAAATCTGAGTGTTATAAATTGCAGAATAAGAGAAAAGAGCAAGCTGATCAAAAGGGAAAACAACCAGTGAATTCTGGTGAAGCTGTTGTCGCTGAAGAAAATGAGTGTGAATCAGGAGGAGATCTTCTGGTAGTGTCTGACGGAATTTCAAAGCCATCCAAGGAGTGGATTCTGGATTCGGCCTGTACATTTCATGTGTCTCAACAAAGATTGGTTTTCGACATATGAGCCAGTGCTAAAAGGTGCAGTGTTGATGGGTAATGATTCATCATGCAAGATAGCAGGGATTGGTTCGATCAGAATCAAGATGTATGATGGAGTTGTCAGAACACTTTGTGACGTGCGACATGTTCCCGATTTGAAGAGAAATTTGATCTCGTTGAGTACTCTTGATCTGAAAGGGTACAGGTACACCGGTGAAGGTGGAGTTTTGAAGATCAGCCGTGGTTCTCTTACTATGATGAAGGGGCAGAGAAAATCTGGTAACTTATATGTTTTGTAGGGATCTACAATTGTAGGGGATGCTGCAGTTGGTACTTCATTGTCAGATGAAGATCTTACCAGATTATGGCATATGCGTTTGGGGCATATGAGTGAAAATGGGATGAATGATCTTAGCAGAAGAGGACTTTTGAATGGTCAGAGCACAAGCAAATTACAGTTTTGCGAGCATTGTATTTTTGGGAAACAGAAGAGAGTTACATTCACTACAGCCACTCACAGTACGAAAGAAATACTTGGTTACATCCACTCAGATCTTTGGGGTCCAGCAACGGTGCCTTCCAAGGGACGGGCACATTATATGTTGACCATGATTGATGATTATTCAAGAAAGCTTTGGGTGTTCTTTCTCAAGAAGAAAAGTGATGTATTCGTTACTTTCAGGGAGTGGAAGACTTTGATTGAAAAGCAGACAGGGAAGCAGGTAAAATGTTTACGCACCGATAATGGTTTAGAGTTTTGTTCGGGAGAGTTCAACTCTTTCTGCAGGTCAGGAGGCATTATGAGGCATCTGACAGTCCCGGGAACTCCACAACAAAATGGAGTGGCAGAGCGTATGAATAGAACTTTAATGGAAAAGGTGCGGTGTATGATTTCAGATTCTGGTTTACCTAAGTCGTTTTGGGCTGAAGCTGCTGCTACTGCTTGTTATATTGTGAATCGTTCTCCGTCAAATGCTCTTAATAAGAAAGCTGCTAAAGAAGTTTGGTCTGGTAATCCTGTTGATTATTCAGGTTTGAGAGTATTTGGTTGTTTCGCGTATGCTCATGTTGATAATGGCAAGTTAGAGCCAAGATCATTGAAATGTATATTCCTGGGATACTCGTCTGGTGTCAAGGGATATAGGTTATGGTGCCCTGAATCCAAGAAAGTAATAGTGAGCAGAAATGTGGTGTTTGATGAAGCTGCTATGCTCGGGAATTCATCTCCTAAAGGGTTGATAGATAAGACTAATGATCTATCAGGTAGCGAGGTTGAAGTTGAAGTTGAAGTTGAAGCAGCGTCGACATCAGGGTCCTTAGGTCAGACCAGTTCAGATAATCAGGGTGATACAGTTTCCGCACAATCACCAGGATCAACTTCGCCAGAATATTCCATCGCTAGAGACAGGCCAAGAAGAGAGATTAGACCTCCACAGAAATATGGTGAAGCAGATTTGGTTGCTTATGCTTTGAGTGTAGCTGAAAGCATTGATTCCAGTGAAGAACCATCTTCTTATTCAGAAGCAGTGAGTTCAGAAAATTCAGGGAAATGGATGATCGCCATCCAGGAGGAGATGGAGTCTCTTCAGAAAAACAGCACATGGGACTTAGTTGAATTGCCGAAAGAAAAGAAAGTGGTTAATTGCAAATGGGTGTTCAAGAAAAAGAAAGGTACACCAGGTGTTGAAGAAGACAGGTACAAAGCACGGTTGGTGGCTAAAGGGTACAGTCAGATTCCAGGTGTAGACTTCACTGATGTGTTTTCTCCGGTGGTTAAGCACAGTTCGATTCGAGCTTTGCTGGGTGTTGTGGCCATGCACGACTTTGAGCTTGAGCAGTTGGATGTGAAAACTGCCTTTTTACACGGAGAGCTTGAGGAGGACATCTATATGCAGCAACCTGAAGGTTTCATAGTCTCCGGAAAAGAAGACTATGTTTGTTCTTTGAAAAAGTCCCTTTATGGTCTGAGGCAGTCGCCTAGACAGTGGTATAAGAGGTTCGATTCATTCATGCTTGCTCAAGATTTCAGAAGGAGCAATTATGACAGCTATGTCTACATAAAGAACAGTCAGAATGGGTCAGTGATTTATCTGCTCTTATACGTCGATGACATGCTAATCGCAACTAAATATATTGAAGAAATCAAAAGGGTCAAAGCACAACTGAGTAAAGAGTTTGAGATGAAAGATTTGGGAGCAGCGAAAAAGATACTTGGTATGGAGATACAGAGAGATAGGAAATCTGGAAAATTGTACCTAAGTCAAAGGGGGTACATTCAGAAAGTTCTCTGCAGGTTTAACATGGATAAGTCAAACTGTTGGTACTCCTTTAGCAGCTCATTTTAGGCTTTCATCAGACTTATGCCCGAAATCAGATGATGAAATTAATTATATGTCACGAGTTCCGTATTCTAGTGCAGTGGGATCTCTCATGTATGCTATGGTATGCACGCGTCCAGATTTATCTTACGCAGTCAGTGCAGTTAGTAGGTATATGACAAATCCAGGAAAGGAACACTGGAGAGCTGTTCAGTGGATTCTTAGGTATTTGCAGGGAACTAGTGATGTTTGTCTTCAATTTGGAAGAACTCGAGATCCTGTTATAGGATATGTTGATTCTGATTATGCGGGGGATATTGATAAGAGGAGATCTCTTACTGGATATGTCTTTACAGTTGGGGGTTGCGCTATCAGTTGGAAAGCTACCTTACAGGATACTGTTGCATTGTCTACTACAGAGGCAGAATATATGGCTATTACAGAGGCTTGTAAGGAAGCTATATGGTTAAAGGGTTTGTTTGGTGAGCTCAGTGGAGATTTGCAGATTGCCACAGTGTTTTGCGACAGTCAGAGTGCAATATTTCTCACTAAAGATCGGATGTTTCATGAGAGGACGAAGCACATCGATATTCGTTATCATTTTGTTCGTGAAGTGGTTGCTCGTGGTGATTTTGCAGTTAGTAAAATCAGTACTCATGATAATCCTGCTGATATGATGACAAAGACTTTGCCCACACCCAAGTTCAAGCATTGTTTGAGCTTGGTTGGTATTAGCTGCTGATTTCGCCCGGAGGGGCATTGTGGAAGAGGAGGTTTTCTAGAGGTTTTCTAGAGTTATATTTATAGGGTGGAATTCGTGTCAAGGTGGAGATTGTTAGGGTTCAGTGTGACCTGGATTCTAATTGGGCAAGGCCGGTTTGGCCCACATTGGAGGTTTCCTAATTCCTGCAGGATTAGGGTTACCAATTTCAGTATGACTAGGGTTTCCTTTATTTCCTATAAATATATGCTTGAGCCACAAAGCTCATTGTACCGATTTCTATAGTGATTTCTCCTCTGCCCGTGGTTTTTTCCCGTCTTGGGTTTTCCACGTAAATTCGGTGTCCACTGTTTTCTCTTTCTCTTTTTCCAAATCTCGTTCGTTATTCAACGCTATTTTTCAACACAAATATTGTGTGCACTACTCTAACCCTCACTCTTTACATTATTGCATATATTTGTTATCAATATTTTAATTATATGCATTAATTCATTTAGGGTTATTAGAGAGTAAATATCACACGAAAAAGTTAAAACGCTATATTCACCCCCCCCCCCCCCCCTCTATAGGCGTATACTGACCCTACAGATTCAACATCTGATTAGCAGCAGAATATTACTGCTCAGCAGGAAATCTAAAAGTAAAAAAAAAAATCAGTGTTTAGCAAAAATAGCCAAAGCAGAAACCAAGCAAACAATACCCGTGATGTAGGGCCTCCTCAAGCCAACTACAATATCCTAAATTCTTACCTCAGTTTGCTATTTGTTAAAGGATTCCAATTCTGAAAGAAAAGGCATTAGCGAGCCCAACGAAACCTTCACGTTCTTCAGCACACGAACCTCACACGCAACACACACGTATCACACCTCCAAATTTTCTCATAGAACACTCACTCATCAGAGAACTCGCACACACTCGGAGAAGAGAAACACAGAGAATTGCAAAGAGTGACTTCTGCTAGACGCTTAATACCCGAAACCTTACTTGGAGGGTGATGGCTGCTCACCTATCGGGATGGAGAGGAGTGCTTCAGCGTGGATAAGTCGTCTTCCCTGTCGTCTGAGTGGAGTTATAATGACTACACGATAAAACAAACGTATATTTAAAATATATTTTTCTGTAGAATCGTGTATTTTCGGACGAGGTAAGGCGTCCGCACCTTCGTCCGCATTCGTTTGAATTTCTAATTTCCCAGGCAGAGTCTCATTTTCGGACGAAAGAAGACATCCTTGCCATCATCTGCATGCATCTGAAACTGTCCACGAATTGGACAGATTCAAACTCTCTGCGTCCGCTATCGTCTGCGCTCGTCCTGACTCATCCGAAATCTCGCGTTACAGGCGAAGGACGAATTGGGACGCAAAGTCCTCATCCTGCATCGTCCCAAAATGCTGGGGACAACGTGAAATGCATTTTCAGACTCGACCTCCAGTCCTCGTGTCGTCCACGCGCGTCCGAAATCTCCAGTTACACATTTTTCATCAATTTTTCATACTTCAATTATTCCACCATATCTACCCCATATTTTCATGGCATAAATTAACGTGTACTGTCACACAACATGATATATTAATTATTCACAATTAATTACATCAATTAACCAGAAAAATATTTTCGGGGTATTACATAACGTTTGTCAGCGCCTTTAGAGGATGACCTAACTCCATCATGACCGTCTATCCTCGTTGAGGGACGTTCGTTCCTCAATCCAACGAGCATGACTCTTCATCCGTAGTGCCCCTCCTCTCATCCTGGATGTCTATCCTTGTTGAAAGAAGTTTGTCTCTTCATCCAACGGGCAACAATGATGTACCTTGGCCTAACGATGACCTTAAGGATGCTCTTCCTCATGGATCAACCTTGGACGTCCCTCGTCGTTGAAGGACGTCCGTTGTTGATCCTTGGACAGTCTTTGATGTTAACGTGAAAGTGGCATTTGCCTTGATATTTTTTGACGAAAAACATGATAGTGAGATTTGCGTCGTTCTTTTTCTATATTTCGAGGTTTTAGTTGTCTGCGAATATTTTTTAAAGTTTGATGTGTTGTTGATCTTAAAATCTAGAGTTTGTTTTGTTAATTTTCCCCCAAAAAAAAAATTAAGGTATCAGTTAAAAAAATTTCACACTTTGTGAGTATATATGGATAATTACCCTAAATAATATATGAGTGACTGTTGCTAGTAAATAATTTAGTTTTTAACAATGTGCGTAAACACAAAGTTTGATTACCCTTAATTTCAAAAATGCCTAAATGACACGTCATTGAATACTCATACTCAGCTTGATCTGGATGCCACGACATCCAGACAAAACCCGCCGATTGAGGAGGTGATTCAAAGTACAGGATACCACGTGGCACTACCAGGAGCAATTGTAAGAAGTTCTTTGTGATACAGACAGTGAGTATATCATTTCTTTTGATAAAATCAATTAGGGTACTGTTTGTGGAATTTGAAAATTCTTCTCTTCTCTCTCCGTCTAAAAGAGACGTTATAAAGTTTTAACCTTTTCAAAAATAAAATTTAAAATTTAAAATATTAAATATTTATTTATTTATTTTAAATTCTCTTTCCATTATTAATGCTTATCAAGCTCCTTCCCTGGCTCTCTCTCTAGAGTCTAGAGGCTTGACCAGAAATTCTCCCGATTTCTCTGTCCGCCATTAATCTTCTGCAACTCTTTTATTGCTCCTTCTGCTTTACACTGCTGGACTTTAGCGAGCAGAAGAAGGATGGGAAAACGGAAGGAAATTCACTACGCTTAGCTGGTGTTGCTCATTGTTTCCTTTGCGTGTTTGAGTTTTGAATCTTTTAGGTTTCGCTTTGGGTAATGGCGTACATTTGATTCACTATGTTTTGCTTCTCTTTTTTGTCAGAAACGAATACGCTATCTTTTTTTTTTTTTTTTTCTTTTTGTTTGTTTGTTTGTTTCTCTGTTATGATTCTTGGTTTTCTTCGAACGTAATACATTTTCTAGGTTAATTTTCATGCTTCTTTATTTCTCGATGCTTGATTTCTGTAAAGAGTGGGGGGAAACATTCAATGGTATGGTTTGAATTAATATTGTTGTGGAGATTTGGGATCGAGGACGAGGGCATTTCATAGTCTTTACTTGAACTATGTTATATGAGGAAGACGAATTCAATTGAGTGAAAATACTTTTCTTGATTATTGATTTGTAAATGTAGGTGGGATAAACAAGTTCAATAAGGAAAATTCCCGAATAGGTCTTGATTTTATTTGCTGATAAGTTCTTTATGTATGAGAGAAAAAGTGTAAGATCCATTTGTAATATCAGTAATAGAATTTAATCGGAAATTCAGAAAACAGAGTTGTCAATATAAATCAATCAATCTGCATTTTCACCTGAAAAAAACAGTTTGAAATTTGATTACTGCATGGGAAAATTCCAGTTGGGGTTCTTTTCCCAAACACAGGTCCTTCTTTGTTCCCTCAACTCATAAAAATAACAGAAAAGGGAGTACGAGAATGACAGTTGTGGTCTTAGTTTTGAAACTTTAGTTGTAAATGTAAAAGATCACTTCAAGCTAGCAATGTTGTGGGATATCTAACATTTTTTTTCTCGTCTGGTCTAGATGCGGATGGATTCTGGTTGCCCTTATCTATTTTTCCATTCCTTTCATCTGTAAAGGCTAAACAAGGGACTATGAGTCTCTTGAAGGGTAGGTCAATAGACCAAAGGAGAGATGATTCCTGGAAAAAAAGGCAATAATACTTTAAACAAGCCCTAAGACGTGGCTCTGCTCTTTACATGCTACAGAAGTCCTAAAGTAGATAGCCTTGATCTTCATTTTAGAGTGAGATTATGGGTTTGGAGAAAGAAAGTGTAAAAAATGGAGGATATGTTGGTGGTTTCTTCCAGCTGTTTGACTGGACAGCCAAATCTAGGAAAAAGTTATTTTCAAGCAAATCAGATTTGCTAGGTATATGTTCAACTTGGTGTGAATTATTCTTTGCTTAGTCACAACTGATTTGTTTTTAATTCTCTACCCTTTTCGTGCAGAGAATTCGAATCAAGCTACTAAAGGCGACAGGAACATGGGAATGACACAAGACCACGTGGTTGGATTAACCTTATTGAGTTTTCCTTCTCACATTTTGTTTTACAATTTGCTTTATTATAGTAAGATACATTTTATTTCCTTTTTGGCATTTTCAGATAGATAGGAATGAAAGCGGAACAGCATTATGTAGTATTAAAAGCAGTGAATACAGTTGTTCTTCATCTGTGACAGATGATGAAGGATGTGGAATAAAGGCCCCTGGGGTAGTTGCAAGGCTTATGGGATTAGATTCCTTACCCTCATTTAATCTTTGTGAGCCATACAATACTCCAATACTTGACAAAAAATCTCTTAGTCTTAGTGATGCACACTACTCCAGGAGAAACATCGATTATCAACATGACTATCAAGTTATGTATTCTGGAAATTTGCTGAATAAAGTTGATGTCCCTGCTAGGAACATTGTGCAGTCAAAGCCACAAAAAATGGCAAGAAAACCAATAGAGAAGTTCCAAACAGAAGTTTTACCCCCTAAATCAGCCAAATCCATTCCAGTTACTCACCATAAACTTTTGTCCCCCATCAAGAGTCCTGGTTTTATTCCGAGCAAAGATGCTGCTCACATAATGGAAGCAGCTGCTAAAATTTTAGAATCTGGGCCTGGAGCAACTACGAAGGCCAAACTGCCTCTGTTTGGATCTTCTCCAACACCTTTGAAAGTCCAGGCTCCTGAAGAAAAGGTGGTGACACTTCAAAAATTGCCATTAGTTGGGTCTTCTGTACCTTTAAAGGTCAAACATTTTAAAGAAAAGGTTGACATTGCTCAGAAATCAAATAGACTATCTGAAATGTCTAAAAGGCCCAGTGACTCAAATGCTGCAAGGATTTTGAAGGGACAATCTATGAACAAAAGCTGGAATGGATCTCCAGATACATCACTCAGGGCTTCCCCTGATAATGAATATAATTCAAGAAGTAAGGGTAAGTCTGTCTCGCTTGCAATACAAGCAAAGGTCAATGTCCAACGGAGAGAATGTACAAGTGCAAGTGGCAATGGAAGTTTGGCAGGTCAGAGCCAGCAACTTGAAATCAAATCGGGTCAACTTTTCAAGAGCCAACCGAATGTTAAGAGTAATTTGCGAGCAAAATCCTCTGCTGTTTCTGGTGTTCTGAGAAATAATAATCAGAAACAGAACTGTTTTGTGGACAGAGAAAAACTATTATTGAAGCCCTTGGTTTCCAATTTTCAGGTAAAGAAACCTGTGCCTAAGGATTCTTCTTTTGTTCATCAGAAAAACTCAGGAAAGGCAATTGGGAAGTCCAAAACAGGAGTTCGGAAATTAGGGATAGAAGCAACATACGGTGAAAAGGAAGACTTGTATTGTAGGTCTAAAAATTTCCCCAGGAAGAAACGATCAATAGACAAGGATTTTGTTTTAGATAACAGTCATATTATGGACGGTGTACACTCTGAAAAAAACCCAATGCCCTGTCACGTGAATACAAATGTCAATCGATCTTATTATGGCTTTGGCGAATCTGGAAAAAATAAAGGTACAGATGTTATTTCTTTTACATTCACCACTCCCCTATCCAGACAAGCACCTGGTTCTGAGATATCTGCAAACCGTGATCAAGAAAATTGTAGTCTTGGGCTAGATCATAGGGGCAAAAGGGTGTCTCATGATTCAGGAAGTATGAAATTAACTTCGGTTGGATACAATGTGATTGGGGATGATACTTTGAGTTCTCTTTTGAACAAAAAGTTGCAAGAGCTCACTAATAGAGTTGATTTCTCTGATCGTGATTCCCTCAGAGCATTGTCAGCTTCTAGTTCTGCATCAATTCTGAAATATCTCTTACCCGACCTTGATGCAATTAATACAGCACCAATGCTTGATGGCAAAAGAAACGAGTGTGTCTTTGTTAGTGACAACTTTGTTGGTCAATATGACTCTGACTTTTCTTCGACTGAATCGCCGACGTTCAGATACAAGCACAAGTTTCAAGTAAGTAAATTTCTCCCAATTTGCAGAAAAGTTATTTCTTCCCTTTTTGTTTGTTTTTCCTTGATCAGTTCTATGAATTGCATACCATATAATTTTTGTGGTTGTCTTACATAGCAAGTTTATTAAGAAATTTTCATAGGTCTATTCATTTCCATTAAAATTTTTCAAATTTCTGTCAAGCATGTTTGATTTACAATATAACTTAGAGCGAGTGAACTCGTGGCATGAAGTTTTGCCTTTGTGTGACTTGCTTTTAGTCAGTTGTTTACGAACTTGTAGCTGTGTTGGCTACCTGTTCTTTTACATCTACCTTTTTCTTTTCCATAATTATTTTACTACATAAAAATAAATTTGATGACATGATGTATTATCATATAAAATAGTGACTAGAACTGCATTTTCAGAGAACTGCGGAGGTTGATGAAAGTAGTAGCAACAGTAATGATTCTGGGAAGCTGCTGAGTTACCGACATCCAAGCCCTGTATCAATTCTTGAACCTTCTTTTTCATCTGAGAGCTGCAACTCCTCAATGAGCGCAGATAGTAACAGCACTGAAGGTAAATCATTTTGCTTCTAGAATTAGTTCGTAATTTCAGTAGATGCTTGAGTAAGGGTTGAAAATTGAAATACCAAGAATTTATTTACAGGGAACAAGTTTTGTTCATTGGTACAAGCTCAGGAGGTTGATTTGAATTCTTCAAAGTTTCATTTTGTTAAAACAGACACAGCGCTATTAGATTCAGCATCTTCCTTATCTTCTGGAGTTGTGGTGAGAAAGCATCTGAGTATGTTAATCGTGAATGATAATGTTGGAGCTTCTGAATGGGAACTTGAATACATTAAGGAGATACTTTGTGACGTTGATTTGAGGTTTAGGAACTTTGCCTTGGGTCAGACCCAGCAAATTATAAACCCTTGTCAATTTGACCAGTTGGAAAGTCAAAGAGGACGGGTGGAAAGTGATGGTGGTGAATCTAGACTTACACGAAAGGTGCTGTTCGATTGCGTGAGTGAATGTGCAGAGTTAAAATGGAGACAACTTGCAATTGGGGGATACAAAGAGTGGGAGAGAGGAGTGGAAATGATGAAAAGAAAGGAAGGTTTAGCAAAAGAAGTTTACAGAGAGATTTTAGGTTGGAGAGGGTTGGGAAATAGCATGGTTGATGAGTTAGTAGACAAGGACATGAGCAGCCATGGAAGGTGGCTTAATTTTGGAGTAGATGCATTTCTACTTGGAGTAGAAGTGGTGGATCAAATAGTAAGTTCTTTAGTTGAAGAAGTTATTGCTGATCTTTTTCCAACTCCTTAATCAAGAGCAGTACCTCTCTATTCTTTCCCTCAGAACTTCTTGTTGATGATAGAATTCTTTTGTTACTTTTTTGTCATATGGTTTTTCAATGGAAGTACAATTTTTAGGGATTCATTTATTACTGCAAACAGCAGTAGTTTTTACTATGTTGGATTTGTTTTACAGGTACGTGGATGTGTATGTGTGTGCATGTATATTCATCCATCATTATAGCCACTCCACAGCCTTCCATCTCCATTTCCCATGGATTCTGCCAACAGATTTGCTCTATATCCATGCCCTCTATTCTTATTTTCACCATATCAAGGACCCCCTTTCCTCTCTCCTCAGCTCCGCCCATTACCCACTTGTGTTTGTCTGTAGATGCTGAATTCTACCAGGCCTTGCCAGGGAAGAACTCTGCATTTTCTTCCTTTTCGCTTTCAATTTCCGTGGCTTTTAGCCCTCCATGGGTAAACATATCAAATGAGTTTGTGTTTTTTATGTTGATCATGGAAGATTTGCCTCTTCCCCGGCGCTTTGATGCGGCAGACATCTTCGAAAAATGGGAAACCCAATTCCTTGCAGATTCTGGTGAAAGTGTACATTTTTCTTCGCAAATGAGAGTTGCAGATTCTGGTGAAAGTGTACATTTTCCTGGTAGATGTCCAGCTACCATTGACCACCTAAAACATGTCCATACAAATCGCACAACAAATTGAATTAGCCAACAAAATGGTCATCAACCCGCTTAGGATCATTTTTGTTGTGTTTAAAGAATCACGGACGAGAACTTAGGGGTGTGTTTGGTAAATTGCATTCTCAAAATCTAATGATAAAACGAAACAAGCCATAGCCATTCAACATGCAATAAAGTGGAAGAAACAATCTCGCCTGTTACCCAAAACACTTTGCAACTTAACAATGGTGAGTTCTTCCTCAGCACTAATACTCCCTCTCTTCAAGCCAACCCTCACGTAGTTAATCCAACCTAGTTTTTACCTGCATTGTGGGGGAGGGATCTCCAAGAGCCTTTTCCATTGTTTTTAATGTATTTGGTCAGGGTTTCATCTTCTTCACCTGTCCATCTTCCTCTTTTCAATCCTACTTTCTGACAGCAAGCTGCTCTCCCCATGCTTTCACAATCTACGGACCAAAGCAAGAAATCAGATGACTATTCTGGTTTGAGTTCTTCATTTACGTTTTATCTCTTTCAGGCTCTGATCATGCTGCCTAAATACAACTCTCTCTCTCTCTCTCTCTCTCTCTTCTCTCTCTCTACATTAAATTATCACCATCACTGATCCACGTCCATTTTATCAAATCCATGAAAAGAATTTATGTGATCAAGATCATAGGGCAGTAGAGTATGCTTGTGAGTTGCCACCTCTCTGCACTAGATCTTAGAATATGATATATCATTCATTGTTGATAAAGTTATTATAATATATTATCAAGAATTTAAATAATAAATTACTCACATACTTCATACACGAGGTGTTAGAATGTAATATTGCATTTTAGATATGCACATATATGCACTAGCACAATGACACACACGTGCGCGCACATATAGAATTAATATTAGTGTCTTTATATAACATCTTACGATATGTGGTACATTTTTCAAATTCAATCAAACAATCACTAAGAGAATTATTATAAAATTTAATTGGTAAACGTAGGTTGGGCTGCGCTTGTGCATAGTTTGGTGGTGTCGCTTTGAATTAATATTCAAGATTTATTATCTATTATTTGTTATGATTATACTTTGGATGTTCACTCTAGCATAGGCCTTGGCTATGGGGTATTTATGAATGTCCTATATTAATAAATGAGTGCCATAAAGTTAGGAGACTTATACCTATATCCATAAATTAGGTTTTAATCTCACCATTTCAGCAGCATAATGGAGAAAGCTAAGAAACAGTGAAAATGGAAAATGTATTTAGGGATACAAGTAAACCAACTATGCCTCATTCAAAATCCTTGTACATTTCGCATCATTGGACCGGACTCACCAGCTAGGCCGGTGAAATAAGTTCTGGGCTCAGTCGGTTCACCCAATAGAAATGTAGTCATTGAACTAAAAACAATACTTCATTTCATCAATAAACTTTATATAATCTCAGTATTCAATAAGATCAAGAAATATTGTGTAAGAATACATTTCAACTAAGTTGACACCGACATAATTTAATTGTCAATTATGTGCATTTTATTGATTATAGACTTAAAACCACATTGTTTCCATTCATATTTACAATGTACATAATTCTATCTATCTCCATTCAATCTTCATAATTCGGGAGAGCTACAATCTTCACATTTTACTTTATAAATGTTGATGTTAGTCACCTCTAGTGCAATTTTTCAAATCTGGCATTTTCTTGTATCCTCTTATATGTTATTTCTCAATCGTTCAAGCATATTAGCACATTACTATCTTCGATACCAACCTACTCCTTCCAAAAAGAACTTTACCACCTACACTAAAAACCAATTCTAACATTACTGTCAATATCGATACGGTTAATATGTTTTAGGCTATAATAGAAAGCACATGAAAATTGCATTCTTGTGCTTTCCACTGGGGGTGGGACGGTTCGGTTCGGTTCTAAATTAGGACCGAATTGATTCGGTTCGGTTTTTCATTTTAGAAAACCGAAATTGAACCGAGAGAGTTTGGTTCTCTTCGGTTCAGTTCTGTTCGGTTTGGTTCTAATCGGTTCGGTTTTTTATGGCATCAATTTGTATGTTTTCGATTTAATTTTTCAGCTTTGTACTCGATTTTGAGATCGGTTCGGCGGTTCGGTTCTTTTAGTTTTTTTCGATTTAATTTAGTTCCTAACTTTCCTAATATATTTCATGCCACTTAATTTTTTTAATTATCCTAATTATCTCTTTTGAACTCTGATTTGACACAAAAAAATCCAACAGTGCAATATTACATAACAATAACTAAATAGCATATCAAACTCATAGTTTCATGGTATGAGTAAATTTAGAGTTTTCACAAAGATTAACAATTCTAATATTCAAAACAGATTTTAAACTGTGAATCAATAATCAAACAAACAACAATTTCTTAATTAAGAGACGAAAGCAAAGAATATATGTATTTATAGATCTCTAACCGATCAATCTATGAACAAATTTCAAAGTTCAATAATTTAGGCAACACTAAACCTCACCATACAAACATTTTCTTTACCACCAATTGAAAAAGTTTTCAATCCTATAATCTTAAATACATAGCAAGAACTTCTCTCGACAATATAATTATATATTGGATACAGTTTATCGTCGCAGAAAATATAAGAAACTCGCAAAAGAAAAACTCAAATTCACTCTATCTATGTCTCGATCTGTAAACACATACAAGAAGAAAATAAATTTGTGTGTAGGACAAAAACATTGGGTGGCATTGGGTAATTGAGGTTTTCAAGAGAATAAGACTAAGAAAAGTAGGGTAGAGGAGAGGACAATAAATTTTTGAAAAAATAATCATTTATGTCAAAAATTTTTACCATAAATTATGGCGAGTAATTAACAAGTTTATGAGTTTTTGAGGTTTTTATATTTTTTTATTTAAGTTTCGGTTTGATTCGGTTTACCCGGTTCTTAAAAACAAAAACCGAGAACAGAACCGAACACCTCGGTTCGGTTTGGTTCTATTTTAAATTTTTTCTTCTAATGAAACTGATCCGAACCGATGAATAGTATTTGGTTCGGTTCAATTATCTAGTTCGAACTGAACCTATTCCCACCCCTACTTTCCACCATGTTAAAATATTAAAATTGTCATTTTCATAATCTATTGGAACTATTAGTTAATCAAAATAACGATTTCAATCTGTTGCACTATTAGAAGCCGAAGTGCTCAACACCAATTTTCTATTTTCAAAATTTGCAAATGTATTTAAAAAAAAAAGTAGAAATAACACCTATCACTTATAATAGTTTGTTTATAAAATAAATTGTATTTAATCCACTATCAAAAGAATTTAAAACTTTATTTATTTTATATTGATCAGATTCATTAATTACATCTAACCAACTTCCTAAGGCTTCTTTCTTGTATATCGGATTAATTTCAACATCTAACAAAAATATTATATGCAACTCATTATTATTAAAATATTTATCAAAATTTTCTATCATATTTTGAACTACTAAACCAAATACATTAAAATTACAATAATTAAAAAATATATAACAAATAGTAGTAAACTGTATAAGAGTATAACAAAAACGATGACTAAATATCATGCAAAAAAATTTCATAGACGAATCAAAAGATTAAAAAAAATCTCTTGCCACGTACTAAGTATGATAATATTATGTTGCAGTAAAATATTATATAACTCTATGCGATATAGATTAACAACTTCTTTATACTACACCACTAAATGCATCATTACATATGTTGAGTTCCTCTCATGAGGTAAATCGATTCTAATATTTTTTGCTTCTTTTATTTTTTTTCTTTCATACCTGGCTTTCAAAAAATTAATATTATGAATTATAATTCTAATTTTAAAAATCAAATCTACTAAAATCATTTTATACAATTATATTAAAAATATGGGCACAACAATGAATATGAAAATCTAATCCTAATGGCTATGTAATATAACGACTCAAAAACCTCTCGAATACATCATTATTAAAAGCATTATCTGAAGCCAAACAATATATTTTAGATAATCCACTCCAATTCTTAAGTTCATCTAAAATAACATTTTTTTATTACATTGTATGTATGAGGTGAATCAACAATAGCAAAAGAAATTATTTTTTTTACATAAATTCTATTTTTAATAATATAATGTATGGTTAAACAAAGAAAATCTATTTGATTAGTGGATGTCATGTAATACCCCAAGTATTCAGCTATGTGTAAAACTTGAATTCGGTAAAAAGTAATATTTGTTCATTGTGAAATTGTCACGATTTGTAGTTGATATAATGTGGGTGGTAATGTTAATATTAAGGGATGAGTTGTGGGTATAATTATTTAGAATTCATATTATTTATGTGAATAAATAATATGCTGAATTGGATGGATTCATGGATGATAGCGGACGATCATGGCGGTTGATCGTCAACAAACGGTGATCGACTGGTAATCTGGAAAAAAAAAATTAGTGGCTGATTGATTGAGATGGCGGTCAATCATGGATGTTGAATCGGTCAACCGGTAGTCTGAATGTTAATATGAAAATGTATAGCTGAAGTCTGAAGGTTTGAAGAGTCCTTGGAGATCAAAGCATCGCGTCTCCTCGGCGTCTTCTATGAGTTCATAGTGTATTTAGGGAATGTTTAGTAAAAAAACCTGAGGGGAAATGCTTGCCTGTCTTCTAAACTCTCTCTTGATATTCTGGTGTTTTCTGGTTCTATATTTCTATGGAACACTTCGACTGTGAGGAGGGGGAATTGCTGCTAAGGAAGAAGAAGGAGTTAAGTGAGTTATAAGATTATGCATGTTCTTTGTCCATAAGGACCTACTGTAACATCCCAGTTTTTATTTGTTTTGAAAATTGTGAGAAATTTAAAACTTTTCTTTTATAACATCAAAGTAAGCCTTTTCTTTTAAAACTAAGTGTTAAATCCATTACTTAAAACTCTTTTTTCAATTTATCGTATTAAGAAATAATAATCATTTAAAACATTTTAGCAGCGGAATAAAAATCTTTTTTCTCGAATTATAGTGAAAGCAGTAAACAAAACAATTATTAAACTTAAACTATTTGTTTACAAAATCATTTGCTTTTTCGCCTAGCTAGCCACAAGATTCGCTGTGTGTAAATCTTTCATCAATTGCTCTGTATATGGTTTGTCTATTTTCAAGCGTATACCTATATTGCAAGACAGTAAGTTATGAGCTTAATGCCCAGTAAGTGCTGAAAATAAAACTGTACAATGCTCATGCTATGCTCTTTCAAAACAATATGCGTTTCAGTTTTTTGTCTTTCATTTATCTTTTACTATTTCATTTCATTTACAATCCCCGACACCTTTGGTATAGTAACTCCTACTCCGACCAAAAGTTTAGCTAGCGGCTTGGGCTCCAACCTCTGCCTATTAGCAACCATGCCACAAAGACTTAAACGGCCTCACTAACCATTGGGTGGTCCGTCCCAGTTCCAACCGAGGACGTATAAGTGACTAAAGATTTGGCTCCAACCAAACCGCCTATTAACTATTGTGGTCGCACACCGACTATCCTCAGGAATAAGTAGGTCTGGCTACAACCGAAAGCTTTACTAGCTACTGTGCCCAATATATAAAACTCAGGCTTCGACCTCCGCCTACTAGTGACTATGCCACTAAGGCTTAAACAGTCTCACATATCCTTTGGCTAGCCAGTCTAAAGACCAACTAACAAACTCACAGTTCATTTTATTTCTTTTACATTTATCTCTTTTTATTCTATTTCAATTTTTTTTTCAAAATCATGCATGTAAACCATTTTCGTTTCATTTAGAAAACCATGATGCATGATGCTCATGAATACATACAGTATACAATCTCTAAGCATGCTCGTCTATTAAACATATCATTAAAAGAACCTAATTCTAATAAACATCCAGCAACAATAGCACAATATACGGAACATGCTCAATTTCTGGTAAAGCAATAAACAACCTAAATATTCTATGAAAGAAGTAAACAGTCAGCATACAACCCCTAATTCTTGTGATGTAGGGTCTGAAGAACAAAACACATGCAATCACTTACCTGTGGTCCTTAGCTTTTTTAGCCCTTTATTCGTTTCTCGTTATTAACTTCAGAAAAATTATCGTTTATTATTAACATATTTATTCATTATAAATCTTAACTTTGATACCGTTAATTCCTTATTTATTAATTACCATTTACCATATTTCTTGTTTACTATTAATTACTCATTACCGTATTATTTGTTTATTATTAATTACTCATTATAGTATTCTTTGTTTATTATTACTACTTATCGTTTTCCTTATTAATTACTACTTACCGTATTGCTATTTATTATTAATTACCACTCAACTAATTTCTATTTATTTTTCTTTCTTAATTTCATTTTTACTAAAATTATATACTTGGTTTGTACATTTTTCCTTTTTATTTACTTACCTAATTTATACGTTTTCGATAGTATAATCTTCTTTAATTACACCCATTAATTGTACCCCTTCTATCTTAATCATAATAGCTTAAACGTAGATAGTACTGATTATGAATATTCTTAAGAAAGAATGCCCTTAGCTATCTCCTTAGACAGGATATCCTTTCCAAATAATTTCCCAGAAAAGACTAGTGGGTCATAACAGTCCACATTAAATACCAGTCCCTTAGACATAATTTACTTACACAGTACAATTATACTACTAATAATATTTCTTAATTAATAATAGCGTGATAATAATAATAGTGCAATAGTAATAATAATTGAACTGGAAATTATCAACTAATTATCGACTAATTTTAAAGAATAGAAATATTACCAATAATCCAAGAGCAATTGCGTAATTTCTTTTGTTGAAATTCCTGCTTTAACACTAGAGAAACGAATCCACCCACAAACTACTTAAAAATTTCTTCCCTTTTCTCTTTTCTTCTCTCCTTCTCTCTTCCTTTCCTTCTCTCCTTCTCTTCTCCTCTCTTTCTCTCCTGCTTTCTGGTGTGTTTTCCTCTTCAATTACACTGCCTATTTATAGGCAACTTCGTCCATGTGCAAGTAGCAATTCATCTGTACAAAACGCGTGGGTCGCAACAATTTGTACATAAGAAAAAATCAACAAAATGTGATTGGCAGTCGATCCCGTGACTGGCGGTCTATCGCCCACTAGTCAGCGGTCGGTCGCCAGCATGGCGGTCGATCACCATCTGATCAGCGGTCGATCGAGATCAACTCCTATTTTTCGTCGATCGATTGCGGTTTAGTGTCTTCAGCGTTTTGTTCCTTTTTATGTTAATTTTAATTATTAATATTAATTTCATTTATTAATTTAAATTCTTTTATAGATAAAACAATACTCAATAAACCTTAATCAATTTTTACACTTTCCTTAATTCAATTCATTCTCCGTTAAATTCTTAATCAATCCTTCAACTTTGTTCCAATAATTGGTACAATACATATTTCGTAAACCATAACATCTCATTACAAATTCTAGAAGAAAAATCAGACTATAATATCCCAGGAGAAAATTATTCCAAAATATAATTTTAATCTCAATTAAAATCTGGGATATTACAATCCTCCCTCTTTAAATAAATTTCGTCCTTAAAATTTGCTCAGCGTAAACATTTTTTCAACTTTTTATCCAATAGATTTCTTCCTCTAGTATAACAATCCATCGTAATTTAACCTACTTAACTATACCAAAAAGTTTCTTTATGTACCAAAATACTAATTCGACACACCAAAGTCTATTATAATTGTATCATCCTCATAAGAAAACACCTTGGATGCAACCATTTTCCGTTCCTTAAGCTAAAATCATACCATCCGATGGCTAGTTTTCTTACCTAAAACATTATTTAACTCATAAAGATCTAACATTTCCACATCATTCCATCCGATGGCTAGTTTTTGCTTAGAGTAAATTCCTAATTCCTTGAATAATTTTATAAAGAAAAGTCTCTTTCATCTTCTTACTCTTTGTCCTTAGCATGCACAAAATTCTCATTACCATTTGTACCCAAACAAACTTTCCATCCAATAACATCCTTCAAAGCTTAAATCGTTAGGAACTATTATCTGTTGGTTTCCCAAACCAAAATTGGATAGTCTTTGACCAAACGACCATTCTTATCCTTTTCCAAAAGACTGCGTTGAGTCTTCAAGGCACCTCCAAGATGATCTCTTGTACAAAATTCCAAGCGTAACTCATCATCTTTCTTATCCCTTTATTGACTTAATCCAAAGAAACATCACAATGGTTCACAGTTATCAAAACACATTAATAACAAGTTTTCATTTATTTCCCAAATGAGTACATTACAACTTCATAGCCTAATACACTACGGAATACAACACTTTTCATACCTCACACCTTTGGACATCATCTAGCAAAATGATCGGTATCACCACACTTAAAACATTGAGGGGATCTATCTAAATATTTTCCTTTATGACTTCTCTTACACCTAAGACATTGAGTTTCAAGCTGGTCTTTTTCCTTAACGAAGTGCTTAATTCCTTTTGACGCACCATCTTCTCCTTGTGTGTGTAATTGAAACTCATTAACCAACTTCACTTGTTTCATGAACTGCCTTCGTACTTCCTCAATGTCAAGAGCCTTAGATACAATCTTCGAATACGTTACGTCCTCAGTACCCGATATAACAACACCTTCATGAATTTCTATCTTAAGTCCTTGTACAAAATGTTGTACCTTATTTGAATCACTATGCACTAGATGATGGGCAAACCTCACATAGCTCCAAACTCACGTACATACTCTGCAACTGTTCCTTTTAGTCATAGATAAATTCTACCAACTTCCTATTCCTTGTCGAACGATTGAAATACTTGTCATAAAAGATTTACTTGAATTCCTTCCATGTCATTGTAGTGACATCTTTGGTTATCTTAATCGAGTCCTACCAAAATCTTGCATCCTTAACCAGCATATACATGGCACATGCTACTCTTTCCTCATCTTTTATCTTAGCATATACAAACATGTCCTCCATAGTCCTAAGCCATTCTTCAGCACCAGCTAGATCTGTAATATCTCCATCAAATTGGGGTGGCTGCAATCGTTGAAATTTCTCTCAACTTATAGCCTGTTGTTTTGCCACATGTTGTTCAGCAACTCGCTCATTTCCCTGTGCAATTATTTCCATGAGTTTTCAAAGTTCTGAGATTGCCTTTCCAATTGATGAGATTGACACTACATTTGTTGAGATTGTCGTTCCACTAATGCGATTAACCTATTAATTATCTCTTCTGTACCATTCCCAACTCTTTATTGTCCAAGATTTTCCTCCGTAATATTTTCCATTCCTCTTTGTCTAACTCATCTTTGTCCAACTACCCATCGTCTTCCGGCCATACTACCTTGTATCACTATATAAAATTATGTAACTAAATATATTCGTTCATTTATTCTATCTCAATATTTATTTGTTAATATTATTATTTGTACATCTCTTTCTTTCTATCTAAAATATTTAGTCTATCAACTTTTATTTATCCAACTAAATATTTGTTCAATTATTTATCTAATCATTGGTTAATTGTTTATTTTTACTAAATTTTTATTTCATAAATAATTTGAATACGTACTTACAGTTGATGGAGTATTTCCACGTTGAAACTTGTGCTGGTAGGAGGTCTACAGAACCGATTTTAAAACTTCAACTTTGATAACATCTGTAACATCCCAGTTTTTATTTGTTTTGAAAATTGTGAGAAATTTATAACTTTTCTTTTATAATATCAGAGTAAGCCTTTTTTTTAAAACCGAGTGTTAAATTCATTACTTAAAACCCTTTTTCCAATTTATGATATTAAGAAATATTAATAATTTAAAACATTTTAGCAGTAGAATAAATCCTTTTTCTTGAATTATAGTGAAAGCCATCTGTTCATCGTTTGTACCTACACCACAAGTAATACATGAGCCTAATGGCTTAGTAAGGAAAAGGGTTAAATTTAACATGAAATGTCACTCTTTAGTCCTTTTTGGAATGAGGGGCCACCCAAACCAATCGTTTCATTAAGCCATTTGTTTGTTCATTACTTTACTTTCGTTAATTCGTTTGTTATTTGTACTTCAAGCAGGAGATTGGAGGGGTCTTAGGGGATAGAATAGTGGATCATATCTAACCTTTTACTTGCAACTAGAACTCTCGTATCCTACGACGGAGGGGCTTCGGCTAGTTGCAGACTAGACTCACTATCCATCCACCCTCCAACTCCCCATTTCCTTCATTTCCTTAACATTTTACCTCACTTATGCATGCTTGCGTACCACCAGCAAGGTGGCACTTCCTATGCCTTCTATTAACATGATGCATGGCCATTCATTCTTAACCTAATATGATGTATGATGCTTCACAACATAACATTAATAATTGAAGTGTGCATTGAAATAAAGTAACCGTAATTGAAAGCGCATATAAAAGGATAGCAATAATTGAAAGCAACTGTAATTGGAATTGCGCATAAAATAGTATAACAGTAATTAAATGCGCACATAAGGAAATAAAACAGTGGACATACTCAATAAGGGGATGAATAATAATTTACAATGAATTGAAACATGGAAAGCATGCTCGAATAAATGGAACGCAATAGAAATCGAAATAGAATCGGAAGGCACCATTAATTATTATGCTAATATCCTAGTAACTCTCCTATTCCATTTACATGCTTTCTATATTTATTATTTTAGGTGATTTAAATATGCTTTTGTTCTAGTTTGTTGGTTAAACATACTAATCACAAGCTTATTACATGGCATATCTTAATTAATTGTCATGCGAATACTAATCCAATTTAATTACATGCTCGACTAATTCGTTATCATGCTCAAGGTTTAACGACTACTTAACTATCATGTTTATTTACATGCTTAGATTAGCTAATTGGTCAACATGCTCAATTGATTCAATTAACTAAATTGATTAGCAATTAACTCGATCGATTAACAATTAACTAAATTGATTACATGCTCAAGTTATAATATTAAGTAAACATACTTGAGTCAAATGAATTACTTTAGTTATGTTAACGTGCTCTCTAGATGATCAAACATACTTGCATAATTTAACATGCTTAGGAAGTGGTTAGCAACTATTAATTAGCTAAGCAAACTGATTAACATGCTCGGTTTCTAATTCTAATTCAGTTACTTGCTCTAATCAGATTATCATGCACAAGTTAACTAATTTAGTTAAGCTAATTAACATGTTCATACAATACTAATTAACATTTAAATATGCTAGTTAATTTACATACTTAGCCAATTAACTAGCTTGGTTGACGTGCTCAATTGATTACAATTTCTACGTTGATCAGCAAATAAACATGCTAGAATTAGAGAAGTCAAACAACTAATTGATTTACATGCTCGAAAGATTATAAATACAGATTAAGTAGTTTACATGTTTTGATTTCATAATTAATTAGTTCGCATGCTTAGATTAATCAATCGATTAGTTAAACTACGATAAACTAATTAACCTGTTTCGGATTCTATGTAATTAGCAACTTGCTCAACTATATATATATGCATTGAATGAAGGAAATGACAATTGATAATTTATACGGAGAATAATTAAAATAAATAGCAAGTAAAACTACAAACTAAATGAAGCAGAATGTCAAAGTAAGTACTTCGTTCTTTCCTTAAACCTTCATTAAACATTCGTCACGTCTAAACATTTCATTTATCTGAACATTCACTAAGCATTTTAACTCCTATAATTGGAGTAAATAAATTACGAGAACTAAGGAAACTAACAGCAGAACCAAGAATATTGCAGTAAATAAACTACAGGAAACTAAGGAACTAACAGCGGTAAAATCACCCAAGAATAAACTCGACTCACACACACACTTATGGTGTAGGGCCTCCACATGGCCAAGATACCCCTATTTCCTTACCTCAAATCTTTATTGCGCACTCGTACTTAATCGCTATCCTTCCTCGTCTTTCTGTACCTTCACAATTAAAACGTTACAACCTATAAATGAATTGTATTCTAGCTTGTTCAAATTCTAAGAACTATTTTGACGCCCAAACGGAATATAACCTATCTCAATTTGAACTATCAACAGGATATCAGTTTATCAAGTACAATACTTAACTTAGATCTCACAATTTCCACAACCCAATTGCAGAGTATATTCATGCTGAAACATTGAACATGTAAGAACAGTAGCAATAATCATCCAACCATTTGATTCAAAGCATCAATTTAACATTTCCTACTCCTAACGAAATCCATTTATAACGTGTACTTAACATGCTTTAGACCAATAACAACACATAATATACCCTTTCCAAATAGAACCACCGAACCCAACATTCCATATCACAGTACTAAGCCAATCCTTACAGAATATATTTAAGCAAGAGTATCAATTATGGGGCTCTCCACAAGAAAACAACCTTTCTTCAATAATCAACCAAGTTCAACAAGTTATGAATCATGGTTTACAAGCCACATATTCAACTCATAAATTCCTAATGTATGGCTGCAATGATAATCGCTAATAATGGCACAATACACTTTACAGTGAGCAGTCAATATCATTTCCCAAATCAACAGCGGTGCATTACAACATCACAGTACATTACTCAAGCAATAGAGCATTAATCTTTCAAAACATACACCCACAGTGCAGAGTCAAACCAAAGACTAACACAACATAGATAAATCTTCCAAGAACATAGTATATTATCCACTTATTGACCAATAACATAGCAGTAAATGGAAGGGGACAGAGAGCAACAACCAAAATCAACAAAACAGAGAAGGAAGCTCACCATCAGAAGCTCTCGACCAACCTCTAGAGTTTTCCAGCTCTGCCTCCAACTCTCCCTTAGTTTCTTCTTCTTTCTCCAGAAGCTCAGCATACTCGAGGGACTCCACTCTCACACATCTGTTTCCAGAGAGCTCTCTCCCCATCACCAGAGTACTTACACGCTCTTTGCATCCCTCTTAACACCCACTGTCTTTATTCTCCAGCTACAATCCTTCCTCTGACAGCATGCCTCCCGTTCCTCCAGCTTTGTAGAGGTTGTTGCTAGAAGAGTTTACAGGGTTGTCTGCTGATTGACCAGCACCTAGCAGGAACTGGAAAGGGACCGGTTCATACTGAACTGCGATCTGGACTGCTAGCCCACTGCGAACCGAGTCCTCAGCCCCTGCCTGTTGTGAAATCGTCGATAAACGTCGAGCACAAAACACCAAGGAGAGGAGGAATCGGCCAAACGTACCTAGTCTTGATGCTGAAACCCACCACCAGTGGAAGCACACTCCAATCAACCTGCTGACAACCCAGTCCAATCCATGCCATAGCCGTCCCAAGGTTCGTCGTCCCCGCAGCGTCAACAGTGACCCGCCATGAAGAACACCAGCTGAACCCGAGCATCCGTCATCACCGCTCCCCCTTCGTCGCCCTCCCCCCTGTTCTCTCTTCTCTCTTGCCTCTGCTCCCTCTCCCCCCTTTCGTTCTGCACTTCGCGAATGGCCAAAAGCCATTCTTTTCTCATTTAACTGGTTCACGTGAACCGGTTCTACTGTCCCGATTCATGCCTTCCACATCCATCTTTTAAAATTTCCTTAACCCAATCCTAATTAATCCCCTTTTATTTTCCCCCCTTTTTAATTATTCCCTTTAATTAATTTGCCCCAACAAAATAATTTAATTAATTAAATCAACATCTATTTTAAATTCTAATTTATTCCATAAATCCCCCATAATTCAAATTAAATCTTAATACCCCCACTTATAAAGATTAATCCCAATTAATCAAATATATTAAAATGTAATTAATATTTATTTTATTTTAATTACGTTAATTTTCATAATATATAATCTAACGAGTACATTCTTGGTAATACCCCAATAATTGTTCCACTTAAAAAGGCGGGGTATTACAGTTTATTATTAACATATTTATTCATTATAAATCTTAACTTTGATACCGTTAATTTCTTATTTATTAATTACCATTTACCATATTTCTTGTTTACTATTAATAACTCATTACCGTATTCTTTGTTTATTATTAATTACTCCTTATAGTATTCTTTGTTTATTATTACTACTTATCATTTTCCTTATTAATTACTAATTACCGTATTTCTATTTATTATTAATTACCACTCAACTAATTTCTATTTATTTTTCTTTCTTAATTTCATTTTTACTAAAATTATATACTTGGTTTGTACATTTTTCCTTTTTATTTACTTACCTAATTTATACGTTTTCGATAGTATAATCTTCTTTAATTACACCCAGTAATTCTACCCCTTCTATCTTAATCATAATTGCTTAAACGTGAATAGTTTTGATCAGGAAAATTCCCAGGAAAGAATGCCCTCATCAATCTCTTTAGATAGCATATCCTTTCCAAATAAGTTCCCAGAAAAGACTGGGGAGTCACAATGGTCCACATTAAATACCAGTCTCCTTAGACAGAACTTACTTACACAGTACAATTATACCACTAATAATATTTCTTAATTAATAATAGTGTGATAATAATAATAGTGCAATAATAATAATAATTGAACTGACAATTATCAACTAATTATCGACTAATTTTAAAGAATAGAAATGTTACCAATAATCCAAGAGCGATCGCGTAATTTCTTTTATCGAAATTCCTGCTTTAACACTAGAGTAACGAATCCACCCACAAACTACTTACAAATTTCTTCCCTTTTCTCTTTTCTTCTCTCCTTCTCTCTTCCTTTCCTTCTCTCCTTCTCTCCTCCTCTCCTCCTCTCCTCCTCTCTTTCTCTACTTTATGGTGCATTTTCCTCGTCAATTACACTACCTATTTACAGGTAGATTCATCCATGTGCGCAACAATTCATACAGTACAAAACGCGTTGGTTGCAACAATTTGTACAAAAGAAAAAGTTGGCAAAATGTGATTGGTGGTCGATCTGGTGACTAGCAGTCATTCACTCGCCAGTCAACTGTCTGTCACTAGCATGGCGGTTGATCTCCATCTGATCGTGGTCGATCGAGATCGACCGCTGTTTCGTGTCTTCAGTGTTTTGTTCCTTTTTATATTAATTTAAATTATTAATATTAATTTTATTTATTAATTTAAATTCTTTTATAAATAAACCAATACTCAATAAATCTTAATCAATTTTTCCACTTTCCTTAATTCAATTAATTCTTCGTTAAATTCTTAATCAATCCTTCAACTCCGTTCCAATAATTGGTACAATACATACTCCATAAACCATAACATCTCATTACAGATTCCAGGAGAAAAATCAAACTAGAATATCCTAGGAGAAAATTATTCCAAAATATAATTTTATTCCCAATTAAAATCTGGAATAATTGTTTGCTACATGAAAATTGTTTGTTCTCTAGAAGTTATTGTTTCTGTGATGCTTTTTTGCTCATATGCCTCTCTGCTTGATTAGTTCCTATGTTTCGGATGATAAGAACTTACCTATTGTTAGCCAATCATAAAGAAGAAATGAGTTTGCATTTTTTTTAGGCATTCTTCTTGAATTGTTCTTTGAATAGATGAATTGCCTACATATATATGCCTCCATTAGATTCTTCTCGATAATGAATCTGCCCTAATCTTTTGTTTGTTAAATAATTAGTTTGCTATAAGTACAGCTTTGAAGAAATAGGTTACGAATGAATTCCTGACAATTTAAATACCTCTGTTGGGGTTCAGTATAGACGGAAAATTTGAACAAGATATTTCAATTAAGTAAAATGCTCCTGCATAATTAAAAATAAGTTGTGTTATTCTCCTTGAAGTTTTATGCTTCTGTATAGGTAAATATTGTGAACAAAGATTTTACATTTGATTAAATACTACCTGTTGTCTTCCATGTAAGTGTTTCCTACATGGTTTAAAATAACTAGAACTTGTTAAATAAATTAATTAACAATTGTTGATACTCTGACACGAAGTATGGTTACAAGATATTAAGATTAACGGTATGCTTTCCTTTCATTAGTCTTTCATTGTGTTCTTAATGCATGCCAATAATATGTTGATAATAACTTGTGAGAATCAAAAAGGAATTTAGATGTGTAGAGCCCTTTGTTAATGTGAATGAATGGAAACTATGGGAATTAGAGAATTGTATGATCATTTCCACCTTTAATGATATTCTGTATCCTTATATTCATAGTTGCATCATAGTTCATGTTACATTGGTTGTTATAGTTAGCTTTCCTGCTTTGATAACATATTAATGAAAGCATGCATAGTATTAAATTAAAGTTGATTCATAATTCATGCCTCATTGTTTGTTAATTAATTGTATTGTTTGCTTGCGATATATGACCTGTTGTGTGACATTCATGCATCATATAGGTATGTCATTTAGGGTAGCATATTATGCATTGCACAAGATAATAATGAACTTAATATATGTAAATAGACATGTGGAGGTTGGGGTGAATAGTGATGGATCTGCTTGAGGGAACTTGACTCCTCCCACATAGGGATGGCTTGGAATTCGCTGCTCGACTTGTATCCCAAAAATGTATCTATCTCCCTGTGGGAAATATCTCCAACGTTCTGATAGTATATGAGACTTTAATTACAGAGAAGGGATAGGTTCTCTTCTATCAGACATATGCATATAGAGTTGTCATAGGCATTGCATCTACATTTCATTTATATCTCTTACTAGGCAATAGGATCATTATTCCTCCTGTGATGTATGTATTGATTGTGATCCAAGTGAAGTGAACATGGAAGAAGTGTGATGCGATGTAAGCTTGTGTTACCATGCGCAAAACGACCTCGGGGGTTATGGCTCATGAAAGAATAAAGGTGTTTCAATTGTTTTAAGGACTTTATGTTATAGTTTTCAAATGTTTTAAATGATGTTGTTTTTGAAAAATAGTTCAATGTTTTAATTATTTCTCATATATTTACTCTGATAACTTTCTTCAATTGTTTTCAATTAAGTTTTAAATGAGAAAAATTTTATGAAAATGTGAAATGGACGTATGAAAAGGTAAAACAGAAATGAGATGTTACATGTCAACATATTGGGAGTTAAACATATTTTTTTCCCATAATTCTCAAAATAACTTTTGATTATGGTTATTTGAGTTTTAAATTTTTTCATAACTTCTTTCTTTATTGTAGATGACAAAAAATTTGAATATTGAGAATTAAGTTTTTTTTTAAAATTTTACCCGCCAAGTTATTTTTTCAAGTAACGAAAGTTTGACTCTAATTATATAATCTACTAGTTTCATCTTAGCAACATTTTCATTATATTTTAAAGTAGATAAATTACCTTCCATATTTATTTTTTTCTAATTGTAAATATTGTCTAATATCGATTTATGTAAATTAGGTTAACTAACTTTTTTTTTGTGATTATGTAAATTCTATTATTAGTGCATCACTAAATGCAAACACAATCAAATATTAAATGCAAGAGATAGGGAAGAGAGAGTGCAACCAATTTGTTAACGCGGTTCAGCCAACCTCGCCAACGTCCGCGCTTTAAGGCTCTTCTTTGAAAATTATTTTCCTTAATAATCTCCGTAATTATCACCGATTGAACATTCAAGCGTCAATCAAGCCTTACAATGACTGTTCCGAGATGTCAACCTTCAAATGTAGCATAAGTAGCATAAGTAAAAGATATTCATCAAAGGAAGTAATAACAAAGTAAGAAGCAATGATCAAAACAACTAAAGTACAAAAGCTAAGCATAAGGAGGAGGAGCAGCAGCATCAGATGAAAGAGGAATATCAGGATTTGTAGCAGATGATAGATTTGACTCCATGAACATGTTGGACCGTTGGGCCAAAGTAAATTCCTCAAAACACCTTTTCAAGGCTTTAAACCTCAAACGACACTCAACTTGAAAGGGCATGATGTAAGTTGTTAGCACATCAATCTTCTCTTCAAGCCGAGAGAGACCACCCGAAGAGGATGAGGAAATCGTAGGATCAGGGAGTAAAGGAGGCACAACATTTGGCATTGGAATGTCCTCAACATCAGCGGGGTCCTTAGGCTGAGCTGTAAAGGTGGATGCGCCCCTAGATGACTTAAAAAACTAATGGCCCTAATCATCTTGCACCATTCCTCTTCGAGCCAACGTATGAATTGTGCATATGTCCACACTGCGAACTAATAAGGATGGCGTAGAAGGAGGAATTGCAATACCTTTTATCTGAAATAGATTGGTTAGGAGAAGATTGAATGGCATGGATCTTGATAAGTGTTCGAAAGCCTTGATCATTTGTTGAAGAACCATATAGCCTGCATAAAAAATTTCCTCTGTGTAAATCTTCTGAAGCACATAGAGGTCCATGCAATTCATATGGTCTCGATGACCATCCTGTGGCAAAAGGTTATATGTAAGAGTATGGTGGATGACTCTAACCCTTACATTAAGGTCCTTTGCTCGAGGTTCAAAGAAGTATGGAAAATTTTTATCCTTAAGGACTTGTTTGAGAATAATATTTCCATGACCATGCCTGACAAAGCCTGGATCCTTGGAGATATTAAAATACTTTTCACCTTCATTCTCTCTCAAAGTCCAAAAATGCATTAATCTCCTGAGCATACCATGTAATTTGGTTTCCATAAATAGAGCTATGTGTTGTTAAGGGATGGGGAGTATACTCCAAATTAGCATAGAACAACCGAATTGGTTTCTCAAAAAATGGACCGTCTAAGCTATATAATTTAAAAAGAGCCATGAACTTGTAGGTATCTTCTAATTCCAGACTAGCTAGAGATGGAAATGAAATCTTACATGTAAGAGTCAAAGACCTATCTTTCAAATCTTCCTCATAACGTTTCTTACATGCAGCATTCAGGAAGAGCCTGGATGGCCATTCTGACGAGTTAAAGACCTAGAAGAACTGTCTCGAGATGCAGGCAACTTCGTTTTGCTAAACATGGAAGAAGACACGTGAAACTTTTGAAAATTTGAAGTTAGACTTGGTTTAGGACTTAGAGGATTGGAACCCAAATAAGAAGGCTGAATGAAAGATTGAAGGTTAAGACGGCTGAGAGGAGGAGACGGGGATTGAAAAATCGTCCGAAATGGGAATGAACACTGTGCAACCGAGGGATTTGGTCGACCTAATTTCATTTTAAAATCACATAGTGGTTGACCAATTCACGTTCTGGTCCACCGCACCGATCAACCTATTACTTCTCTGATTGACTCCGCTTCACCGTGATTTCATGAATTCATTCTACTCTGTCATCTTTCCGGTTGACCGTGCCTTATTATGGTCGATCATTTTCAGTGCTTTAAAAACATAGTTTGCTCTCTGTAATATGGCCGGTCGACAGCTACTCTGGCTAGGTCGACTGCTAATCCGTATTTTGCTTAAATTGAAACTTGTAAGTTCCCAAGACTACAACATTAACTACAAGAACTTCAACAAACATGTTAGCACAACTAAATACTCATTTTAGAGAGTATTTTCAATGAAAATAAATAATATGCACAATAAGAATTAAAAACAACTTATAAATATTTAAATCACACATAATAAAATCATCAAAACAATTAAGCTTAATTCTAATTAAGCTGACACATAAGTGCCATGTCGCTTCTTGTCCATGGCCGAGGCGCTTTGTTCTGTCATATAAGGTCGACTAACCTATGGAAATGCACAGGTCTGAGACTAATAAAAAAAGAAAAATTTTTGAGTCGATTGCTGAGGCTAAATGCACAGTTTGTCTAAGTGACAAAATAAATTAACTTAACCATGTGTGCAACAAATTAAAATATTGGGTACCCTTATCAAATCTTTCCCAAATTCTTATTTTCTCTCATTGTTTTTGAATGCTCAGTCTTATTTATCTCCTTGATTTTAGTTCTTTGAAATAAATTCTATCTTTTGATGCTAAACTAACAAAGAGGACAACTAAATCAAATGATAATATTTTTTGTGTTTAAGAAAAAAAGAATACTGTACTATTTAAATAATATGGTATCAGTAATAATATAATTTTATGTTCAAATTAAAGCTGTGGAAAAATAAACAAGAGTTATAGAAAATAAATAGAGGAGACTCAAATTACAAATTAAGATAAAAATTTGGCGTAAAACAGAATGTTATAAAAAAAAAAAAATTGAATGTAAGTTAACAATTCATTTTAAAATTTGTGTAAATTGAAACTAAACTGTACTACTCCGTTACTTTTTTAAGCTTGATCAAATACATCTAGTTGATCAAACCTAGAAACAAACAATTAGGCCAAAAAATATTTTGGTAAAGGCTCGGCCAAAAAAGTGAGGCCGAAAACTCTGAAAACAATAAAGTGAGAAGACAAGCATTGTCTAAGTAATGGATTATAATAAAAATGAATCAATTTTTAGCACTATATTCTATTCTACGCATTTTAGATTTTGAAGTGATACGTCATTTATTTTGGATAATTTTATTCTATAAAAAGCATTCATGAATTAACTAGTTATGGCTCAATTTTAAAACATAAAGAATAAAATATTATTTAAAAATTAAGGTAAAAGATAATTTATATCCTAATATTTAAAGTCATTTACACATTAAATCTTAAATTTATTTATTTATTTTTTACAAATTTAACCTCAACTTCTCAAATATTAGTATTTTAGAAATCGAATTAAACATATAGTTGATGAAAAACATAGTATAAATGTACTGAATTTGATTGATAAAGTAATGACAATGTCTATATTACGAATATTTAAAACGTTGATATTTGATTTGTCAAAAAAAAATAATTTTAAATTTAATTTGTAAATAATCTTAAATGATAATGTTTAAATTGTACTTTATTCTTAAAATTATTGAAGGGTTTGAAACGAGAAGCGATGCAATTAACATATTAACAATGAGGGGGCTGAGAAATATAAATAATTAATAATAAATGTTATTTGAGAAACCTGGCTTCTCACATATTTCTAAAAAACAAGAGGTTCAACTTACCTAAAATTGTAATTACTTTTGACAAGAACATACCCAAATTAGCAACACCTACGCGCATGCTCACACTAGCCAACCTTACTCACTTATTATCATTTTTTTTAAAGGGTAAATAATAAGGGTAATTAACAAAAAAACTCTTAAACTATAGTATTAGTGACAATTTGAACCTTAAACCATTTTTGTTAATAAATCAAAGCTTGAACTATAGAAAATTAAGAAAATGAACCTTGCAATCATATTTTCCATAACAAAAAGGGTTCCGGTCATTCATGTCAAACCATGGGCATCCATCACGAGCATCCGTCACGGGCATCATTACTTAGAGTGGATGCCTGCAAAAGTAGCCTATAACATAGGCTAAATGACAGCTTTTCGAACGCTCACGGTTTGTCACCGAGCAATCGCTATTCTGGACGCTAGTGGTTTCTCATCGGGCAACCACAGTGGACACCTGTATTTAAGTACTTGGCAACCACGGTCTTGCAAATTTAACAAAACAAGGCCATTTTTGCGCAAACCCTAAACCCTTTGATGACCAGTCTCTCTTTTGGTGACAAAATCAACCCCATTAGAGCGTTTCTCTCAATTTGTCAACTTCATTATCATTTTTTGAAAGGTAATCCGTAACTTGTCCTCCCAAATTTCAGGTATAATAATCAAACACCAAGTTTTTAGGCTAAAATAGGTTGGATATTTGTGAGAATTTATATGTTGTCATGGAAATGAATTTTGATCCATTTGTTATGCATTGTTTTTCATATAATTGGAGTTTATTAGTGTGTAAGCAAAGATAAGGAGTAAGAGAAATCAAAGTGTTTGATTTTCGCACACCGAATGTCGTCAAGGAGAGGTAATTTTTGTTAGAAAATATCTATAGCAACTGATTCAGTAATGTAAATGGTTTGTAAATGCTTTGTTGTTTCGGAGATAGAAGAAACTAGTGATAAAAAATCTGTTAACTGCAAAACAGAGAAGGATCCAATCTTAGCATTGTTGAAAAAGAGCTTCGTGCATTCGATCATGAAGCTACTACAAGTGAAATAGAGGTGCATTGGATCTCTATAACTCTAGATAAAGAGTTTCATTCATTATGCGACTTTGAAGATGACGATAGGGAGAGTAGGCCTCAACGGGAATGTTGTTTCGTAAATCTATGATAGGGGAAGAAGTATAGTTTGTTAAATGCAATTAGAGAAGAAGTACTAGATTATGCGTTGAAGAATGGTTGTTGAATAAAGTTCATCAAAAGTGAAGCCTTTTAGTTGATAGCCATGTGCCAAGAAGGATGCAATTGGCAAATCCATGCTTCAATAATGGAAGGTGAACTTTATCACGACCTGGAGTGATGTGCCCCAAGGATCGATCAACCGCTCCCAAGCCAAAAGACCTGTTGCTTTTCTAACACTTTTTTATTTTGTAGGGGACAATAGTGCTTTAGACCTTATGGAGAAGCCAACACATGAAGATCAAGAAGCTCCTTTCCATGTTCTCACATGGAGCCATACAAACCCTAATCGGCTAGATCCGTTTGGCTCTGGCTTGGAGGAGTTTTCGGGAGTCGAGGTTCACAAGGTTATTTGAGAGCTATTTAATGTTACTCCACGTTAAGTCTATCATTTTTGGATCTTTGTTACTGGTTACTTGGTTGGGACTTATTTTTGTGAATTTTAGTTCAATTTATGCTTGTAGGTTTGGAGGTGCTCGGTTTGCATGTAAACCGAGCCCTTATGCCCAATTTTGATGTTTCAAGAGCAAAGTTGTAATTTATTTTGTTGTAACCTTAGAGTGATATTTAGGGCACTCTAAGGGAACCTTGGAAGGATTTTTGGAAAAACCCTAGTAGAAGAATTTCGGCCTTGTGCTTGAAGACCCGTGGAGCTCTCTCTCTCGGCCACCTTCATCCCTTCCATCAATCTACTTGTTCTTGCTAGGTCTCAAGTAGATTATTATTTGCTACCTCTTCCAGCAATTTCCTTGTGTTGTTGTGCTTGTGAAGTGGAGGTAGAAGACTTAGCAAATCCCGTTTTGGAGAGCTACTTCTTGGATTGGCCAAAAATTGCCCCCTTGACATTGGAGCGTTAGCGGACCAAACCGGTTCTTTGTCACTGTTTGTGGTTCTTTTATTAAAAAGGTATTTTTTTGTTTCTTGATTCTCTGGAGATAGCCCTTGTTTGGTGTTGATTTGGCATCGATTTTGTGTGGATTGGATCTCGTTCATTGAAGCTAAAAGTGGAAAGAAATCTTCACCGCAGATCTGTCATTTGCGGCTTCAAATTTGCATTTCAGAATACGAAATGCACAACTCTGTTTGTGCATGTCCTATTACGCTAAAAATTGAGAGTATTATTGTTCTATTTGTTGACTGATAGACCTGTAATTTTGAGACCAAAAGAGCGTATGCAGGGAAAGTTATTGTTGTTTTAATTTCGTTGCTCGGAACCCAGATTGTGAAACCCTAATCTGAGTATGAATCAGAGTTCGGTATTCTCTGGAGTATATCTTACTGATCTTGGCGAATTTAAAGTTGAAATTTGGACACGTTGCTCTTTGATTTATTGACTGCTAGTCCTATAAATTTGAGCTCAAAAGTCGATTTACATTTGAAGTTCTCTGTTTTAAATTTTGAGCCCGGGTTGATCTTCTAGCCGATTACAGATTTGAAATATTGTGCAACTAGAGTTTTGGACTCTATCACGGAGGCAAAACTAACAGAATTGCCAGGTCAGGTGATCCGGTTCTTGGAGAGAACCCGATCGCCCAGCCCAAGGCTAGAGAGAAATAGAAGTCTTAACATGAAATTAAGCTCAAAACTCAAATCACATGGGTTGGGATTCCCAAAGTGATCAACATGAGGCAAGATAGTATAATAATAAACAAAAGAACATACCATGCATGAATCAAACTAAAAACACCAACAACAAATTCCAAACATACCCAAGACGGAGGGTTTGTCGACGAACCTTCACCCATCCAAGGGGAAGCCAAAGCTCATGAAGGGAGACATGAGCATACATCTTGCAAGGACCCCTTACAGACTTAAACTTCGGAATTGGGAAAAATATAGTCTAAGGGATGAGTAACAAACTCAGTAGGGGAATCTATACTAAATACAATGTATGCCAAAAAATATTTTTCTCATCTTTTTGAAAACCATTGTCATACTTCTTATTTACTGTACATGGATTTTAAATCATTTAAAAACTTCTTTATCATTTTATCAAACTGGCCCATGGCCCTCGATATGGCTTCATCAAAATCCGCTGTATACATAAACAACTATATCACAAAATATGCCAACACTATTTTCAAATATGAAAACGTTATCAGTTAAAAGTGATGGTGTAACATCCTGTAACTTTTTTCGTATAAAAATTTTCTTTTCTTTAAATCATTTTCATGATGGAAAATCAGACTAATATATACAGCGGAAGTTTTAGAGTAAACATACAACATAAGTCTTTTACATTTAAATACCACAACTCAATAGTTTAAAAACTATTAATAAACACAAGTAAACCATTGACTTACCAAATTAATTTTTTAAATTAATTTACTATTTGAAAATACCCAAATTGACTATTTGATCAAAAATTTCATACATGGCCGCTAGTGACAAAATGTGTCAACTTTTCTGATGTGAAATGAGACTATTCAATTATTTATCAAGCCTAAAAAAATATCATGAAGATCAAGAATAAGTGGAAGATCAAAAGAATAATTGAAGATTTTTCCAAAACTGTCTTCATTATGACCTTTGCCCATAGTTCGACTATTTTGAAAATCAAGACTACGTCATTTCAAGAAGTGTTCTTCATAAAGATTATAACCAACTTTCTAAGCTTTATAACGCATATTTGATTGTTTAATTCGGAGTCCATTTACTATGGTAAAACCCAAAGAATAGAGAGCAAAAGTTTAAGGGAAGCCCGAGTTTCCAAACTTGGAGATCAAGAAACTCAACATATGGAAGCCATCCAAGTGGATGATTTCAACATGCAAAGAAGCCCAAGTGCAAGCCCATGAAGACAAGTTTAGAGGACAAGAGAGAGAAAAATATTATCTCTTTAGATAGTATGTCTAAAAAGATCCATTTTTTTAGGATATTTAGATTCACTTATCTAGGAGATCTAGATCCACTTATTTAAATTATATTTTATTTAGTTTTCTAATTTATGTTTGTAAAAGGCTATATTAAGCCACCTAATTTTATGTTTTAGATAGTTGAGAATTGAATACAAATTAAAGCTTTGATTTGATTAGGAAATTGGAGTCCTCATTTTCCTTTCTTTGGTGAGTTATATTCAAAGGCCTTTGGTGAGTCATATCCAAAAATCCTCTTGTGTGAGTTATATCACGAGAGAACCTTGATTCTGCATCCTTATCCAAGGAGGTGAGAAGTGGTGGATTCATCCATAGTTCATCCGTCAGCATTCCGTGCGCGCATCATTTGGTATCAGAGCTTAACAAATCCTTACACAAATCTTTCTTATGCTGACTTGAGGAGCATCCAAAGTGGCACACAAAGACGAGGCTACAAAATCCACAATGACCGAGTCGTCAACATCCCGTTCAGAGGCAAGCTTGATGGAACTCATCATCGAACTACAACAACAAGTTGCTCAACTGAAGAGGGATCAAAACCAACAACAAATTCAAGATCTCTACCAACAATTCCAAAACCTAGAGCAAGGTTCCTCCACCGTCGAAGAATATGCTGTTAAGCTCAAAACTTTAAAAGCAAGATGTGATTTGAAAGAACAAAAAGGAAAAACAATAGGAAGGTTCATCGACGGACTTCACGGTGACATTCTAGAAAGTATGACAACAAGACCTTACGACACCCTTGAGGATGTGATCAAAATGGCTCAAAGAATTGAGAAACAAAATTATGCTCTGCACTCACCACCACCACTCCCAAGGTATGGATATTCTTCTAGAAATCAACAAGCCGAACTTGATAAAATTAGTCTCTCGTTAGAAAAACTTAAAGCAAGATTATGGAGCACCCCGATTTTACAAGCACAAGATCGCGATGAGAAATTAGAAGATGCTTTTGAGCAAATAGAGGAAGAATGTCAAGAAGAGCGAGTATCCGAACCTATAGAAAGTCAAGATGAGTCCTTGACAACAACAACACAAAAGGAGCAATCTTTTCATGTTCTATGCCCCAACACGAACGAGGTTTGCTCTTTGGTTATTAAGGAAGAAATATGTGCTAACTTGAATCCCTTGATGATATTTAAAGGAACTAGCTTGGAAATATTAATGCATGGCATCCCGTACAAATATGGTGACACAAGATATGATTCGAGGTCGAATCCTTTTCAACCCCAGGAGGATGATGTGAAATGGGACTATTCGATAATTTATCAAGTCTCAAAAAATATCATGAAGATCAAGCATAAGTGGAAGGTCAAGAGAATAATTGACGATCTTTCCAAAACTGTCTTCATTATGACCTTCGCCCATAGTTCGACTATTTTGGAAATTAAGACTACGTCGTTTCAAGAAGTGTTTTTCATAAAGATTGTAACCAAGTTCCTAAGCTTTCTAACACATATTAGATCGTTTAATTCGGAGTCCATTTGCTATGGTAAAAACCCAAAGAACAGAGAGAAAAAGTTTAAGGGAAGCCTGAGTTTCCAAACTTGGAGATCAAGAAACTTAAGATATGGAAGCCATCCAAGTGAACGATTCCAACATGAAAAGAAGCTCAAGAGCAAGCCCATGAAGACAAGCTTGGAGGACAAGAGAGAAAAAAATATTATCTCTTTATATAGTATCTCTAAAAAGATCCACTTTTTTAGAATATTTAGATTCACTTATGTAAGAGATCTAGATCCACTTATCTAGGAGATCTAGATGCACTTATTTAAATTATCTTTTATTTAGTTTTCTAATTTATGTTTGTAAAAGGCTATATTAAGCCACCTAATTTTATGTTTTAGATAGTTGAGAATTGAATACAAATTAAAGCTTTGCTTTGATTCGGAAATTGGAGTCATCATTTTCCTTTCTTTGGTGAGTTATATCCAAAGGCCTTTGGTGAGTCATATCCAAAGATCCTCTTGTGTGAGTTATATCACGAGAGAACCTTGCATCTGCATCCTTATCCAAGGAGGTGAGAAGTGGTGTATTCATCCATAGTTCAACCGTCGGCATTTAGTGCGCGCATCATTTTCAAAACTTGACCAAAAATTACACAAAAAATTTACACGTGAAAATTTGAAATTTATAAAATTCACGAGTTTTACAAACTTATATTTCAAATAAAGAGTTATAACTTTATTCACAACTAATCACGATAGATGGAAATCCAACATGGCTTTGCCAAAGGGGTGGCAAACCAATACTTGGACATGTTCAAAACTCATGCCAACTGAGATATTCCTTCTATCATCGAGACAGTCAAGAATAATTTTAATGTCAACATTGCACTAAGTCTTGCCAAAAGGGGAAGGAATGAATCCTGAAAAATGAATGAAGGGAATGACGACAAACAATATAAGCAATTATGGCTGTACAGAGAAGAGATTTATATATCCAATCCTGACAGCACATTGGTTGTTAGTCTAGATAGAAATGATCTTACGCCATATTCAATATTCAATAGGATGTATATGTGTTTGGCTAAATGCAAGAGAGGTTTGTTTAAGTATGGTAGACCTGTCATTTGTTTGGATAACTATCACTTGAAGGGTTCGTGGCAAGGCCAATCGCTCACAGAGTCAACATTGACAACAATGATGAAATTTATCTACTTCATATATAAGTGGTTGAAGTAGAATCGAGAGACTTTTGGTCATGGTTTTTGCAAATGGATATATGTAACACCCCGACTTTTTAAGTTGGTTAATTATCGTGGTATTACTAAGGATAAGGTAATTAGAAGAAATGTTAATTTATGAAATAAATCATTATGTGAGATAAATTCTATTATTGGGGATTAACTATGTGAGAGATTAATTAAAATCGAAATGTAGAGTTATAATTAAATTTAGACTTAAATGTGGAATTAAATGAATTAGAATAAAAGGAAAATTATTTGAAAATTTGGAGAGCTGAACTGGCTCAGCAAAGAACTGGTTCAAGAAGTTGTTAAGGGGGGTGTATCTGTTCGCGTGGTCTCTGGCCATTTCGTAATTTTCAGAAACTGAAAGAAGCGAAATCAAAAGAGAGAGAGAGAATCGAGAGAGGGAGATGGAGGCGAGAGACTGAGGGAGAACCGTGGGAGATCAACGGTGAGGTGCAGAGGCGAGTCGACATTCGGCGAGCTCGGGTCCGTGGTGTTGACACTGTCCGACGTGTGGGTGATCGGAGGCTGGCAGTCGATGAAGCGTGCCGCGGCTAGGGCTTCACGGGTTGGCTGCGCTTTCCTCTCCGTGGTTATTCGAGGTAAACGCCTTGATTTTTTGCAATGTGTGATTCAATTTTGTGATGGGGAGATGGTGAATGAACTTCAGGTTGGTGCTGGCAGGGACTCACGAGGTTGGCAACTCTCGGATGAGCTGAGTGGCAGAGCTGTGGTTTGGAGTTACTATAATGACTCGGTTTTTTTGTAAATCTGTTAAAAATGTGTAAATTTTGAAATTTTCTTCTTTTTGAAGAAAAACATATAAGAATGCGTCTAACCGGATCGCTACTGACTTTCTCTTTAAACTCGTTATGAAAAACAGATGATAAAATATGCGGAAGCGTAATAAAATAAATGTAACAACCCGATTTTATTACTTGAAAAATCGTGTAAATTTAAAACTTTTTCTTTTATAAAAATCAGAGTGAGACTTTTCTTTATAAAACTCGATCGTTAAAACTCTTTACTTAAAACACTTATCAAATTCGGCAGAAATAGTAAAATCATTTTATGAAATGCAGCGGAATGAAAACAAAGTATTAAAGAATAGTAATTAATTTACAAAACCCTTTTTCTCTTTGTTAAACTCTTTAGTCCAACCAGCCACAAGATCTAGCCGTGCAAATCCTTCATCCATCCTCTTTGAACTGTCCGTCTATTTCTCGTATGTACCTACATCACAAGACCTAAACTAATGAGCCTATTGCTCAGTAGTGATATAATGAAATACAATGCACATGATATGCATGATCATACGATGCATTACAGAAGAGAGCCGTATCTTATGGGAGCCAGAGTGGAATACTACCTAGAGACATGTGGCCTAACCAGTCACTCCTATGAGGAGATATATTCATCGGGAGTGTTACCACAGGCAGGTATCCTCACTTTTGTTGAAGACGTTGGGGGTTTCAGAACAGGGTAATTGTGAACCCTAGAATCCACGTAGCTACTTCTAAACCTACCACTCCCTACATGGGAGGAATCTACCGTATGGAAAGTCACAATTCACTCGAACCCCCACACGCCTATTTACGTATATTAGGATGACATACATAATGCTCGTGAATACATACAATCATATATGATGATATAAATGCCTAGAAACATATCATTAAAAGAACACACAACAAGCAATCCTAATTCTTGCGATGTAGGGTCCGAAGACCAAAACACAGTAAGTATCAACTTACCTGGAGTCTTTAATACGATTATGTCAATCGACTTAGTACCTTCAAAAACTGTTAAATGAACAATTATTAGACCCTTATCAATCTCACTCATAGAGAATAGAATAACTTAATACTCCATAACAGTCCTATAGCCATCAAATGTAACTAACTAGCAACAACCCATAATAGTTGCTCATTCCATCAATGTGACATGATAATAAAGAATTTACTGTACAAAACCAAGTGACATTTTATCACGAAATCGTATTTCCACAGCAGAGTAGAGAATCATTTAATTCCCACATTAACATGGAATTATAAGTTACAATGTCCACTTCAAATACTCTAAATCATCCAAACGTCACAGACAAAAAGAAAATACAGGATATTACTTATTTTTCTCAATCTCTAAATATACTTCACAGTTGATAATATCGAAACATTAAAATCACAACCCATTTACATCTTACATATTGTAATTCATCTCATTGTATCAATCCAATCACATGATATATCTTAAAAATAAATCCAAAGAACACTCAACAGGAGGCATATATTTAAAGGGTGAACACATCACAATCCACAACAAATCACAGAATATTATTCAGTTTCCAATCCAATCAACAGGACGACACTTAAGTCTAACAGGGCTAGACAATCATATAACAACATTTCCTCAAAATATCCTCAAATATATCACTCGGCAAGAACCTATTAGTAAACTAAACACTTTCAACAGACTAACATTTCTTCACAGTTCAGAGGCAATAACCAAAACAGAGAAATCATTCATAGACTTCGAAGCTGTCCTTAACCATCATAAGGAAATTCACCATTTATCTTCTACCAAAATATTTAAAATCCATGAACTAACGACAGTAGAAGCACACTCTAAATAATCAGGGAACCATTTCCATTAACAAGACATATTATCGACAATTCTATGTAACAGCACAACTCAACAAAAATCCTTCACCGAATGCAAAACAAAACCATTTCTATTTAACAGCAAAACTCAACGTAAACCCTTCTCTGAATGCAAAACAGAACCGAATGTTCTACATTACTCACCTTCATTCCTTCCAATTTACTCTTCACAGTTGCTTCACCAAGGACAAGAATGGAGAGTTCTCTGGTGGACATCTCATTGCTATCCTCTTCACTCAGCCAACACCCCACTTCTCATTCTTCCTCATCCCACTGAACTCTTACAGGACACAGCAACCCAAGAGGAAAACAGAACACAACCACTTCACTGCATCCATTTATAGTCGAGAGGAGCTGGAGGATAATTGTACATACCAAGGAAGAGTGGTCCACTTACCAACATCCACGTGGAAAGTCTTCCAGAGTAGGAGCAGCTGGAGGAAGCCAGCTCCGGTCCGGTCTGTTTGATCCACCCCAACCATCACGCCAATTCGTCACTGCCCACTTCAACCGAAGCAACACACGGCCACACTTGGCCGAAATCAGTCAATGCCAGGGAGAAGAACGTGGAGCAGAGTTAAATTCATCAACTAGACTCCCCTTCACTGACGATTCGCAGCTTTGAATCGTCCCTGCAAGCCGCGGCACGCCGAACCCTAGCTCGTAGTTGTTTGCCTCCTGCAGCAGTTCGCAAGCTCGCCGGAGTCGCACGTCGGCGCCGGTAACCCGAGCATCGTCGTTGCCCGTCGCTTGTCGCCTCCCCCTCGCTCGGTCCCGATCTCCCTCTCGCTTCATCTCACTCTCCCTTCTGTCTCTCTGTTTCTCCGCGAATGGCCAAGGCCAATTTGATTTCAATTTTCAAACTGAACCGAACCGGCAGTTCGGTTCTTCTTTCTCCAACCCATTAATTTTTCTTTTCTTTCTTCAATTTATTTATTCCTTATCTCAATTTCTTTTCTTTTTCATTCATTCAAATCTTCAACTTCTAAATTACTCCAATTAATCCCATTTTATTTATTTTCTTCGTTTTTAATTAAAACTGAATCACCTAATTATTTCAGACCAAAACGAACCAAAACCATTAAATCCATATTTAGCAATTACATTCTTAGTAATATCCCGATAATTTATTTGAATAATTCGAATATCCACAATTATTTTTCAATTTATCATTTTTAAATTTCGATATAAAAATCGGGATACTACAATAAATCCTTGTAAAACATGGCGGAAGCGTAAATGAATTATTTAAAGAAGAAACTAAACAATGGAATACAATATAATAAAACTTATGTGATTACAACCGCTTCTCATTTTACTCTTTAATCTGACCAACCTCAATCTCGCCCGTGCAAATCCTTCACCTCTGCTTTATTATCTATTTGTCGTTTGTACCTACATCACAAGTAATACGTGAGCCTAATGACTCAATAAGGAAAAAGGTTTGATGCAATTTTGCTTATGACTCTCTTTAGTTCATTTAGAATGGGGGCTACCCATTAAGTTCATTTGTTTGTTCGTTTGTTCGTTTGTTACTCATACTTCGAGCTGGAGATTAGAGGTTGTCCTTTGAGACGACCTCGTTTGATCGGTTTCTAACCTCCTGTGTGCATACTAGTCCATTTCCCGACTAGGTGAGGGTGTATCCTAACTGCCAGGCTAGATCCGAACTACCCATCCACCCCAACTCCCTTTTGTTTTCTTTTCCTTTCAGGCGTATCCCGCCCTCCAGACTGTTTTCTCAGTGATAGGCGTATCCCGCCCATACTGAACGTTCTTTTCTCTTCGGGCGTATCCTGCCCTCCAGAGTTTATTCCAGTGATAGACGTATCCCGCCCATCCTGGATGTTTTTCTATTTCCTTAATCCTTAACATTTTTCCTCACTCATGCATGTGTGAGTACCACCACAACGTGGCACTCCCTACGAGTTTCTATTAACATGATGCATGACCATACATTCTCAACCTATCATGATGCATGATGCATATAATATAACTTTAACAAAAATTGAAGTGCACATATAAAAGAATTAACTACATTAAAAGCTCAAATAAAAGGAATAGCAGTAACTGAACAAGCACACAAAGACAAGTAATAACAATGGACACCCAATAAAGTACAACATATAAAGGAAGCAATTATAGAACTAATTAAACAATGGGGAACATGATTTGATATGTAAATCAGAATAATAAAGCAAATATAATGAATTAACAAGCGAGGTGCATACGAAAGTAAAGCATAATTTAATTAACATGCTCAAGAACTTGTTATTATTTACAACTAAATAATTAACATGCTCATGAAAGGATTATAATTATCATCTTGTTAATTATCCTAATTAATTTTCATGCTCAAGGGTTGATTTCATACTTTTATCCTAGTTAACTAATCATGCTAAGATTTAGTGTCAACTAATCATGCTTAAGAATAATTTACATGCTTCGATGTCAATAACATGCCCAATTAAATACTAGCTGTTGATCATGCTGGGATAATCAGTTAACCATGCTCAAGGGGTTTAACATATACACAGCACTATCATTTCACCAAATAACTTACCTAGTCAATAATTAAGCATGGCATGACTAGGTTGATTAATATGCTAATGTTACTCTTATTAGTTGTATGCTCAAGTTTAGTTGATTAAACATGCTTACGAAATTAGACATGCGGGTAAATGAAGACATGCGAGTAAATGAAACTAATTAATTAAACATGCTACGATTATTAAACTAGTTAATTATATGTGCTCAGCCTAATCTAGTTAAGTTAGCTAACATGCTTGAGTCTCATTAATTATTCTAATTAATTAATTGTTATGATTATTTGACATGCATTAAGACAAGTCATGTAATTTGAACATGCTCAACTAGTTAATTAACATGTTCAACTAATTAGTTATTAATTACAATTAGTTAATTATCGTGCTAAAAAAATTGGTTAACCTGCTAGTTAATTTAACATGGATATCAAAAGGAAATAGCCGAATGATATATATACTGAATGAAAGAAATGACAGTTGGATTACCATAAGGAATGTAATGTAGATATCAAGTAGATAATACATGACAGGACATTTAGGAGAACTCTTAACCCATTCATGCTCCTTATCATTCACACCTTTGTCATTCTATTTTCATATCATTTGGACATTGATAGTTCATCATAAAAACTAAAAAATTGCAATAAAGAGGATAAACTAACAAGTATGAAAGCCTACACTATCATCAAGGGAAATTGGTGCAAGTAAGGGGAAACAATAACAACAAAGGAACCCACACTATCTACCAACAAGGAAATCAACAAGGAGATAGCAGTAATAGCGTATCCAAGGAACCATCAACTAAAAATCAACTAATAGTAAGTATTACAGGAAATTAACATAACACTCACGCACCCATACTTGTGGTGTAGAGCCTCCAAATGGCCAAGACACACCCAAATTTGTTACCTCAATTCTTAATGCGCATTAACATTCCGTCGTTATTCTTCTTCCTCTTTTAATACCTTCACAAATTGGTAACATTTATCATTAATAATTACGACTTATGCTTATCCCTAATTACATGGCAAATTTTAAGAATCCCTTAATACCTAAACAAAACATAACATCCAACATAGAACAAAATCCCAAACTATCAGCCGAGCACATATCCGTAGCAAAACTAACGTCAATTATTTAACTACTTCCATCAATCACAATTTAACAACCATTAATCAAAACACCGAGTAACACTCCTCCTCAACCAATGCTTAACAGATTATTATCATGCTTTAAAATCCAACCATTTCTAATAGAATAACTCATGTTGTAACTACTCTGACTTAGGCTCTTGACTTCATTATAAACTTCAACAACCGACATAATCAAACTTTATTAACAGCCCAATAAATCACAGCTTTACAGAGTATAACTGAACCAACAATAGATTCAGGTTCATCTACTAATACAATAGCACTATCCACTCTTCGTTATTATATTTTCCACAACCAACAGATAACAAAGTGATATCCAGTTACTGTCCAAATAAAACCCAAGATGTAGAACTCAACAGAGGCATTATTCATCCATATTATCCAAGAAGTCCAAGCCTAAGCCTTAACAGAAATCATAAATCCATCAATAGAGACCAAGACATTTCCAGAAGGAAACCTTACCAACAAACTAGGGAGCTCTTAGCCAAGCTCCAGAGTTCCCACTCTTCACTGGACTTCACATTTCCACTCCTCTGTATAGTTAACATCTCCAGCCGACAACACTCTGCCATTCCAGGAGGCAGAGTGTTGCACTCCTCATGCCCGATAGTTCCTGCTTCCAACTTGTCCAGGAGAAGAGAATCGAACCACAAGCTGGACCATGGCCTTTCGCCGTTCCAGCGTGAACCGTCACATCCCTTGCCAATCGCCACACCAGAAATTCCGATCGTAAATTGGCGCTGCAACGTCTCCAATCGGCGACCAACAATAGAAATGCAAAAAAGGAAGGAACAAATTGACCAAATGTACTGCAATTTGTCACTGAAAAGCGTACCCATGAAGGTCCCGATTCTGAGCCCTAGCTGCACCCATGGTCACTGTTCCTCGTCGCTCGCACTGCGCCTCCCGTCCATCATACCCTCACCGCGAGCCAGTTTGCGGTCACCCTTGTCTTCGTTGTTCCCTCTGTCTCCCGATTGTCTTGCGTCTCTCTCATCGGGCTCTCTCCCTCTTCTCTCATTCGGGTTTCATCTTCTGCAGAATGGCCTCTCGGCCATTCCTCTTTTTTTTTTGTGTGTTTTCACTAGACCGGTTCACTTAGTGAATCGGTTCACTCCTCCCCTCAACATAATTTCTCTTTTAATTTTTTCTATTTTAATCCTAATTAATTAATATAGAAAATATATTTAGGTGTTAAATATTCGTATAACATATTAACCGATCCATACTCTAACTCCCGACCTATTCCAAATGTCGTTAAAAGATTATTAGAAGTCTAATTTAAATTTCTTGATTCCATTTCCTCAATTAATTTCCATCAATTAAACCTCCAATAAATTCTCTTAAATTATAACCGAACGGTTACGTCCTTGGTAATACCCTGATAATAACTGATAAATCTAAATACCCCTAATTAATCTTTATTAAATTATGATATAAAAGTTCGGGGTATTACAGTTGCAGTTCGCGGTCTTGTTGCTACTTCGGGTCAGCCTTGTTTGGTGAGCTTCCTTGGCTATTTTGGTATTTGATTTCTATTTTGGATGAAGTTTGACAGTGTTGTTGGGTTTCTGCTTTTAGTCCTGCGAATGAGTTGATAATCTATTGATCATGCTTGTAATGCCAAATGGATTAATGATCATGTTTGAATAATGTCTCTACATTTTTTATAAGTCTAATATTCTGGGTGGATTGTTGGAAGTGGAAAACACATTGGATTAATATTCTAGATTTATTGTTGAATGTATACTGCTGCGAGTAAATTCAGGTTAGCTTTTGGATGTCCGTTTGGGATGATTTATCTAGTGTCGTTTATTAGAATAAAAAGATGAATAAATGGTATGCTATGTTGGTTGCTAAGTCTTATTAACGGAAACTGGTATTCAACGAACGTGGTGTAGTGCATGTTAGTACAACATCAATTGAGAATATGATTAGAACTTGTATTCCTTGTTGTTAGTTCAAATTGAGCTAGGTTCTATTCCATTTAGGCATCGGTGAAGTACTTAGAAATTATACAAGTTAGAATATGTCATTGATAAGTTGTAAATGCTTTAAATTGGAAAGGTATCAAAAGAAAAAGTAGAATAGCGAGTAAGAGCTAACGCGCAATAAAGAATTGTGGTAAGGAATTGGGCGTGTCTTGGCCATGTGGAGGCCCTACACCACACAGTGTGTGTGTGAGTTTAGTGTTAGCGTTCTTAAAGTGTTTATTGATAGTAGTTTGATGCTATGTAGATGTTGATAATTATAGATTTCCCTGCTGTGTTATGATTCTCTATAAAATTATTGTAGTTGTTATTTCTTTTGTTGGATTGCCTTAATATTAGTTGTGTTAAATTGTTTTATACTATGTGAAATGCTTAAGGTTCAAGGATGACTAAATGAAAAAGGATAAACGGTCATGTGAAGCATGAAAATAAGTTAAGTGTTCTATGATAGCCTTCGGTGGGAAACGTTTGTATGATTGCTGTTCTTGTTTGTTTGTTATTCTCTTTAATGATAGTGTAGAAATTGTTTGTTAAATTTGTGATATTCTCCTTTGTTAGTTTAGTTTTTTTTATGAAATGCAAATGCCTAAGTAAAGGAAGAAATGATGGTATGAAAGTGGAACAAGTAAAGGATAAGCTAATATGTAAAGTCCGAAAATGAGCTAAAGAATTTATGAATATTTACTTGCTGTGTGGTTACTGTTTATATACCTTGCTGTCATGGTTTGTTTTTATTGTTAGTTGTGGTTCAATTTGATATCTTTGTGAAATTAATACAAGCAAGAGTCAAGCATGAAATTCTATAATAAATTAATTAGCATGTCCACTTACCTAAGCATGTATAATTATCATGTTAACCAGCAATATCAACACTTGAGCATGAAAATTGATAATTTAATAGATTAATAAATTGTACACTTTCTTCAAGCATGTTTGATATATGTCATGTTAACTAGTTGTTTAAATTATAATGAACACTGAAGTATGTTAATCACTTACTATGCATGATTAACTGATTTAATTGAGCATGTTTACCTAATTTGCTAAGTATGTAAATGAACCAGCGTGTTAACTTAGTTAGGTTCAGCATGTTAATTAATATTATAATTGACAATTAACAAAATTGATAGTAATTGAATTGGTAATCGAATCATGTAATGAACTAATAATGTAAATTGAGAATGTTAATGAACTAGTGTAATTAATTAAAGTAATTAAACTTGAACATGTGAATTAGTAACTAAGTAAAGTAGAATGATCACCTAGAATAATAATGGTATGAAGCATGTAAATGAATTAGGAAATTTACTAGAAGAATTAGCATGTTGATTTATAGCATTGTGTTCTAGTAATTCAATTCAAGCATGTTTTTCCTTGTTAAATTCATCATTTAAATATGCCTTCAATTATTTATATGTGCTTTCCAATTTCATTAATGATGTGTTAATAAAGAGGAGAATGATAATGAAGATGAAAAATTCATGTGAATGAGTTAAGGGTCTCAAGGATGGTGTGAACGTATGTTTGTAACTATTTTTCTTATTGTCTTCTTGGTATGGTATTGTTTATAAGCTCGTAGCATGTTATGTCATGTTAAAATCAAGTTAAGTAAAAGCATGTTAAATGACTTGGATAATTGATTAGAATAATTACCTAAAATGATAAAGGTAGGGAGCATGTAAATGGACTAGGAAGTTAATTTGATAATTGGCATGCTATTTCTGTATTCCATATTATTATAAATGTTCTCTATTGTATATTGTGGTTGTCTTCATTTCTATGTGCTTTCAATTCCATTATTCTTTTATATGTGCTTTAAATTCAGTTGCTTTTATTTAATGTGCACTTCAATTTCTATGAACATTATATTGTGTCATCATGCATCACGATAGGAAAGAATGTGTGGTCATGTATCATGTTAATAGAAACCCGTAGGGAGTGCCACTTTGGGGTGGTACTCACACATGCATGAGTGAGGAAAATGAAATGAATGAATGCAATGAACGAATGATGATGATGATGAATGATGCAATGGAGGGTTGAAGGGTGGATGGATAGTTCGGATGTAGCCCACATAGGGTTAGAAGCCAATCAAACTATTCCATCACATACGTGTTCCTTTAATTTCCAACTCGATGTACGAGTAATGAATGAATGAATGAAATGTAATGAAAAGATTAGTTTGGGGCAGACCCATTCCAAGTGAACTAAATAGAGGCATGCTCATATTGCATATTCCCTTTCCTTACTAAGCCTTTGGGCTTACAGTTTACTTGTGGTGTAGGTATACGTGTATGACAAAAAGAACGATGAATAAAATACAAAGCAGTCGATGAAAGGTTTACACGGGCAAAGCTTGTGGCTGGTGAAGCTAAAGACAAGTAAAGTAATCTGTATAACATAATGATTTACTTAGCATATTCTAATTTGAATGTTTTCACTGCCGCTATGTTTTAAATAAATTATTATTGCTTCTGCTATGTTTTGATAAATGATTTTCATAACGAATGTAACGAATGGTTTTTGGTGCTCGATTTTAGCACTCTGATTATGAAATATTTTAATTGTCTTACAAAAATTTTAAATTTCACGTATTTTAAAAGCTTATGAAAATCGGGTTGTCACAGTTGGTATCAGAGCCGTGGTTTTAAAAATGATTTTTGTAAACTGCACTAATAATCATTTTTAAAACTAAATCTGCTACGTTTGCTGAGTAAAACAATTTTTATATAAGTCTAACTGATACTATAGCCTGCCTGCCAGCACAAGCCTCGACGTGGAAATCCTTCATTCAATGTAAGTATACTTCCTAATACTTTACGAATACATGATTTCTTATGCTAATTCGATAGATGAATTGTTAGGAAATAACCTGTAGGGACTAGTGGATTTAGTGATGACGAGCATTTTGTTTGTGTTGGGTTTGTAAATTTGCGATCGTACCTGATATAATTTGAAATTTAGATTTTGGATTTGGATGATATATTTTGGATTTTGGATGATATTAGTGAGAATGATGAATATTCTGGAACTGTTTGGGATTTTATGTAGAATGTATAGCTTTGAGGGGGTGTAAAAACAGGGAAGACTCTGCCCAAATTTTTAGAAAATAAGTGAAAAGAGAATCCCAAGCGAATTTAGATCAATTAGATAGTTAACCAAAGTCACCTAGGTTTCAATGGACCAGATAGAGTCTAGATTAGTTACAGGAAGGGAAAACATTAAGGATTAAAACGAAGTATGAGAAGAAGATCTAGCTAGCTAAATTATTGCCCACTTAGTGTTGACTTTTGAAGGAGAATAAGAGACTAAGGCTTGGACTATTATGAAGGGTAGTTGAAAGAGAAATTTGTTGGATTTTGAGTGAAGCTGATTTCATACATAGACTAAATTGAGAAGTTTTAGGAAAGTGTAATCTTTTGGAAAGACAAACTTAGATTTGACGGCGTTTTCCAACATGAAGTACTCCATGTCCGTAGAATTGGACTTAAGTATTAGATTAAGTATTGGACTTGGAGAAGTCTAGATAATAGGACTTATGTCGGACTTGGATTATGTTTTCCATCTCAATCTGAACTTAATCAAGGTAACCAAGAACATGACTACACAACTGTACGGTAAAGAACAGTGGCAATTAGTTGAATTTCTCTAGAAACGAATAATAGAAACAAAAACGGAAACAGAAGCTGAAACAAGAACGAAAACAACAACAGAGACAAAAACAGAAATGGAAACCAAAACAGAAACAGATACAGAAACGAAAATGGGAACAAAGTTTCCAAAAATAAATTTCTGGGAATGGAAACAGAAACAAATACAGAAACAGAAACAGAAATGAAAACAGAAAGAGAAACAAAAACGGTAACAGATACAGAAACAGATACGAAAATGGGAACAAATAAGGAAACAAAAACTAAAATAGTAATAGGAATGGTTATAGATACAAAAGAGATGCAAGATGGAAAGCGTCCAACTTAGCCATAGAGTGATGTAGTTCATAACTCGGGAAAGCTTGAATTGACGGATTTGATAGTGGTCAATACGTTCAAGCATGCCGAAGTCATGCAGAAATGGAGGAAGGTGCTGTAGATTCAGGAGTTGAGTGGCAAACGTAAAGTGTTTATTGGATTAAGACAGTATTTGGATATAAGGAGGTTGCCTTTCGACTCTTGATGTTGAAGAATTGTAGCGATTAAGGCGCTTTTTTTCTAGAATTGATGTAATGAGAGTGGCGTAGCAGAAGTGTGGTGAGTGAGTGCGAGAGTTGATCGACTTTTGGGTACATGAGGATGCATTTTGGATGGAGTCAAGTTGATCAAGTAGTGGTAGTAGAGCAGTTTAGCGGTGAGAGGAGTAGATCGTCTAAAATACAACGAAGTGTTAGGACCGCTAATGGGAAACTACATCATCAAATGGGGTAGCTAAGAAGAAATTCGATGCATAGGTTAACCTTAGTGAGAGTATGACATAGGGAAAATTTTGAGGATGAAATTTATATAAGGAAGGAGGTATGTAACACCCCGACTTTTTAAGTTGGTTAATTATCGGGGTATTACCAATGACATATTCGTAACATTTAAATTATAGGAAATTAAGGTAATTAGAATAAATGTTAATTTATGAAATAAATCATAATGTGAGATAAACTCTATTATTGGGGATTAACTATGTGGGAGATTAATTAAAATCGAAATGTAGAGTTATAATTAAATTTAGACTTAAATGTAGAATTAAATGAATTAGAATAAAAGGAAAATTATTTGAAAATTTGGAGAGCTGAACCGGCTCAGCAAAGAATCGGTTTAGTGTTTGTGTTGGTTCGGTTCAATAAGCTATTAAGGGGGATGTATCTGTTCGCGTGGTCTCAGGCCATTTTGCAATTTCAAAAATTGAAAGGAGAGAAATTGAGAGAGAGAGAGAGAGAGAGAGAGAGAGAGAGAGAGAGAGAGAGAGAGAGAGAGAGAGGGAGATGGAGCTGAGAGACTGAGGGAGAACCGTAGGAGATCGACGGTGAGGCGTGACAACGAGTCGGCATCCGGCGAGCTCGGGTCCGCGGTGTTGACGGTGTCCGGCATGTGGGTGATCGAAGGAGGGCAGTCGATGTATGAGCCGTGACTAGGGCTTCACGGGTTGGCTGCGTCATCATGCATCACGATAGGAAAGAATGTTTGGTCATGCATCATGTTAATAGAAACCCATAGGGAGTGCCACTTTGGGGTGGTACTCACACATGCATGAATGAGGAAAATGAAATGAACAAATGCAATGAACGAATGATGATAGTGATGAATGATGCAATGGAGGGTTGAAGGGTGGATGGGTAGTTTGGATGTAGCCCACAAAGGGTTAGAAGCCGATCAAACTATTCCATCACATATGTGTTCCTTCAATTTCCAACTCGATGTATGAGTAATGAATGAATGAATGAAACGTAATGAAAAGATTGGTTTGAGGCAGACTCATTCCAAGTGAACTAAAGAGAGACATGCTCATATTGCATATTCCCTTTCCTTACTAAGCCTTTGGGCTTACAGTTTACTTGTGGTGTAGATATACGTGTTTGACTAGAAGAACGATGAATAAAATATAAAGCAGTCGATGAAAGGTTTACATGGGCAGAGCTTGTAGCTGGTCAGGCTAAAGACGAGTAAAGTAATCTATATAACATAATGATTTACTTAGTATATTTTAATTTGAATGTTTTCGCTTGCGCTATGTTTTAAATAAATTATTATTGCTTCCCCTATGTTTTGATAAATGATTTTTATAACGAATATAACGAATGGTTTATGACACTCGGTATAAGCACTCTGATTATGAAGGATTTTAATTGTTTTACAAAAATTTTAAATTTCACGTATTGTAAAAGCTTATGAAAAACTGGGTCATCACAATATAGGTAGTGCTTCGAGCAGGGAATGGACAAACATTTGTTTCAGACCAATAAAAGGTATGGGCATTACCTTTGTACTATCTATTTATGCTATGCAATTTATGCGAAAATTTGTTTTCTTATGAGTTTAATGTTTATGTTTGTAAGGGTTGGTGCCTGCTATGAAGGGGTTTTTACCGTTAACTGAACATTGTTTCTGCCTCAAACATTTGTATACAAATTTCAAAAAACAATTTCAAGGTAAGTTGTATAAAGACACAATGTGGGTCAAATCTAGGGTTACAACATTAGTGTACTTTGAGAAAGAACTGAAAAAATTATTTTTGGTTGACGAGGTATCACAAGTATATCTACGAAGCATCAATTTGAAATTTTAGGGAAAGCATGTAGCGACCCTGTTTTTCATATACTTAAAACATATCAAATTGGAACACTCTTTTATTTTATGCAACAAGGTGTAGTGGAAGACTTTCCGTAAAGCAAGCATTAAAAAAAATGTAATAATTACCATGAATAAAATTCCTTTCATTAACTCTTTAAACTTTTACAAAACGAGTCATATATTGAAAACCATGCACATTTCCTATTTCTTTTCCATTTAGCCTAGCCAACCACAAGACTCGCAACGCACAAATCCTCCATTAGCTGCTCCTATCCTTGTTACCATGTTTTCCTACATCACATACAACTCGGTTTAAAATCGCGTGAAATTTAAAACATTTTCATTTCTTTTGTAAAATAGCGTATGACTTTTCTTTCATAAACCAATTAAAAGAAAATAATAAATTTTTTTTCATAAAAACCTTTTATGAAACGCAGTGAAATATAATTAAAACAAAGCATTAAAGAAATACCATTTTTCCTTTTGTAATTTAAATATTTTACAACCCTTTACAAAATTCTTTACACACCATTCTCCTAGCATGCCAGAAGATCCGCCTGTGCAATCATTTATTAACTATCCTTGACATGTTCTCCTATTTCATACATACCTACATCACGGGATAAAACAATGAGCCTAACGCTCAGTAAGAAATAGGATGAAATACAATGCTAATGCTCATGCTTATACAGTCTGTCTCATAAAAGAATCTATCTTTTCTTTCTTTTCATTTCATTACCAGAGAAAAGATACATCTACTAGTCCTTGTGGCTTAATTGACACTCGTCCCCTACTTGGGGTGAGTTTTTCTATCAGGGTTGTCACCACGACTGTTACCAATCTGTCTTTTCAGACGTTGGGGATTTTCCGAACAAGAAAAGGGGTACATTTGTTGGTCTTGTGACTTAACGAACACTCATCCCCTGCTTGGGGCAATGTTTTCCATCAGGGGTGTCACCACCAAGAACCGTCACCCAATCTCCTGAACCCGACATGCCTATTTACATTTATTCATTCATTTTATTAAACATGTCGTGCATATGTCAACATTTTTATAAGTCCTATTATGATGCATGAATATCATGTTATATCCAGTCCACAATAGTATACAGAATATATCCAAGAAAATATATTGGAGAAAATATTAAAGCAGTTACAACAAGTCATACTCAACCAAAACAATCCATTTTTATTTTTAAGCATTTTATCCAATTTTAAGAAACAATTCATGGATTAATTATAAGAAACAATTTGTACATTAATTAGCAAGGACAATTTCACATAGAGCAATTATAGTTTAGCAGAAGACAATAAGAATGCCAATTAACAACAAACAATTTTTATGCTAATTAACAGAGGTCAAATTATATGCTAATTAACCTAGACAATTTATATACGATTTCACATAGAGACAATTCACTTATTTAACAGAGGATAAAAAGGTGGTAATCTACATAGCATTAGTTAGGATATTAACGTTCAAAGGAAATACCAATTTCTTCCTCTCATTGACATTATTACATTTTTATTATTTACGTCAGATTAACAATTCACATCACAGTATAAGGATCACAGAATATTATCCCTTCCTTGCGTCCAATTAAAAAAAATGACGTAACATTTTTTGAGTGGGTGAGCATAATCCTTCAAAATCATAGCAATTCTTCCAGGAAAAACTCAACAAGTTTATTCACAGTTTCTTTCCAAGCAGATCAATAATTCAAACACAAAATCAGAAATTTTCAACAATAACATCTACATTCACAGTTTCTATCCAAGCAGATGAACAATCATAGCAAGAATCCAACAATTGTAGCAAGGAAATTAGCAGTAAACTCAACAATTTCTAGCAATTATCCAAGGCAGAAATCAAAGAATCACCACAATGATCCAAGGCAGAAATCACAATCACAAAATATTCCTTCTTTTGTCCAACTAAAAATGGCATCAAACAATTTATCAGCAGTGTGCATAATCACTCAAATATTATAGCAATTATCCAGGCAATGTTCAAACAAACCAATTGATAGTATATAAAATTTCCTTATTCATAGCAAGTTAGAAGTTTGACAAATCTGTACGCACAGCAGATGAACAATCCTAGCAATTACCCAAGGCAGAATACAGAAGATTATTTTTGATAGTTCTTAGTTTTCTTTGTTACCAAGCAGATTGCCAATTTGCCGCAAGAAATTAACAATTTTACAGCAAGAAATCAACGATTTGCAGCAAGAAATCTAAGGCAGAAGCAAAACCAAACTAATCATACAATTTTCCCGTGATGCAGGGCCTCCACTGGGCACCACATCTTATTTCTTACCTCATGATTATTTCCCCTACCAAATCCCTTCCTCCAAGCAGTGTACGACAGCAACCAAATTAACAGTTTGCACTCTCCCTCTCACTATAATCAACCACCCTTCACTTTCCCCCTTCCTATCTCTCCTCTCCAAACTCTTCACTGGAAGCAGGAGACTCATACCTCTCCCGCACTCTCTTTCTTTCAGCAATGAAAATGACCTGATGCATTCCCCCATCGTCTGCCATTTCTATATAGGCAGAGAAGACTTTACGGGGACGCCAACACTGTGGATGATCACCCATATCGAAGTTGGTGGTCTAATCTTCAATCTCCATGATTGCTATGAGAAAATCGATGTAATCTCCACGGGAGAAATAACGTAAATGGTCGAAAGAAAATGGAAAATGGGGAGAAGAAATGGAGTTGCTTTATTCTTCCCACTCTGTCGCGAAGCTTCTTTTCAAAGCTCCCCTTTTCATCTCCACTTTCTATTTTTAATTCCCCTTTTAATCTATCTTTATTTAATTTTTTTTTTCCTTTCGATTTTGTTATTAATAAATTCTTTATCTTCCGCTTCTCCTTTTTCTCTTCTTTTTCATCTTTTCTTTAATCTAAATCTTCTCCTTTTTTATTGAAAAAATGATAAATCAATCATCGTGGTTTACGATCAATGACAAGTCAACCACTATAGAATATTTTGTAACAAGTTAACCACTTACGTATGTTAAAATAACAAATCCAACATCATATAGACGTTTACCGTTAAAAAGCTGGGTGCCAACGTCTAAACGCCGGAATACCCCACGGCGTTTTGAAGAATTCCGAACGCCGAAACGACCAGCTCTAGTGTTCTGAATTCAGAACGCCTAACGCGGGGCGTTCTGATTTTCTGAAGAATTCAGAACGCCTAACGTGGCGTTCTAAACAAATCAGAATGCCAAGGGGCGTTCTGAAGAAATCAGAACGCCTGCGACATTCTGAAGAAAATTAGAATGCCCCGCCGGCGTTCTGAAGCTCAGAACGCTGGGAATAAGAGACCGCTAGATTGCGATCAGAGACCACGAGATCGAGGTCTCTTGCGATCAGAGACTGCGATATTGCGGTCTTTTGCGAACCAGAGACCGCGAGATTGCGGTCTCTTGCGAACCAGAGACTGCTAGATCGCAGTCTCTTGCGAATCAGAGATTGCGAGATCGGGGTTTGTTGCGATCAGAGACCGCGAGATCACCGTCTCTGATTCCCAGCATTTTGAGCTTCAAAACGACGAAGGGAGTTCTGATTTCTTCAGAACGCCCCGTGGCGTTCTGATTTGTTCAGAACGCTGGGGCGTTCTGAATTCAGAACGCCGGAGTGGGTCGTTTGAGCATTCGGAATTTTTCAGAACGCTGCGGGGCGGGGCGTTCCGACGTTCGGACGTTGGCACCTAGCTTTTTAACGGTAAACGTCTATGTGATGTTGGATTTGTCATTTTAACATACGTGAGTGGTTAACTTGTTACAAAATATTCTATAGTGGTTGACTTGTCATTTATCACAAACCACGATGGTTGATTTGTCATTTTTCCCTTTTTATTTTATAAAAACCGAACCCATACCCACATAACCGAATTTGCCTTACTTTCTAGCTCATTCCCTTCTTTTTATATATTTTATTCTTTCACTAATCCTTCCAACTCATTCCCCTTTTTTTTTTTCATATATTTTATTCCTTCACTAATCCTTCCGGCTCATTCTCTTCTAATTTTTTTTCATACATTTTATTCCTTTATTAATCCCTATCTCGACCCAATAACCTAATTATCCCTTACTTTCCCTTGGCCAAAATAATTCACATAACTCATAACTCCACTTCTAATTAATCCTCGTATTTTTTACCCAATTATTTTCTTCTAAATATTATCCAACTTAATTTCCAATGATGCTCTCTAAATCCCTTTAGCATTTCTTTTCCTTTTCCACTAATTTTTCCTTTCTACTATTCATTAAAATAAAACACAATATTAACATGATTATTCTAAACTTATATGATAACCTGAAATTTGCAGTATTACATCACAAGTCATAATCTATAAGTCTAATACTTAGTAAGAAATTAAATGCAATATGATCCATGTAATGCACTTTTCATAAAAGCAGTTTTCGTATAAATTCCTTTCTTCCTTTTTTGTGTACATCAATGCTTTTTGTCCTGACATCAATTGAAGACTCATTAGCAGCTATGCACATCAATCCATAACATCTCTTGATAAAGGCTCGACATCAATTGAACCACCTATTAGCTATTGTGCACATCAATGCACAACGACCCATCACCTCCGGTATAAGCAGTTCTAGTATCGACCGAAAGCTTTGCTAGCTGTTGTACACAACAATGCACAATGAACCGTTCCGACATCAACCAAAACTCACTAACGGTCATGGACTTCAATGCTTAATGACCTCACAATTGTTGGCCGGTCTGTCTCGACATCAATTGAGATCAAACTAACAATGTAACGACCCAGATTTTCGTAAATCATTTAAAAGGCGTAAAAATTTGAAATTTTTTTCTTTTTAAAACAAAACATATCAGAGTGCGTTTGACCGGATTGCTACTGACTCTTTCTTTAAATTCGTCGTGAAGACCAACTTATTAAATATGCGGAAGCGTAAATATTGTAAGGAAAATCATCTGTTTCAAAGTCTTGTGGAAGCGTTATAAAATAACCCTTTGTAAATCATAACGGAAGCGTAATAAATATTTCAAAAGAAATACTGAATCATTCAAACATTTTTTCTATCAAATAAAACTTGACAATGAACTTCGTTGATTCATAACTGTTTACTTTCCTTTGTCTTTGCCTTGCCAGCCTGAATCCCGTGTATCTGAAATCATCCATCCCTGCTTCATTATGCATTTCTCATCTACTTCTTATCCGTTTACTATCTATTCGTCATTGTACCTACACCACAAGTAAGAATGTGAGCTTACGCCCAGTAAGGAGATGGGGGAAAACAATTTATGCATTTTTCTCTTTAGTTCTTCTTGGAATGGGGCCACCCAAACCAAATTCTTTCATTACATTCATTTTCTTTGTTCGTTCTTTAAACTCGTGCATCGAGCTAGAGATTGAGGGTTTTCCTTTGAGATGGTATAGCTATACGGATTCTAACCTCCTGTGTGCATACTAGTCCCTTTCTCGACTTGGTAAGGGTGTATCCTAGCAGCTAGGCTAGATCTGGACTACATATCTACCTCAACTCCCTATTTCTGGCATATACCCGCCTTTAGGGTTCTTTCTTTTTCTGGCATATACCCGCCTTTAGGGTTTTTTCTTTTCCGGCATATACCCGCCTTTAGGGTTCTTTCTTTCCTGGCATATACCTGCCTTTAGGGTTCTTTCTTTTTCTTCACTCATGCATGTGGGTACCATCTTGAAGTTACCCCCTACTTGGTTTCTATTATCATGAGACATATACATTATAACGTACATTAACGGAAACTGAAATACACATTGAATTAAACATACTATAATTGAGCTTGCGCAATTGAAAGCATAGGTAGATGTAAGGAACAATTATGCTATCAAATTGTAACAGCGAGCGAATACAATATGAATTCAATAATAAAGATGCTAAATAAATCTATATAAACTAGAACTTAGAAGATTCTTATCCAAAACCAAGAAATAACATTTACAAGTAAAGTTTGTTATTCATTAACTAATTCAAAATCCTCGTTTAAAGAAAACAGTGGAAATCCGAAACCACTTACAATGTTCATGCATCTTAACTCCTTAAACCTTTTTCCTTCGTTTGTTTAGTTAAATGAACCTCTTTCCTTCGTTTGTTTAGTTAACTAAACCTTTTTCCTTTGTTTGTTCCATTAACCATTCACATCATCGTAGTTCACATTTCATTCATGCTCTCATCCCAATTTAATCAACAGAAACTATCTACTAACATGCTCTTTTTGATGGACAACATACAACACATAAACTATATCAGATTATGACCAAGTATAAAATCAAACTACACATGCTTTTAACAGTCGACTAATAGCGAATCTATGACACCTAGCATGCTTCTAAATGGAGTATACAAGAAACAACAAGAAACAATTATCATGCTATAGACAGTAAGCAAAACAACTATAACTAACATAAAACATGCTTCTATGTGCTTCTTAATATCTTAATAGAGAACGGCAATAAACTAAGATTAAACTTGTTTACATATGCTTCTCAATAACTGAAGGAAAACAGAACTTCTAGGTATAATCTCGGCAAGCAAAGGAAATAACATTTAGAATAGATTGTATGCTTAACACCACACTATAGAAATTAGTAACTTCTTCACCATTTATCCCTTTTTCAACATCATTAGAAATCAATAAGAAACATAGAGTCTGTCTCTAACATCTTAACTTTTTCAACGTCACTAGAAATCTGTCTAGGACCCGTTCTCATTTCTCATTCATTTCAACTATCATTCCTTTGGTCATTCAAGCTTAACCAGCACCTTTTAAAAATATAGCAAATATTAAGGCATTAAGAGGAAAACATGAGGTAACTATAAGCATTACAGAAATCAAACCACGAAACAACTCACACACACTTTACTTGGGTGTAAGGCCTCCTCTGGCCAAGACAACCCATTTCTTACCTTGAAGATATTTCATGTTTAGTGTCTAACCATTATCCTTCTCCTTTGTCTTTTCGATACCTTCACAAATTAGTAACATTCTCGTTAATCATTACGATTCACTAGTCTCATTCACTTCTCCCTATCTCACAACGCATGATATTATTCAATAATATCACTAAAATCAAGACTAATTTAACCATATTATCGTTCATGTGAAAACATAGCAACCAATATTCATTTCCAAATTATTGCGTCCATCCAACAAACAACAAAACAATCTATACATAACAACCCTTTTTCCCGTGCATAACTTCACTTTTCAGATTGAAACACAATGCCACAAACAATACAGCATCGAACTCCATTCACAGTTAATCCTTCCAACTCATTACCCAATTGCCAATTAACAACATGCTTCACAAAACACCAATATCCATTTCCAGAACTAGCATATTATTTCTTCCAACAAAAGTAATACCCAAATATTGTCCAATTAAAATAATGAGGTAGTGATTAAAGCATTATTCTTTACCAGAAAATCTATCAAGCAGAGTAGTCTATAACAACTAGGAAATTAAATCCAACAACATAGCATCACTTTAATATTCCCTACATTCAAAATATATTCATGCTTGAGGAAACTAACCAACCGAACAACTAATCCATAGAGATTCTTAAGATTATCCATAGTAGCATAGAGGAAACTTACCCCTTGAAGTCGAACCTCCTCACGTACAGCAGCTCTCCCCTTTCTAGCAGAACCTCCCCCAGCAGAAAACGGAGGAGAAGATCAAGAGATGCAGAGGAGAAGTGCTGTAAATTAAATGGAGGGAGAGCTTACCTAGAAGACAAACGGAAGACAAGGCGTGCACGTAGGGTGGGCTACTGCCAGGAGGAGATGACTTTCTCACCGGAAGTGTGAGAATTAACTCACTAAATGTCGAGTTTCGTCAATTTTGTTGACTTTTGTTCCCTGATTTTTCGCAGATCCGCTGCGATTCGGACTGGTGCGGATGCCACGCTGTTGTCCGCAAGTCTTAAATTTACTCAGTGAATTGGCCTCCTCACTGTTTCCGTACCATCCGTAGCCATGTTGCAGACGTCGTTTTATCGTCCGAATTATCCCAAATATTGGACAGATTCATTCGGACGTTGAATTTAGGCGTCTGCAGTTGTTCGCCATCGTCCGCAACACACCAGTTTTGAGACAGACTTATTCGAACGCTGCCTTGAGTCGTCTGTACCATCCGCCCATCCATAGCCTACGTTCGTAACTCCTCAAAATAGTAAGTTTAGGATGCAGCTTGGCGTCCCGATGCGTCTTCAAGTCCTTTTTTTTTTCCACTTTTCACTATCTTTTCACACTCAACGTGATCCCCACGACGTTTCCTTCATAAATACTCGTCACAAATGACACGTATACGTGTAATGAAATATCCTCGAAATCTCGACACTTCGATTTCATCACTTATAAGGGAAAAAACGTTACTGAAATGTTTATTGATTTAGCGCTCCGAACGTCTTTGGTAATATCCCGATAATTATCCATCTTAAAATATCGGGATGTTACAAACAAACTCAAGCTTATCTTTCCATACTCTTTAATAGGTAGCATTTACTTTCATAAAATACTTATGCATGAAAAATCCATTTATTATCATTTCTTGAAATGCATGATGCATGAATATGATTACATACACTTAACATGTTCTAGCATATTATCACCATATCCTCAAACATCAACTTGATCATTTAATCTATAAAAACACAAGCATCAAAGCATCAAACAGTATATCCTCGAGCAATAATATGATCAAGACTTAATATCTATCAAATACAAGCATGAAACATCAAATCCTCAAGTGAATGAATAACAACCTATCTCTTGTGATGTAGCCCAAAAGGGAAAACACAAACAATCACTTCTTATCTCTTCCTTTTCAAGGTTTCCTCCTCTTCCTGCTTCTCCTTTCTTCTCTTCTTCTTCTTCTTCTCCCTATTTCCCTCTTCTTCTCTCTCAATCTTTTCTCTCTCTTTCACTCATGATTTTTCCTTTCATTTACCCACAAGTTCCCAACTTATAATGTGTAACAATCCAATTATTTATTTGCTTTTAAAAATGCGTGAAATTTAAAACTTTTATAAAATGGGTAAATCTTCATTAAAAACCTTTTTAAAATATAATCAGTTCTTTTTCTAAAAAGTCAGACCGTTAAAAATCCTTTCTTTAGACTCGTTATGAAAATCGTTATAAGCAAAGGAAAACTATAGTTATAAAAATCTTTTATTAACACATAGCGGAAGCGTAATTAATTTAGTTAAGGAATAGTAAACTAATTATTACAGGTTAGTTGCAAAATGTTTTTCTCTTTTACTTTCTTTAGCCCAGCCAGCCACAAGTCTCGTATGTTCAAATCCTTCACTAGCTGCTCCTTAATCTGTTCGTCATTTTCTCTTCTATTTATACCTACATCGCAAGTCATAAACTATGAGCCTAAGGCTCAGTAAGTGATAATACCTAACATGGAACATGCTCATGTTATGCCTTTAAAAATGATTATGCAGTTTTTGTTCTCATTTTTTCTTATCTTCTTATCCTTTATCTTTTATGTTTTAATTATTATCTTTCTATTTTCTGTTTATGACCTCTAGTATAGCAGCAATGGAAAAATCCAAAAGCCTGCTAACCATTGGCCATTCTTTTTGTCTTTTACCTCTGATATAGCAGCAATGGCATAATCCAAAAGCCTTCTAATGATTAGCCGTTATGTCCCAGCATAATCCAGGGACTGTCCGGGCATAATCTAGAGACATTGCAAATGATATGAGCAGCAACGACATAATCCGAAAGCTAGCTAGCGGCAATGGCATAATCCGAAAGTCCGCTAGCGACCGTGCCCATGAAGGACTTAAATGGCCTCACATCATATCATTACCTTTTTCTTTTCTTTACTTTACTTTTAATTATTTATTATTCTTTTTTCTTTACTTTTTATTGCTTATTATTCGTTTTTTTATCCATTTCAAAACCGTGCACAAAATCCATTTTTGTATTCTTTTGAAAATCGTGATGCATGATGCTCGTGAATGCATATAATTTCTAACAGTTAATATGGAAACATAAATAGACATTTAACGTGCGATTCATAGAACGTGCAATAAAACTGTAGACATGCTGACAAAAATAGTAAACAACGAAACGTTCTATTAATGATTGTAGACACGCTCTAAAATAGTAAACAAAGAAACATGCTATTAAAACTATAGACATGCTTGGAAAGCGGTAAGCAACGAAACATGCATATCCTATTCTTGCGATGTAGGGCCCGAAGACCAAAGCACACACACTTATCACTTACCTCATTTCCTCAAAGCATTCAACACTTAATGCTATCTTTCTTCTTTTAGTACCTTCACAATTAAAAATATTTATTCATTAATATAATCAATTAATCTACTTATTAGTCTCAATGTCTTTTCTACTCTAATTCCTCGTTACATACTAAAATCTCCTTAATGAAGCTATTTCATTAATTACTACTTAGCCTAATAATTAATCCCAATAACCATGCTTAACCAATTTACAACTCCTCCTCTAACAACATAGTCCAATTCAACATATTAACTTCCCAACAACAGAGTGCAACACAGCAAGACTAATTCCAACATTTATTCCATTCTTTACCATTTATAAACCAAGCAGAAAACATCATCCAACAATACATAATTCACCCTTTTATCTCAAAATCTTCCTCTAACTAATTACTTATCATAAATAGAACATAAACATTCTAATAAACTCATGGCAGGTAGCCGCATAACCAATAGAGAACAAATCAAACTTGACCTTACACACTTATAGTTAACAGATTATTCCATCCAATAAATTCATTCAGAAATCCAATAGAGGCATTAACTTATCATTCAAATAGCAAGGCTAAATCTAATATATTCATGCTTCACAGAACAATAAGGCAGTAGCTAAAACAGATGATCATTGACATTCAACATAGAGAGTTCATATATATATCCTAACATCCAACAAGTTGATTCAGAATATCAGTTTAGCAATTCCTACGTCCAATAGTATGTCCATAATAACTATCCTTAACATGCTTCAAACTAATTAACAAAGAAGGAATTTGATTACCTAAAGGAGCTAGGAAGCTCAAGCTCAACTAGGAGAAACTCGAAGGTAGGGAGTTC
>CM039479.1:6065256-6092199 GCA_022433065.1 Begonia loranthoides | reverse complement strand
GAAGGACGAATTTGGACGCGGAGTCTTCATCTTACATCGTCCCAAAACTCGGGGACGGCGTACAATGTGTTTTCGGACGCGACTCCTCATCCGCATGCATTTGAAATCCCAATTACACATGATTTTCGCTGCGTTAGAAATCTCCCATACACACTTTTTCACCAAAATTCCTTACTTTACTTATCCCATAATATTTATCCCATATAAACATGTTATAATTTAACACGTACCTTCATGCAACATAACATATGAATTATTCCAACAATTAATTGCACCTCATACAAGGGGAAAAATATTACCAAGGTATTACATAATGGCTTAAACCTTCTTCAACCATCCTTAGCAAAGCTTTGATGACTAATCAACTCTTTTGTCCAATGAAAACATGACATTGTTATGCAACACATTTTTTGTGACACTTCACATTACTGGTCAATCATTTTCTTCAACTGATAGATTGCAACACAACCTAATATTACACTTTGAATTTTCTTCAGTATACAGGTCGATCACCTTCTACACATGAACGATCGCAAATTCCAAACTTTACAATCTGTAATGACTGTGATTGACCGTTAAATCCTCATGATAGACCATCCCTTTAGCCTAAGAACAAATCATCACAGAAACCATTTGTTCGCCGAACGATTGCAAATCCTTCTCATTTCGAATCTGTAATGAAGATGAATGACTGCTCCAACTCCTAATCAACCACTACACAAGCAGAGAGTCCTATTTGTTCATCCTGTACAATTCTGGTCGATCGACCCTTCAAGTGATCGACCACTCCTCCTAGCAAATGTCACATAATCACCGAAATCACTAGTCCTTCGTAAACCATAAAACAACATTCCCACATTAGCAACATATATCACAATTCCAAATACACTACCCTCAAACACATTCCAAACAAAAGTTAGACGAGAAAATTCGGGGTATTACAAAGCATGCTTAGTGCAAAATAAGCCTGAACAACTTGAGTGAGTTTGTCAATGCTTGCATCCTACTAGTTAGGGACAAACTAATCCTGACTATGTTTGAGATGACAAGAAAGAGCATCAAGATTAGGATCATAAAGAAACATCAAAAGATGGCCTAGTCGAGCATCAAGTTTAGGATCATAAAGAAACATCAAAACATGATGTATACATAGACAAATATATCACAAAGATAGGTTTGCATCATTTTTCATCTAAAAACATCAACAATGAAAAGGGATTGTTAAACAAGGACCCATTCGATACATATTACAAAAAGTGACAATCTGTCAATTAGCAACATTTCATGAGTTAGAAGAAAAGGTTTCTGTGGTCTATATACCAGGCAGTGACACCATCTCTAATATTAAATAACGGATAAGATTGCTAGGGACATATTGCTCCTCAACTAGCTACTTGCTGGATCCAAATTGACAAGGGTTTCCCGAGAGCAGAGCTACGAGCCGTCACACCACCCATCAAATGAAAAGATACTAGGCGAGCAAAACTCAGTGACTAACAATATTCCAATCTGTGTGAATAAAAACTTTCATCGGGTTTAGGGGTATGAAACCCAATGAGTGTGTCATCACCGCCCTATTACCCATTTCAACTTTAGGGATTCAAAACCCAAGAATATGTCCCTATTGCCCTATAACCATCTCATCTTTATGGATTCAAAACCTAAGAACATGTCACCACTCCTCTATTACCCATTTCGCACATATAAACAAACAATCTTCACGCAACAGAAGATTGCATGGGATAGCCTCATGATGCTTTAGTGCCAAGACTGCCCAAAGCATCAAGAGGATTTATCCTCCTAATATATATATATATATAAGCAAAACAGAATACCATATATGATAAAATAAACGTGAAGAAATATATGTACGTACACGTAAAAACTGACGTACTGTCGGAACAGTCCCCATCAGGTTTTCATATGTGGCAACCCACAAAATATTAGTTAGAAAATCATGATGCAATGTAGTACATAAAGCATAAAAATTCCTACATTTTCAGCAATCTCTCTTACCAATAGGAGCAACCGCTTCTTCGGGAATTAGTTAAAAGTCCCAAAAATCGTTTGAGCCTATATCATACAAAATCCAAGAATTCCCATTAACACAATGAATCGGAAAAATATGAGGGTCCTAAACTAAGATTAGGAACCCAAACCGGATGACTCGGTGAAAAATAGGAGGAAAGAATGTTCTTAGGAATATGGCAGTGCATTCGTGGACGAGGAAACAATGAGTCCGAGGATGTAGGATAATGCATCAGTGGAGGCCTTCATATGAAATTGGAAATGGGCATCAGTGCCCTTGCGGAAGGTTCACCTTCCACGGCACTGTACAGCCCAGAAAGTCCACGACAATTTTTATTGTTCCACGGACATGTGCAGATCACGTGGTTATTCAAACTTGTTCTATTGTGGAATGGGGATCCTTCCGCTTCGAAACAAGATCCTTCTAGATCATTCCCCTGTGGAACGAGATCCTTCTAGTTTTCTCCCCTGTAGAATGAAATCCTTCTACTTTGCTCCCCCGCAGAAGAGTGAGTGTTCATCTCGCTGTGTTCTGACTCTCTAACTACTCCTCTCACCAATGTTCTATTCCTTGATATTCACCAAGGATTATTGACTCATTGTCTAGACTGTATCAAGAGGAAGAAGGATGTCCTTCGCTCAACTGGTTTTTGACCCTCATGGCCTTAACCATTCACCAGTGTTTGGGATTCTTGAGCTTACAAGCTTGATTCCAAACCTAACTCCAATATGATTCTGAACTTCAGAAGTTTACCTTTACCGATTCTACATGCAAACTTCCTTCACCAATGTTGTGAATCGACACTCCGATAACACACTTTTTCAGTCAAAATCCTTCTCTCACAACTTTGAATTTTTGTCCTTTCTTTTCTTTCTCTCTATTGCACAGTTCGTGAATGTGTACCTGTGAGAACGAGGTATTTTCTTAATAAAAACCCTAAACTCACTTCCCCATTTAATATATATTTTATTACACTCAATTATTGGGGAAACAACTATTTTTCAAATTACCAAAGAACCAAATTTTAGTCGTTTAACCGATTGTCTAAAAATCTACGGGTAACGTTACACGACAAATTGGTTAAATTCGAATGCTAGACCGATGTAACGTGGAAAATATTTGCACATGAAATTTTATATTTTTTAAAATTTTTTTGTTCTTATAGCTTTTCCCCCCTTTTAAAGAAATTTAATCCCAAAATTTAAAAATAAACCAGATACATCTCAGAAATGATAAGGGTACTTCCGCATCATGTAAAATTTGATTTCCCAAGTTGCTTCCCTCTTGGTGTGATTTCTCCACAACATGCGGACTAAGGGAATCTCCTTGTGATGGAGAACTCGAGTCTCCTTACTAAAAATTTGTCCCTGTTCTTCCTTCTATGATGTGTTCTCTTGAATGGGAACGTCAACCCAGGAGATGACATGGGATGGGGTAGGTTTTACTTCCTTAGCTGGGATATATGAAAAATATTATGGACATACCCAAACTGGGGATGTAGATCAAGTCGGTTGGTCACGTTTCCAATCCTCTCAATTATTTGGAATGGGCCAATGTATCTCCGTGCTAACTTTTCTCTCACCTCAAAGTGACTGATACCACAGCTTGGTCAAACCTTTAGAAAAATAGAGTCTCACTTAGATAAATTTTAGAAGTCTAATTTGAGAGTTTCAGAAGTTGTACGTATTCTATTTAAACTTTCAAATTTTATCGTTGATGAACGTATGACTAGCCTAGATTAGGGGTCATTTGTTGTTTCATATGGATTTGGGTTCCTTGTCCCTATTTAGAACCTATCTTTTATCCCTAGAGTGATGGTTGAGATTTGATGTCGATTATGCATTAGGTTACAACAATTTTACAGATTTCAGTACTTGTGTCTAACACTATGTGTGGCTGATCGTTTAGGATTCTATCGTCATCAATGTAGGGACTTTTATATTTTATGCACTGCATTGCATCATAATTTTCAAACCATTATTCTATGGGTTGCCACATATGAAAATACGTCGGGGACTATTCAATAGCATGTCTATTTATATATATATATATATATACGTGTATTTTCTCATGTTTAATTTATCATACATGGTATTCTGATTTTTGGTTATCTGTATATATGGGTGGATGAATTCACTTGATGCTTTGAGTAGTCTTGGTATCACAGCATCACGAGGCTATCTTGTGCATCTTCTACTGCATGATGATTGCTTGTATGCATGTGCAAAATAGGTCATAGGACATTGGTGACATGTCCTTGAGTTTTGAATCCCTAAAGTTGAAATAGGTAATAGGGCGGTGTTTACTCGCTCTTTGGATTTTGAATCTCTAAACCTGATCAGAGTATTTAGTCATCTTGTTGTTGATTATATGTATGGTGTTGCCATCTAGTCTCTAGACTACGGACAACTCTTTCTTAGGACTCATGAGGTGTTGCTATCGAAGGATGATCACCTTTCTGTGTTGTATGCCAGATGGGTCTTTGTGTGACCATCCCTTTTCATTGATGACATTTTCTTATGAAAAACAATGTAAGCCTATTTTATGATATAGTTGCCTATGTATACAACACATTTTGCAAAAGCCTCATCGATGGGTTGTGGACCCTATTTTTGGATAAAATGATAAAGTGGTTTTAAAAGTGATTTAAAAAGTCTATGTATGATAAGAAGATATATTTAACCATGTTTTTTCTGTGAAAGATAAAACCAGTTTTTCCATGCATTGCATTTAGTATAGATTTCCTTATTGAGTTAGTCACTCACTCCAACAACCCCTCTATCCCAGGTTTAGTTCATGATGGTTTGGTATGGTGTCTGAGGTGCGGTTACCTTAGATTTGGGTTTCCTTCTGGTGTCTCCCTATTGCCCTTAGTGAGAATTTTTCTTTCTTCTATTAGTTTTATTAAAATTGTCATTGTGTTGAATGACTTCATTTCTTGCATAGTATTTTTTTCTATTTGTTATTTTTACGCTATTTTTAACTCTTTTTGATCACTCTGTTAACCTTAACCAATTTTTTTTTGGTTTTGTGTTTATTTTTATATTAAGACTTTTGCTGAAAACCTAGCCTTGGGCTGGGCAATTGGGTCCTCAGTGAGGATAGGGTTGTTTGACCCAACATTTTTATTAGGCCCACCTCTGGGTCGTGACAGATCCTATCCCACTTCCACTCTGGAATAGGCAAAGGCTACAGTAATCTTGCTGATCTCTTAGGTTCAGCCTTTATCTATTGACTCGTCAAACACTTGGCCACAAAGTCTACCATATCATGCTTCATACCCACCCACTAATACTGTGTCTTCAGGTAATGATACATCTTCATATTGGATGGGTGAATAGCAAACCTTGATTTATAAGCTTTTGTAAGAATTGCCTGCTTCAAATCTTGAAGGTTTGGAACTGCTGTATTTCCATGGAAGGGAACAATTCCCTGAACATTGACCTCCTAACTGTCCAGCTATTCACCATTTCACAACTACTCGACTTTACCTCGGATCACCTCATCTTGCTACTGTAACTTTGGTCTTCTGGATTAAAGATTAAGTAGCGATAACATTGTACGCACAAATTGTACTACCAGAATCATAGTATTGAAGGTTCAATTTTCCAATAATAATAGATCGCTTCTACTCATCAAGAACCAAACAAGCAAAAGACACTTGAGGATTCGGGCTTAGAGCGTCGGACACCACATTTGCTTTCCCCAGGTGATACTCTAGGCTAAAATCATAGTCCTCTAGGTATTCCATGTAACGCCCCGTTTATAAAAATCAATTTTCTTTATTCCAATTTTATGGAAAATTTAAAATTTTCTTTAAACCTTTTCAAAATGTATTGTGAAGTAAGAAATCAGAGTAATTTAGCAGAATAATTTCAAATTATGATTTTAAACCATTTAAAATGCAATCCATATTATACCAATCATTTATCGAATGAAATCATAATTTAAGATAACAAGCCATAACTCATCAAGTCTTCTTCAGTTGATAACCTAAGATTTCATCTAGCAATGCGTTCCCCTTTGTCATTAATATTATTTACCTGCATCATGGGAAATACAATGAGCCGAGGCTCAGCAAGAAATAGAATGTGTGCACATGCTATGCAATGCGTATGCAGTTGTTTTTAGAGAAGAACATATTCTCTCTACATGCTATTTTAGTTTCACTTAACAGTCCAGATGTATGAGATCTTTTAATCATCTAGGGAAGTTGGATCCATTATACCATCTTGTGGCTTAACCGTCACTCTGGTGAGGAGATTCATCAATTAGGGGCATCACCACCAATCTCATACACCTATTTACGTTTATTGGTTCATTTATTAACATGTTATGCATATGACAACAGTTTCATAAGCCCTATCGTGATGCATGTACAGTTTATAATAATACAATGGAATTTACGATAGTACAACAATTCGTATATACAATTAAGGTAGTTTATATATTTTTATTTCTTTTTACAATAATGCATTTTCTTTGTTATTTCGTGCATTAATCACAAAAGAATTTCTGTACTTATGTTGACATTATTTTAACGATAGGTTCAATGATATTTTCAACATTTCTTTATTGTTAATTTATATGATTAATTCCAACAATATTTCTAATAACAATTGAAAGTACTTAAAAACACAAAATCTCGTGATGCAGGGCCTCCACTAGCCACCTCATCCTATTTCTTACCTCTTGTAGAATTTTCCAACGGTAGAATTTCTCACGTATAACTTCTCCCGATTATCGACTAACTCCTCCTCAAGACCCGACAATAATGCGAAATGTTCACAGGATACCTTGGAGATTTAAAGGGATTAAGAATTCGAACTGTTATCTATATAGAGATAAGAAGCGAGCTATCAAAGAGAGGAGCTTGACCCTAACCAAACGTGCTGGTTGAACCAAGGCTATCAAGTTTGACCTCTTCAAGCAAACAATTGAAGAAGACCAAGTCCTCAAAGAGAACTCAAGAAGAAAATCACTCTCTAAGCAAAAATGCTCTCAAATTCCAAGTTGTAAGTTGTGATTTTCATTGAAGGCTTGCCCATCTATTTCTAGGCAACTCAAGGGGACATGGAGACATTATAAAATTATAAAAGAATTGATAAAATTCAAAGTTAGGCGTGGAAAATGGTGGAAGACATGCGGAAGACACGTCTAGTCAGCGGTGGGCGCGGCAGTCGGCCGGTCAGTGCTAGCAGGCGGGCTGTCAAGGTAGGCAGCTACCGTTGTGAGCTGGCGGGCACGTTGTTGGGGCAGCGTGTGCTGTTGGTGGTGCGATGTTGGGTCGGTCCGCGCTGTTGGGCGGCGTGTGCGCTGGGCCAGCCCGTGGGCTATTTTTGCCATCTTCCATTTTAGCCATTTTTTTTCTTCAATCTAAACCTACCTTGGGCCTCCATTGGATCCTCCATAATCCCTAACACCATCATGGCCCTTGACTTGCCATTTAATGGGTCTTTAATTTGAACTTCATAGATGAAACATGTATGCTTTTATCCATTGGTCTTTTGTAATCTATCAATTGGGTATTATATCCGGATAAATTTCTGTGATATTATATTCCATCCATATGTGTTGTCTCAAATTTAGATCCTAATGAGTGAAAAGGTACTTCAGACTCTTATGATCGGAGTACACCTGAAAATTTGCACCGTACAAATTGCTCATCCACATCTTCAAAGCAAAAATATTGCAACTAACTCCAGATCATGTGTTGGATAATTTTGTTCATGGGGCTTCAACTGCCTAGATGCTTAAGCAACCACTTTTCCCTATTGCATCATGACACACCCAATTCCAACTCCCGATGCATCAGTGTAGATTACATAGAGCTGCTCATTGTTAGGCATTATTAGGATGGGTGCACTCGTTAATCTGCTTTTCAATTCCACAAATGCACTTTGACATCAGTCATCCCTTTCAAGCCATACCAATTTTCTTGTCAAATTAGTCTAAGGCGTGATTAACAAAGAAAAATTCTCTACAAATTGTCGGTAGTAGTCGGCAAGACCAAGGAAGCTATGAATTGTTTTGGTGGTTGCCACTGCACAGCTACCTTGATCTTTGTAGAATCCATAAAAATTTGATCACTATCATCCAGAAGTTACACTTACTCATCTTGGCGTACAACTAATGGTCTCTCAGAGTTTGCAATGGATACTTGTTCTTCATGATAACCCGTTTCAATTTTCTATAGTCAATGCAGAATCTTAAGGAACCATCAGCTTTCTTGGCAAACAAAACCGGAGCACCTTAAGACGAGATACTCTTTTGGATGAATCCTTGACTCCTTAACTCATCCAGTTATTTTCTCAACTTGTTCAATTCTGCAGGAGCCTTCTCTTATGCTAGCATAGAAACTAGGTAGCACCAAGAACTAAATTGATACGGAACTCAATTTCACAATTAGGAAGTAACCCTAGTAACTCATCAGAAAATACATCCAAAAACTCCCTTACAATGGAGACATCTAGATCCTAGCTAGCGGTTTTTCTCTCAACATCAACATACCAGAGGCTCTCGTATTGCCTTAGTTCATTGCGACTACCTAGACATGCCAACAGAATAGAATTGGTCGTTACTGCACTAGGACTATTGCAATAAATGAAGACTAGCCCTTGTTTTGAAATAAACGTGACTCTTTTCAAGTGACACTCCACGGTTGCTCTATACTTCCTTAGTCAATCCATACCTAGAATTACATTAAATTGACTCATGGGTAAAACAACTAGGTTTGTAGAAAATTTGTAGTTATCGATTACTACACAGACTGTTGTACACATAGAAGATACACCACTCTAGATATCCAAGGGAATACTAAGCATTAATGATGACTCCATCTCCTCTATTGACAAACCCAATATGCAAGCAAAAATAGATGGAATAGAAAAGTGTGTCAACCTAGTATCGAACAACACTTGTGCAAAAAATGAGAGATAAGAATCGTACCATCCACTATGCCATGGTCATCTTGGCTGCAATGATAGTCTGATCCCCCGACTACATAGGACTGCCTAGATTCTCTTTCTTTCCTATTATGGCCTCTTCCACGACCACCTCTAGCTGAGCTCAGGCCTACACCACTGCTTCGAAAAAACTGTTCTCTAGAATCCTTCGATCTCTATTACAGACAAGGATTGCAACATTAACTTTGCTGATAACCAGCCAACCTCTGGAAATAAGGGCTAGTAGGTCAAAATTAAGGATGGTAACTCAAACAGTTTCCTAACGATTGTTGAGGAGCAAAACTTGGTTGTCCCTTATAGTTAGAGAATGACTCTTTGCCAAAACCATGTTCCTCCCTAGGGGCACTATGAGTAGCACTGCCCTGGGAGGAAGAGAATGACCTATGCAGTGGCTGATGTTGTTGGTTATATGGGCAGTTCTTCCTCATTTGTTCTGGTTGTCCACAGGTATGGCAAGTGTAGAGGCTGTATGTAAGACCCCGACTTTTATATCTGGATTTAAAAGGTTAAATTGGAAAGTAATTGGGGGGATTTAAATTAGTCAAATAGTTATCATGGTATTACCAAGAATGTAATTGTTAGATTATAAATTATGAAAATTTATTTGATGATAATTATGGTTAATTTGGAAGAAATATTTTGGGATATATTCAATGGAAAAATTTGATGAAAAATGTATAACTGGAGAATTTGGATGCACGCGGACGACACGAGGAAGGGAGGTTGCATCCAAAAAAGCATTGGATGTTGTCCTCGGCGTTTTGGGATGATGCAAGACAAGGCTCCGCGTCCAAATTCGTCCTTCAAAGATTTTAGACAAGGTCAGACGAGCGCAGATGATAGCGGACGTTGAGAGTTTGAATCTATCAAATTTTTGGACAGTTTTGGACGTGGACGAAGGTGAGGACACCTTCCTTTGTCCAAAAACAAACTCTGTCTGGGAATCGAGGAAATTTGGATGAACGCAGATGAGGCAAGGATGCTTCCCTTCATCCGAAATGTCAATTTAGACTGAGAAATCCATTTCTATCAGACACTCTCTCTCCCTCTTCCTATTTTCTCCTTTGACTTTTCTCTCCCCTGCGATGTGGAATCCCGCCCCCAAGAAGATAGAAGCTTTCCACATGGTCCTCTCTCATAGACCATCTTCCTTTGAAGTGTGTGACTTCCTTACATATCTGCGTCTTCTCTATCTATTTTGGAGTGACATACAATGTATGGGAGAGGAGTTTTCTTGTTGTGTGAGAGCAAGAAGTGAAGACGAGGCTTGGCCATAATGAGTGTTTGGGGAGTAGCCTTCTCGGGTACTCTACAGTTATTGCTTGATACACGTCTAGAATAGGCTGTGTGCTTTACAAGTAATGGCCTCCTCCATTCCTTGGTATGCATTCTGTTAATGACCAATGAAATGAATAAAAATGTTGGATGTCCTACTGCATTGCAGTTCTGTTTTGATTTATGATAGATGTTGATGCTGTAACAATGGTCACCATTGTGATGGTTTTAAGTTTTGTCATGATTATGTAGTTCCTATTTAAACCTTTGAAAACACAAAGAAACTTCAAAGGAAACATTCTCGGTTGAACAGGTTGTTCTTTGAACAGGTTGTTCTCTATGAAATGATATTTCTATTTGATGTATGATTGACAGAGGTCCCTGTTTGCTAACTTGTCGGCTGCAAATTTTTACAAATCGGATCACTTAAAGCAACCGGAGAATTGGGCACTAGGTACAATTTTAATATCTAGCTTATCACTCGGAGTCTGTTGATTTCTAGATGTTTTCCTGCTGTTTTGTTGAAAATTATGAAGTAGCAGTGGGATTTAAGATGGATTTTTGTTCATTATGAAGCATTGATTTTTGTTGATTTCTGGAGGTTTTCCTGTTGTTTTGTTCATTATGAAGCATTGATTTTTGTTGTTACAACTGTTTTGTTTCATTTTATTTTAGTAATTGTATTCCGAACAATATTTGTTATTTGTATTTTGGACATTCTTTTTTTTTTCTTGAATGTTGGATAATAGTTTGGATATTTTCTGCAGTAGAAATAATCTTTGTTTACCAGATACTTGTTTTTAGTAAAATGAAGAACCGAAAAACCGAACCAAATACTTAGTAATTGGTTCGATATAAAAACCAAAAACCAAACCAAAAACCAAACCGAATAAAGCCGAATCAAAACCCTCAATTTTTGTTCGGTTTTCCTTGTGCTTCGGTTCATTTTCGGTTTCTTAACAAAAAACCGAACCTAATAGGTTCGGTATGAAAATAAGCAAAAACCGAACCGAACAGAACCCTTTCCACCCCTAGCATTGAGGATTCGAGAATATACTCTGTAATTGGGGGAAATGGTTATCTGTCTAATTATTGCCTTGCTAGAAATCATCATGGCACTGAACGGTAGAAGTGCAGTTAGTAATTTGAGATTTTAATGATAGTTTATTTAATGGTTTTGAAGGTACTAAGACGAACGACATAATTGCATTGAAGATTACAGGTAAATTGATATGCACGTGCTTTAGTCTTTTGACCCTACATCACAAGAATTAGGATTGTATGCTATGTGTATACTAGATTTAAGTTCTTTTAATTTTATGTTTATTAGACATTTATATGATCATGATAGGACTGTATGCATTCACAAACATATTGCATGACATACTTAATATATGTAAATAGACGTGTGGGGGTTTGAGAGATTAGGTGATGGTCCTTGGTGGGGACACCATAGGATGTATCTCCCTATCGGAGTGACAGTTAACCTCGTGGACCATAGGATGTATCCTTTTCTCTTGTACTAAAATCTCCAACGTCTTCAACAAAAGAGTGCGGTGACGGTTTAAGTTCAATGAATGTTCTATTTAAAGTCTTCCACTGTTTTTATAAGAGAAGAGAAAAGTTTTCAATTTTACGCGATTTTTAAACATAAGAAAAACTGGGTCGTTGTACTGTAGCGATCATTGCCGAACAATCCACTATTAGCACTCTATTTTGAATCACCCCACGATCTCTGCCCTTGAAATCTCTCCTAATTTTTTTTAGTCATCTTTCTTTCCTCCTTATTCTTCTGCCTATCCAAGAAACTCCCGTAATGGGCATCCAAAACTCCTTCCTCTCTTTGGGCGGCTTAAAAAATCTCCAGAAGATTGTTAAACTACATAGCTACAATTCCTTGATGTAGCCTTGATCTCAAACCTAGTTGAAACTTGACCACCTAACCTCGCTCAAAAATTCCTTCGGAGTAAGGTAAGAGCTCAAAGAACTTGCCATAATACTCCATCACTGTACTCTGCCATTGAGTCAACTCGTGGAAGGCAATAACCATCGACTCATGATGACTGCAACTGTTGTACTGTCCCCTAAATACTTCTGTAAAGTCCTTCCATTCAATGGATTGCACCTCAAAGTTGAACCATACAACACTCCACCAACTCGACACCAACTTCTTTAGGTAGTGAGTGGTGATCCCCACCTGGTATTCTTCAAGAACTTGGAGAGCCTTAAACTTTTTCTCCATCTTCTAAAGCTAGTTTTCTGATTTCATTATATCCGCATCACCCTCAAACATTGGTGGGTTCAGCTTGGAAAACTCTCAAAAATAGGTCATTCTTGTCACATTGGGATCTTTAATTGAACTACTATCGGCTAGGTTTTGCAATGCTTCCACCATTGTGGTGATAGGATCAACATTTCTTTCTTGAGGTTGGGTATGTGGGTTTCTTCTCCTTGGGGGTATCTTGTCTATTTTGAGAAACAAAAAATTTCACTTGGTTAGAAAACTTGATTCGTGCATAGTTAACAAAATCCAACTTTACACTATTAAATTCTCAAGTGATCACTACTTAGGAGTTTGGGACCCTTGAAGCTTTGATACCATAAAATTTATGTCACGACCCAAAGACGGGTCCTAACAAAAACACCAGGTTATGCAACCCAATCCTCAAAGAGAACCCAAATTGTAACATCCCGTTTTTCATAAAATTTTTCTTTTAAAATCTCATTTGTAAAAACATGTGAAGGGTAAAGCAGAGTAAAACAAAACCGAAAGTCTTTTAAAACTCAAACATACAGTTCATCACTTTAATAATATTTAGAATAAACAACATTAACATACTTTAAAACTGTTTAAAACACTTGTCACAATTAGAAAACATTTAAAGTCTTTAAAATACTTAGCACACTTTATTCCATTTTTTGAGCCATAACCCCCAAGGTCAATGATCGCCGGGTAATACAAGCGCTCGTCGCATCAACCTTCTTCCACGTACACTTCATTAGGATCACAATCAACAACTACATCACAAGAGAAACTGTGAGCCTAACGCCTAGTAAGAGATAAATGAATTGAATGCTCATGCTGACTCCATGCTCATGTCTTTCATGTAAACAAAGAACCTATCATATCTGTTCTTTAATCATAGTCTCAATATAATTCAGAACATTGGAGATTTTCCATGGAAGAGAACAAATACATCTTCGGGATCTAACATGGGCAAAATTGTCACTTAATCTCTCCATGGGAAAAGATATATCTCTCGTAGTTCTCACAAGTAGATTCCTTACTAATCTTGTAATATCCTGAATTTTCATAGAGTTAAGCATAAGACTTAAGGGATAATTTTTGGGATGTTAATAGTTGAATTGGACAAGTAAAGATAGCGGTCAAGAGAAACGTAATCGAAATAAGTGAATTTTGATAATCCGTTATGTTAATAATTAGCTTTTGGGAAGGATTGAAGTTAATTGGAGAATTGTTTGATGATATTTGAAGTTAAATTTGACGATATGAACTAGATTGGTATTCAGTAAAATTAGTAAGAGGAAAATGTATTTGGAATTAGTGAATTACACTACCCAAGTTGTTGAGGATAATAGTGTCGTTGACAATTAAGAGTATATTGAATCGAGCATTGGTTTTCGATATAAGGTTGTTAATAGGGTTGACAATAATGAGGTTGTTGATATTTGTGGTATATTGGACTAAACCTTGATTATGCGGAAACAAATTAAGGTTTGGATAAATTGGAAATTGAGGATTCATGTTACGGTCGTTCGTGGTTGTCGCTTGGAAGGGGGAGATTGTCCGTGGCGATCGACCGTTGAATTTTAATGAAGGAAATCATGGTCGATCAAGTGAAGGGTGGTCGATTGGCTAACTAAGGAATTTGAATGACCGCCAATTTATGATAATAATATGTAAGTATAAACTGAAGTTGAAGATGAAAGGAAATGTCGTCTAAAAAGTCTGGACGTCAAAGGGTTTCTAGACGTCGAATGGTTGTGGGATATTGATGAGTTGCCATCCTTTGGGTTTCTGTCTTCACGCGGACGTTGGAAAGTCATGGATGTTGCCTATAAATAGAGAAGGTTGGCAACGTGGTTTCACAAAGAAGAAAAGGCTGGGAAACCTCTGCTGAAATGAAGAGAAATAATAAGAGTATTCTTGATTTGTAAGCCGAGAAGGAATTCTGAAGGTTTAAGAGAAGTGAAACAGTGTGTGTGTCTGAAGGAGGAGATTCTGTGATTTTGTGAGGTTTATAGTGACGGAAAAAGAAAAGAGTTTTGTCTTTGGCTTCACTTATTCACATGAATGCTTCAGATAACAGACACTCTCCCTATGTCTTGTTTGAGTTTGAAGGTTTTGTTTCTGCATGCTATGGTTCTGCCAAGTAATAGTATTGAATATAATAATTAGTTAGGGTTATGTTGTGCTAGCTATTGGATATAATTGGGTTTGCATGATTTTATGCGACATAGATTGTTAGTAAGTTTTGTTAGACTTTGGATATTAATTGGTTAAGGTATTATTTTATTGGACGTTGAAGAATGTTTCAATTTTCATGCTCGCTATAAGTATAAGTGGTTCTTGGATTAGTGATTGGGTTTTATATCACTAAGTTGTGGAGGATACGATATTGTAAGCGGTGCCATGTTAAGTAAAAGTTATGGGATTATATAATCCTTAAAGTATTGGATTTCTAACTTGCAGATAGAGGATAATTTTTAGAGAATTATTATTGATACGTAAATATTATCTAATTGTGAATGTTTCAGGTATTAAAGAGAAGAAACTTTAAGAGCTAACTTATTAAAAAGTTAAGGAGCTCAGGTAAGTGTACTGCATGTGTTTTGTGTGAAAGGGCCTATATCGAAAATTAGGGGGTGTTTATTTTTTGTTAAATTGTTTGTTATGAATTGTATGTTTATAGATTAAGTTCAGTTCCTTCGTTAGGGTGGATCATGTTTTAAGGATACGATTCATGAATATGTTAAATAGGATTGTATGTGCACGACAACGTTAAGACTTGAAATCCTAAAGTACATGAAAATGGAATATACGTAAATAGCCTTTTTTGTTGTCCAGTTTGTTATGCCTGACACATAAACCTAAAATAAGTAAATAGCTATGGTCTGGTTGGTTACGCTCAGCACAAAAATAAAGATAAGTAAACAAATGTTCGTATGGTCGGGTTGGATATGCCCGCCATATAAATAGATTAAGCAATAGTAAAAGACAGAAACAATATCAGACAAAAGAATTTAACAGTAAGATACGTAAGTAGTTGTTTTTGTGGATATGTTGGTTACGCCTGGCACAAAAACCAAAGATAAGTAACTATTTTTGTGGACAGGTTTGATACGCCCGGCACAGATATAGAATAAATAACAGTAAAAAATCGGAACAATAACAAATAAGCAAAATAGAAAACTTTGTACAGACTTTAATAGATGAATGAGTATTTAAGCTTTATGTTTATACCTCTTACTGAGCTTTAGGCTCATAGTTAAGTCCCGTTGATGTAGGTAAGAAGCCGATGATTGGATAAAGCTGATAAAGGACGTAGCTGATGGAGTATTGTCGGGTTGGGCATTTGTGCTGTTGGTGACATTGACATTGGTTATGGCTCACGAAAATGAAATAAATGTATTTAATATTTTAAAAACTTTTAAGTGTTCTATAGCTTCAAACTGTTTTAAGTTAATGTTTTACTTGTGTTTATTTAATGGTTTTTAAACTATTGATTTGTGGTATTTAAATGTAAAAGACTTCCATTGTATGTTTACTCTGAGACTTCCGCTATATGTTTGTTTCTCTAATTTTCCATCATGCAAATGAATTAAAGAAAGGAAAATTTTTATATGGAAAAGGTTACGGGATGGTACAAATGGTATTAGAGCATAACCGGGTCAAAATCGTTTCTGTAGACTACCAATAGTGCAAAACTCAACATGGGGATTCTTCATCAACTGTAAGCATAGTTATGTTCTCCAATAGTGTTTTAATCCCTAGAATTAAATTGTTGGCAAATATAATGGTAAATGGAAGAAGGGGCTGTGTCCATAACAATAATGTTGGAAGAGGTGAACCCAATAACCAAGGAAATAATGAAACTGTTATACAAGAAGATAACAGACCTGCTAATAATGTTGGAAGGGATGAACTTGCGGGTCGGGAAAATAATGGTGAACCTGTTGATTAAGGAATTAATGGACCTGCTGGCCAAGGAGTTGAGGAGAATCAAACAGTGCAGGGAGACACAATAAATCATTTGATTGGTATGGTGGAGCATCAGTTCCGCTATATTGAATGTCTTATAGAAAGGGAGGAGAATGGAAATCCTCACCCAAGAATGGTCTAAGAAGAAGCTAGATGGGAAAAGTTCAGACGATTAAAGCCACCAAGCTTTGATGGGAAAGTATTGCACCCATCGCTGGCTGAAGAATGGGTTAGATCCCTTGAGGACATGTTCGAGTATGTACAAATTAATGAAGCTAAGAAGGTTCCATGTGCTGCTTACCTTTTGGTGCCAATGCGCGATATTGGTGGGACACCATTAAGACATCTTAGGACATAAGAGAAATAAACTGGACACAATTCAAGGAAATTTTCTTTGATAAGTATTTCAACTGAATGGTCAGAACTCAGAAGTTGGTCGAGTTTGTTAGTTTACGCCAGACTACCTCTGTTACTAAGTACATAAGCAAGTTCGACGCACTATCTCGATATGCAACTCACCTGGTGGCAACTAACGATCTTAAAGTGTACCAGTTTGTTTATGGACTAAAGGCAGAGATTTACCAAGGAATTAAGATATATGGTACTGAGGATGCGCCATACTCTAAGATTATAACAAAAGCTTTGGAAATCGAGAAGGCTGAGATGGAAGTCATTAAACAGAAGTAAATTAATCAGAAGCTAAAGAGGAATAGTCAAACCCAAACACAAGTTGATGGACAGATAATTGAAAAAGGAGCGAAGTGGGTATTTGACAATGAATATAAGTCTGCGAATGATAAGCATGCGCGGAACGAGATAGATGCAACTTTGGTTAGAAATTTTCTTGTTGGACATTGTCCTAGGTGTAACAAGAAGCATTATGGTGAATGTAGAGCTAGTACTGGATAGTGCTTTAAATGTGGGAAGCAAGGACATTTGGTTAAGAATTGTCCGTTGGTGGTCAAGGAACAAGGAATGGTAGCACCACAGATATTTTCACTGTATGGATTTCAAGAAGATGAGCTGTCTACGTGCAAACCGGGTACTATGTAATTCAATAAAATTTAAAATTTTGTTATGTGTGCCCATTTGGTATTTATCTTGACATTTGTATTCGGTATAGGTATCAGTAATAGGCAAGAATATCAGTGGAATACGTTTTAGACATGAATAGATAGATACCTTTAAATTAGACAAATTTCGAGGACAAAATTTATATAACAGGAGAGGATTGGAATATTCTGAATTTTTGTAGAGCTAAGCATAAGACTTTAGGGATGATTTTTGGATGTTAAGAGTTGAATTGGACAAGTAAAGATAGTGGTCAAGAGAAACGTAATTGGAATAAGTGAATTAGGATACCCCATTATATTAATAATTAGCTTATGGGAAGGATTGAAGTTAATTGAAGAATTGTTTGATCATATTTTGAGTTAAATTTCACAATATGAATTAGATTGATAGTCAGTTAAATTAGTAAGAGGAAAATGTATTTGAAATTAGTGAATTACACTACCCGAGTTATTGAGGATAATAGGGCTGTTGACAATTAAGAGTATATTAAATTTAGCATTGGTTTTGGATATAAGATTGTTAATAGCGTTGACAATAATAAGGTTTCTGATATTTGTGGTATATTGGACTATACCTTGATAATGATGAAAAAAAATTAAGGTTTGGATAAATTGGAAATTGAGGATTTAATGATTTAGGGAAAAAGTGATCTAATATATATACATATACATATGTATATATATATAATTGGAGAAATAATAAAATAATGTCATTTTTGGAGAAATCATGTTGCCGTCATTCGTGGCGGTCAATTGGCAAGGGGGAGATTGTCCACGGCGATCGACCGCTAAATTTTAATGAAGGAAATTGTGGCCGATCGAGTGAAGGGTGGTCGATCGGCTAACTGAGGAATTTGAACGACCGCCAAATTTATGATAATAATCTGGAAGGATAAACTGATGTTGAAGATGAAAGGAAATGTCATCTAAAACGTCTTGACGTCGAAGGGTTGCTGGCAGTCGAATGGTTGCGAGATATTAATAAGTTGCCATCCCTTGGCCTTCTGTCTTCGTGCGGATGTTGGAAAGTCATGTATGTTGCCTATAAATAGAGAAGGTTGGCAACGTGGTTTCGCAGAGAAGAAAAGGCTGGGAAACCTTTGCTGAAATGGTAAGAGTATTCTAGATTTGTTGAAAGCCGAGAGGGAATTCTGAAGGTTTAAGAGAAGTGAAACCGTGTGTGTTTGAAGGAGGAGATTGGAATACCCCGATTTTCTGTATTATAATTTAATAAGGATAATTGAAAAGTAATTAGGGGTATTTGGATTAATTGGACAATTATCGGGGTATTACCAATGACGTATTCGTATATTATAACTTAAGGAATTTATTGGAGGATAATTAAGATTAATTTGGAAGAAGGGGTATTTTATTGGGTCATTAAATTAAGCGTGGAAATTACCTTGGATTGTGTGTTTTACGCTTTTGGATGATAGCGAACACCATGCGGGCGTGGAGTCGCGTCTGAAAACGTATTGCATGTTGTTCACTGTGTTTTGGGACGATGTAGGATGAGGCTTCGTGTCCTAATTCCATTGTAGCTCGACTTTTCAGACGAAGCCAGGCTGAGCGCGGATGATGGTAGACATTTTGGTTTTGAATCTGTCTTAATTTTAGGACTTTTTCGACGCATGCGGACAAGTGCGGGTGCATGCGGATGAGAAGAGTTTGAATCTGTACAAGTAATTGGACTTTTCGGACAAACGCGGACGAGGAGCAAATGCCTTCCTTCGTCTAAAGTTGCATTTCTAAAGGGGAGAATATGGACTGAACCGGTTTGGTTCGGCTTGGTCTAGATTTAAATAAATGGCTCGGTTTTAGTTAAAGAAGAAAAAGAAATAGGATTAAATGGAAATTAATATAATTAAAATAAGTATTAATTTAATGGATTAAATTATAATGTTTGGGATAAATAATTTAGAAGGAAAAATTAAAAGAAGAAATTGAGATATAAGGTGGATTAAAGTGGGATTAGAATTATAAGGGAATTAAAATATAAGAGAAGGAATTAAGAAAAGAGGAGAAGTGAACCTGTTCACTTTGTGAACCAGTTTGATTGGAACAAAAGAATGGCCTTCGGCAAGTTTGAAGAGAAAGAAAATGCGTGAGGAGAAAGAGGAGACGAGGGAGAAGGAGAGTGATAGAGAGACCGACCGAAAGGGTGAGCTTAGGAGTGAAGTGGTGAAGGCTTGGGAAGGCTGGGTTGCGTGTCGTCTGGTGAAGGGCAAGCGTCTTGGGCTCCACAGGGAGTTGGGCTTTGCAGTATGGAGCGACGAAGCATCGAGTCGAGCCGAGCTTCGATGTTCCATCGATTTCTAGTGGCCGGTGATGGCGATGAAATGGCGATGTCGACGTCAATGGAATGGTGACGGCAAGGATGGTGATCAGCAGAGGAGGTTGGCATCGGGGGCTGCGATTCCAGCCTCGGGTCGATGGCTGGAGCTGGCAATTCCAGTTGGAATCGTTGGGCAATTTACGATTCGACCTGAACCGATCTCTTCCCTCTATCCTGCTCTACTGGAAATAACAAAGTGTACACGCTTAGAGGAATGGGTCTTAGCCGGGCATGGATGACCTCTTTGGTGAAGTAGAAAGGCAGACTTACGCGAGGCGTGCTCTGGTAAGTTGAAATGAAGAGATAGAGAGGGAGTGTGTCTCTCGGGAGAAGAAAAACTAAGGAAATGAGGGAGAGGAAAGTGCTCTCGGGTGATGAGGAGCTCTCGGGTAAGCTATGAATGGAAGTGGAGCTTTCTAGAGTTGGAGTGCTGGCCGAGTGTTGGAGCTCCTGGCCTTGGGTGTTCTTTAGGTAAGGTTCCCAATTTTGATGTCTATGATGAATATGTTAAGAAATGGGTTTTGTGCATAGTTGTTCAGCTCTGTTATTGTCAACATTAATGTATTGGATTTTTGTTTTGAGATTTGGTTACTAGATATTTAGTTAGATTGGTTGGACCTTTGTAAAGGGTTATTGGACGTAAAGAATATGAATATGCTCTTGTTAGATTTATGTTTGGTGTGTCCATCGTTGAAAGATATATGTTGTGGGGGGCTTGAATGTTATTGCTCTATTAGTGGTGGAATTACGCAATGTTGGAATGGAATTGTTATATAGATGTGCGATTTATTAGGGAAATAAGTTTATAATTATGTGGAAATGAAGAAAAATATATGGGTTTATATTATTGGAATTCGTTGCTAAGTTGAGGAATACTGTTCGATTTGGTTAAAGTAGAAATGTTATGTGCGTTGGATTGAAATCTAGATCAATACTTTGTTGCTTGGATTAATAGTCTGAAATGCTGATTGACGAATTTATAACTCTGCTGGTTATTGTCTGGATGAGATATTAAAGAAGGATAAGCATGCTTTGTTGGTTGTTGAGTTTTGTTAATGGAAACTATTATTCAATGTACGTGGATTTTAGCATTTTGGTACGACATTAATTGGGAATAATATCATGCATTCTTCAGATACGTCAATTGGATATTAGGATGAGCTATGTTTTGTTTTAGGTGTTAATGAGTTCCTAGAATTAATATGTAATTAAGGAAAGGAAAAGAATGAAATCAATAAGTTAATGATATTAATGAGTAAATGTTTTAATTATGAAGGTATTGAAAAAAAAAAGAAAGATAAAGATTAAGTACGAATGTGCGATAAAGGTTGGAGGTAAGAAATTAAGTAGAGTCTTTGGCTTGTGGAGCCCCTACACCATTAGCAGTGTCTTTTCTTAAACTGTTTGTTTATGTTTCTGCTATGATACCCTATTATGCATATGTTATTCGCACGTTATTGCCTTAATCTCTATCGTTTGGTTTCCCTTAGATTTCCTTTAAATTACTAAGCATGTTTATATTGTTATTGCTTTCCTTTAAATTACCGAGCATATCTACATTGTTATCATTTCCTTTAAACTGCCAAGCATGCCTATATTATAATTATTTTCTTTGAATTACTAAGCATGTCTGTATTTTATTGTTTTTGTTAAATTGTCGAGCACATCTATGTCGTTATTGTTTTTCTTGAATTGCCAACCATGCTTAGAATATTCTTATTTTCTTTAATTTGCCAAACATGCCTAGATTATTGACATTTCTTTTACTGTTATGTTCTGCAAATTCAAGCATGTCATTCGTTGTTTCAATTCGTTGCTATATTCATTCTTCTATTCGCTTTTAATTCCTGCTATTCATTGATATTCGCTGTTTACATTTCGTTATGTTATACTATAACAACATGCATCATGATAATAGAAACAAATAGGAAGTGCCACATTTGGGGTTGGTACTCATATGCGTTACGTGAGAAAAATGAATGAATGAAATGAATGAAAAGAAAAGAAACAAAATGGGGAGTTGGGGGACAGACTGGTAGTTAGGATCTAATTAGGTAGTCTGGACTAAGCCCCTCCCTAGTCGGGTCTGGGACTAGCTACCACAGGTGGTTAGAAGCCAAGAACAAACTATACCTCTGGCACGGGCTCCTCCAATCTCTCGCTCGACGTATGAGTTATGAAATGTAAAGAAAAGATTGGTTTGGGGCGGTACCCATTCCAAAATAACTAAAGAGAGGCATAAAGCATACTGCATACCTCATTTCTTACTGGGCCTCGGGCTCACACTAGCTAATGGTGTAGGTACACACACGAGAAAATGATGAACAGGTGAAGAAGCAGTTGATGAAAGATTTGCACGGCAGTACTTGTGGCTGGTTAGGCTAAGGAAATTAAAAGAGAAAAGTAATTTGTAATTAACACGTAATTATTTGTTTAGTATTCCTTAAATTAATTTCTTACGCTTCTGCTATGTTTTGAGAAAAGATTTTATACCTATGGTTTTCCACTGTTTATAACGATTTTCATAACGAGTCTAAGGAAAGGGTTTTTAACGGTCTGGCTTTTAGGGAAGAACTCTGATTTAATTAAGAAGGTTTTAATAAAGATTTTAGTTGTTTTATAAAAGTTTTAAATTTCACGTATTTTAAAATCGGGTCGTTACAGAGATTCTATGATTTTGTGAGGTTTAAGTGAAGGAAAAAGAAAAGAGTTTTTTTTTTTGTCTTTGGCTTCACTTATTGGCATGAATTCTTTAGGTAACAAACACTCTCCCTATGTCTTGTTTGAGTTTGAAGGTTTTGTTTCTGCATGCTATGGTTCTGCCAAGTAATAGTATTGAATATAATAATTAGTTATGGTTATGTTGTGTTGGCTATTGGATATAATTGGGTTTGCATGATTTTATGTGACATAGATTGTTAGTAAGATTGGTTACATTCTGGATATATTAATTGGTTAAGGTATTATTTTGCTGGACGTTGAAGAATCTTTTGATTTTCATGCTCTCTATAAGTGTAAGTGGTTATTGGATTAGTGATTGGGTTTTATATCGCTAAGTTGTGGAGGATACAATATTGTAAACGATGCCATGTTAGGTAATAGTTATGAGATTATATAATCCTTTAAGTGTTGGATTTGTAACTTGCAGATCGAGGATCATTTTTGGAGAATTATTATTGATAAGTAAATATTATGTAATTGTGAATGCTTCAAGTATTGAGGAGAAGAAACTTTAAAAGCTAACTTATTAAAGCTAAGGATCCCAGATAAGTGGTACTGCATGTGTTTTATCTGAAAGGGCCTACATCACCGGAATTAGGGGGAGTTTATTATTTGTTAAATTGCTTGTTGTGAATTGTATGTTTATAGATTAAGTTCAGTTCCTTAGCTAGGATGGATCACGTTTTAAGGATACGGTTAAGGAACACGCTAATTAGGATTGTATGTGCACGATAACCTTAAGACTTGAAATCCTAAAGTACACGAAAATGGAATATATGTAAATAGCCATTTTTGTGGTCCGGTTAGTTACTCCCAACACAGAAACCAAAGATAAGTAAAATAGTTATAGTCTGGTTGGTTACGTCCAACACAAAAATAAAGATAAGTAAACAGATGTTTGTGTGGTCTGATTGGACACGCCCAGTACATAAACGGATTAAGCAATAGTAAAAGACAAAAACGGTATCAAACAACAAAATTTAACAGTAAGATACGTAAGTAGTTGTTTTTGTGGAACGGTTGGTTATGCCCAGCACATAAACCAAAGATAAGTAACTATTTTTGTGGATCGATATGATACGCCTGTCACAGAGGCAGAATAAATAACAGGAAGAGTAGCAGATAAGCAAAACAAAAAACTTAGTATAGACTTTAAGAGATGAATGAGTATTTAAGTTTTATGTTTATATCCCTTACTGAGCTTTAGGCTTATAGTTAAGTCCCATTGATGTAGGTAAGAAGCCGATGATTGGAGAAAGTTAATAAAGGACATAGCTGATGGAGTATTGTTGGGTTGGGCGTTTGTACTATTGGTGACATTGACCTTGGGTTATGGCTCACAGAAATGAAATAAATGTATTTAAATATTTAAAAAACTTTTAAGTGTATTATGATTTGAAACTGTTTTAAGTTAATGTTTTACTTGTTTTTATTTAATGGTTTTTCAATTATTGGTTTGTGGTATTTAAATGTAAAAGACTTCCGCTGTATGTTTACTCTGAGACTTTTGCTGTATGTTTGTTACTCTATTTTTCTATCATGCAAATGATTTAAAGAAAAGAAAATTTTTATACGAAAAAGGATACAGGATATTACAAATCTCTCCAATCCCCAACGTCTATTTACGTTTATTAGGTACATTTTATTTTCGTGCAATGCATGTATATGCCTAATTTATCCTAACATTTCTACTCGTGATGCATGTCTTGAATGTATGTCATACAATAGTTCATACTATATATTGAGAAAACAATACAATTTATTCAACAGATTTCTAACGCATGAAACAACATATTCAACTTTGCTTCCAATAGTTTCTATCAACATAATATCAAGCAAGGACCAATTTCAACTACAACATCTTATTCACAATAATGTTATCAAACTACAACTGTGTAATACTATCAATTTTATCATATTGCATGTACACTAATCATCAAAAGGAAACAGAGAACTATGCTATAAAAACAGTTTATGCAACAGAGTCCTATCCAAGCAATTTAACTTTCTCATTTATGCGTTAAATTTATCAAGCAATAGAAAGCAGTGTACTAACAGAGAACAATTTAACAACCAAGACATTCTCCTTCATAGGTTCATCAATCAATAGCTTAACAAAACAATAATTCACATAGAGTAATTTCATCATTTTCAACATTTCTATCAATGAAAATAGAGACAAAGCTAAGCAATAGAATCCTATCATTAACATATCCTTTTCATTCTATCATTATGCAGAGAGCAATTCAACCAACATAACATTTTTATTAGCAGATTCTTAACAAAGCAATAGCTATAAAGATGGCAGAATTCATTTAACATACATATCCATCAAGAAGCAACAATAAAACAATCTTATTCTTGTGATGTAGGCCGCCTCTGCCAAAACACATGCATAATCTATTATATGGCTTCACTAATGCTTTTCCTATCGAAGCTCTCCTTTGCACCAGAAACACAGAAACACAGAAGAAATATCCAGAAAACCAAAAATACGGAGATTGAGAGAACTCCAGAAGACTATGTTTTTCTTCTGCTAATTCTCTCATATGATAGGTTTATATTCATTACAGGGAGATGACAAGTTGTGACAATTCAATTTCCAGGTATCCCTTCGCTTTCTAGACGATGGTTAGTCATTTTTTGGGTGACTATATGTGTCTCAGTTGATCACCTCCTTCATGTGATAGACCACAAATCATGCAGTCACGGCCACAATCGATGACTATTCTCTTATGATCAACCGCAATTTTGTCTTCCCAATAAATACCTGTCGATCACCCCCTTAGTAGACGATCCACCATTGCCAAAATCGTTACAATATGTATAGATTTTTCTTTGGAACTAGTCGATCATCCCTCTTCAGCTGATCAACTGCCCCCAAAATGGTCACACTTTGTAATAATTTGCAATGGCCATGATCGTCCCTCCTCTTCTCCTAGTGATCGACCACCACTCACCAAATTTCTTGTCTCTTTACTCTGCTTCTCATGTAATTAAAATTCCCACTTATTCTTCTAACATGTGGACATGTTACACCTCTAAACAATCTAACACCACTATAAAATCCAACATATCCTTAAACATCAACAACCTCATTATCCATAATGATATAAACCACTCAACAATTCAATGCACCATGTCCAATTACCATATTTCACATAGTTGAAGTTCTACATGTAGACAAATTTTCTAGGTATTACATAACTGCTAGCCCAAGGCTAGGTTGTTAGTGGAAGACTTTTATGTTTGAGTACAACCTGAGAAATATGAGTGAAATTCCGTGTAGCAATCACGAGAACAATAGTGCATGAAGGAAATAAAATAGAAAGTGTTGTGCAACAAAATACAGACAAAAAAATTTTTCTCACCATGAAATAAATTCGAACACTATAAGATAAGTAAAAGTAGAGGAAAGCTCCCACTTCTGAATTCCTAGCTACTCTTTCCTTTACTTGGAATGGGGAGGGTTCGTTGGGGTGAGTGACTAAGTCAGTAAGGAAATTTAAACTAAATACAATGCATGAGTAAACAGTTTTATATTTGTCTCAGAAAACCAAAGTTCATGATTCTTTTTATCGTACATGGATTTTCGAATCACTTTGAAATCTATTCATCATTTTATCAAGCATGATCTAGGCCATCGATGAGACTTTTATCAAAACATATTGTATACATAGACAACTTTATCACAAAGATAGCCCTGCATCATTTTTCATCTAAAAATATCATCAGTAAAAAGGGATGGTCACGCAACGATCATCTGACACATATTACAAAAAGACAGCAATTCGTCAATTTGTAACACCTCATGAGTTAGAAGAAAAGGTGTCCATGACCTATAGACCAGGTAGCGACACCGTTCGTAATATCAAATACCAAATAAGATTGTTGGCAATGGATTGCTCCTTAACTAGGTGGCTACTGTAACCAAATTGACAAGGGTTGACGGCAAGTAGAGCTACGAGCTATCATACCACCCATCAAATAGAAATGTACTAGGAAAATAAAACTCAGTGACTAACAATCTTCCAATTCGTGTAACTAAAAGCCCTTGCCAGGTTTAGGGGATCAAAACCCAATAAGCGCATCATCACCGCCCGATTACCCATTTCAACTTTAGAGATTCGAAACCAAAGGACATGTCACCACTACCCTATTACCTATTTCGCACGTACAAACAAACAATCTTCATGCAACAGAAGATGGCACGAGATAGCCTTGTGATGCTTGGGTGCCAAGACTTTCAAAGCATCAAAAGGATTCATCATTCTAATATATATATATATATATATATATATATATATATATATATATATATA
>CM039479.1:5912588-6065248 GCA_022433065.1 Begonia loranthoides | reverse complement strand
ATATATATATATATATATATATATATATATATATATATATATATATATAGATAACCAAAATAGAAAACCATGTACGATAAAGTAAACGTGATAATAAAAATAGACATGCTGTCGGAATAGTCCCCATCGGGTTTTCATATATGGCAACCCACAAAATATTAGTTAGAAAACCATGATACAATGTAGTGTATAAAGTATAAAAATTCCTACCTTTTCAGCCATCTCTCTTATCGATAGGAGCAACCGATTCTTCATGAATGGATTCAAAGTCCCCAAAATTGTCCGAGTCTATAGCATACTAAATCCAAGAATTCTAGTTAAGAAAAGGAATAGGAAAAATGGGAGCGTCTTAAACTCAGATTAGGAACCCAAACCGAATGACTCGGTGAAAAATAGAAGGACAAAGTGTTTTTAGAAATAAGGCAATGCATTCGTAGACAAGAAAACAATGCATTTGCGGATGCAGGATAATTCATTCGAGGGATCTTCGTGTGAAACTGGAAATGGGCAATAGTGCCCACGTGGAAGGTTCACCTTCTGCAACATTATACAATGCGAAAAGTCTTCGAGAACAAAGATCCTTCTGCTTTAGAACGAGATCCTTTTGGATCGCTCTGCTACGGAATGAGATATTTTCGATTGTTCCCACACAAAACAAAATGCTTCTAGTTCTCTCCCCCGCATAAGGAAGGTCTTTCCACTGAGGAGCAAGTGTTCATCTTGCTATGGTCCAACTTTATAGGTACTCCTCTCTCCAACGAGCAATCTTTCGATCATCTATCTTAGATTCTTGACTCATCACCCAAACCGTATTTAGAGGAAGGAGGAAGTCCTTCTCTGGGCTGGTTTTTGACCCTCACAACCTTAACCCATCACCGATGTCCAAGATTCTTGTGCTTGAAAGCTCCATTCCGAGCCCAACACCAATATGACTCTAGACTTCAGAAGTTTACCTTAAATGAATCTGCACGCGAACTTCCTTCACCAATGTTGTGAATCGACACACCCATAACACGGATCTTCATTCAAAATCCTTCTCTTACAACTTCGATTTTTTGTCCTTCTCCCCCCCCCCCCCCCCCTCTTTTTCTTTGTCTCACGGTTTCTGAATGCGTACCCATGAAAATGGAGTCTTTTCTTGATAAAAACCCTACACTCACTTTCCCATTTAATATATATTTTATTACACTCAATTATTGGAGAAACAACTATTCTTCAAATTACCAAGGAACCCAAAATTTAGTCATTTAACCTATTGATTGAAAATCTACGCATGGACGCCATATGACAAATCAATTAAATTTGAATGCTAGATAGATTTAACTTGGAAAATTTTTGTATGTAGAATTTTATATATTAAAAATTTGGAATTCTTATAAGTGGCATAGGAAGAGGTGGAAGTGGAAGCTCACAAGACATATTTACAAGCTTTATATCTGCTGTTGAGACATAAGTATGCTATTATGTTTACAATTTCATAAATTATTGTAATAATTTACATTCTTTTAACATAGTATTGCGTTTGTTATGCAGGAGTTCTACATTTCACATCCTCTAGATTGGTGATCATATAGTTATGAAAAAAATATTTTGTTGGTTTTAAATTGAGCTTTTTCTGTCTGTAGATATTATTGATATTGGTATTTTGATTTTAGCATGGAATTCTACATGTATGACTAATGGGGAAGGGGATAATACAAGGGTTACTAAGTCCAATATTTATTTTTTACTATGAAAAATATGAAAGAACTTCATAATTAAAAGGCTAAAAAAATCATTGCAAGTCAATGGTAGTGGCAAGAAGGAAGAAAATTGTTGAATAAATTGCAAAATTGGGCTTAGAACAATAACTGCAGATGCCTGGGGAAGTACTGTGAACGCCTGGTCCAAAGACAAAACGTGTTGAGGATGGCAGACACTCAGTCCTATAAGTTTTCAACGTGGTCGGCCATAGCGGGCTCCTAGGTATTTGCATTGGACGCTCAATAAAAGGAAAAAATTGTGTTGAGGAGGGCTTGCGAATGCCCGGGCATCTACCTTGAATTCCCGATAAGAGGAAAAAAAACGTGTCTAGGAGGGTGTAGATGCTCATGCCCTAGGCAATGAATTTTTTATATTTGCAGCAGACATTCGACCCATTGCCCAGACGTCTGTAGTAGAATTGCAACTTTCACTGCCTCATTCCTGGGCATCCACGTCTTATCTCTGGGCATCATAGCCCACTTAGTCATCTATTGAAAAAGTAAAAAATTCACTGTCTTGGGATTGGGCATCCATGCCCTCCTCAACAGGGAATTTTCCTCTTACAGGGCATCTGCAATACCCGACCATAGCGGCTGACCGAGCTAAAAACATGTTATGGGCCTGAGTGTGTAATGACCCACATTCTCAAACCTTATCTTTTCTTAGTACAAAAATTTTTCTTTTAATTTATTTAAAACACACGAAAGGAAAAATAATTAAGAGTAAATAAAGCGGAAACAGATAACAATTTAAAACATACTTTTAATTTAAACCAAAATAAATGCTTTTAACAAAACATTCATCTTATTTCTAAAAAGAAAGCATCAACTATTTTAAAATCTCAATTTATTTTTCGTGAGCCTTAAACCTCAGGTCAAATTCATTTGGTAACTGAAGTGCTCATCCTGAAATGCTCGTTCCTCTGGTATATAGACTGTACCCTGCTCATGACTTACACCAGAAGTAAACTGTGAGCCTAACGCCCAGCAAGAGATAGGATGGAGTATGAAAGATGTAGTATGATGCATGCATATGCCTAATTATGTCAGAAAGGAATCCACCCAATTTTTTCTTTACTCACAGTCTCATATATTAAGCTAGGACATTGAGGGGAATAGGTCACCCAATTCCTACGTTGGAAGGGATACATCATACTACGCTCCTAGGCATCACCATCACTAGACTTCCCAATTCCATTTTTCATTACATTCATTTAATTCAGTCTCTCCCGTGCAATGCATGATTCCTAACTATTTCTAAACATGATGCTTGTCAATGAAAATTATGATCAAACTCAACAATATATGAACACTGTAATAAGAATAGGTAAAGGAATCACATTGAAAGCCACAGAATCAAACCTAAGTAATAGCATGGAATAAACAAGGTAGAAACATATGGATGTATCTAATATATAATTCTTTTCAACCATGTACCGTATCATCTTTAACTTCTTTACATAGAACAGTCATAACTTCTCAATGCATCCAAAATAACAGGGAATAACATGGTGAACATCACAATAAACTAACAGAGACTAAACCATTTTTCAATGCATTAATTAGAACCAATTAGAAGACTGAATAATTTCTTAGTGCATCCAAAATAACAGGGAATAACATGGTGAACATCATAATAAACTAACAGGGACTAAACCATTTTTCAATGCATTATTAGAACCAATTAGAAGACCAAATATTCATCACCAAAGTAGATTTAATAGTTTAATATTCTAAGCAACAAGCAGAACCCATCATATACTTGTGGTGTAGGCCTCCATTGGCCATGAAACGCAATTACCACTTATCTCATTTGACAATTCCTTACAGCTGCAGGCTTCACCCTATGCCAAAAGCAGTGATCTCCAAATAACCCAAAGCAGCGACCTTTTTCCTTTCTCACATTCTCTGTATCTCTCTCTTTATCACTCTCTCTTTCTTAACATAGAATGCCCCTCCCTTTGCTACTGTCTTCGAATTAATAAGCAAAAAAATTTTCATAAGACACGTAAATGGCCTTGACATTCACCAACCACATTTAAATGTCACATGTACGAGCCTATCGCTTGAGGATGATCAAATCAAAAATATGTTGAAATGCTCATTGAAGGAAAGCCAAAACACTTGCTAGAAGGGAGCAGTTTCCTTTTTGAAAGATTGTATAACCGCCATGATTAGCCACTCACAATTTTAAAGTGAAAATCCCTATGAAGAACGTCCGTTTTCCATAAGGGACGTCCCTCATCGTGAATCCTACAGTCTTACTTCGTTCGCTCCCTCATGCGATGGTCATAAAATGCCTCTATTTTCCTTTTTGATTCACACATGCCTTACACATGTCCCCATCCTTAATTCAGCGACAAATGTCTCTTATTCTCCCATTTCACTCAATCGCCATTTAACGGACTAGGAAATTTGTTCATTTTCTCCTACGAGAGATTCTCATTTTCTCTTATGAGACATCCACTAATTTCTTCACCATGAGGGACGTCCGTTCATCAATAAGGGATATCCGTTACTTTCATATTTTAGACATCTGTCTTGTTCTTCATTATGAGGGACATTCATTCCTCAATAAGAAATGTCCGTTATCTTCATATTTTAGACATCCTTCTTCTTCTTTTTCACTATGAGGGGCATCCATTCCTCAATAAGGGACATTCGTTCCTCAATAAGCCTTTCCTCCCTTTGTTCCAAACGATGCTGTCCCACTTAAATAATAATGCCCTTTCTGTTTCTTCTATCTTAGATGTTCTTTGCCCATAAAGGATGTCCCTCGCATCAAAACGTTGTCGCTTTCTACTTACTATTAACAAACAATGCTGCCTGCTTTCCATCTTCTATAATGGACGTCCATTTTCCCATGAGGGACGTCTGTCATAACCCAAATGACACCGATCCAAAAATTTCAATGCTAGATCTCCCTGTATTTGGAACGTTCGTCAACTCTAAGGGGAGGTCATCATCAATCCATGTAATTGACCACCACACAACAAATCCTTATTTCTCCAAATATTGATAATTCCTTCAACATATATTTAATTATACTAATACCATTGAATTTCATTCCAATTTTCATTACCAGTTTGTTTTCAGGGCAATAAAATCCATAAAAATCACTCCATAATTTTCAATAATTCACTATTAATATTATTCCTAGTCCTAGCTTAATCTCAATTATTACAGAGTGTTCATGCCATCCTCAACACGTTTTACCTTTAGATCGGTGTGTGCGACACTTCCCTGGGCGTTTGCAGTTATTGTCCTAGGTCCAATTTTGCATTTTATTCAACCATACTTTCCCCTTTTGCCATTACCATTGACTTGTAATAATTTTTTAAGCTATTAATTATTAAGTTCTTTCATGTTTCTCATAATAAAAACAATTAGATAGAGTATCATTATATTTTTGTCTTCCCCTTTACTCATACATACATGACAAACAATTAACATTATAAATCACAATATCCAACCAATATACAAAAAGAATATTCAACTTCATAATATCAAACCAATATAAAAAATAATTAACACTACAAATAAAATAGTGCAAGACTTAAGATTATAATAACAAAAAACTAATAAAAAAACTTAAACTATAACGACCCGGATTTTTCTTCGTAAATCCCTTTTTAAAACGCATTAAAATTTATGAAAGAAATATCAGAGTGCAAGCCAGGCCGTTAGAAACACTTAAAACGTTGCGGAAATAAAACATTTGCGAAAGCGTTAAAATCATATATTTTAAAATACTGCGGAAGCATAAAGAATTTAAAGGAAATAAACTAGACATTAAATTACAAATTAAAAAGAGAAAACTAAATTAATTATAACTCAATATATATCTTTAACTTCTAGTAGTCTGGCCAACCGCAAGCTCGCTTATGCAAATCCCTCATCAACCACTTCTTTAGTTACTCGAGAACTCCGCTCGTCATGTACCTACACCGCAAGTAAGACATGAGCCTAAAGGCTTAGTAAAAAAATGGGTTTATGCATGTGAAATGTCGCTCTTTAATTCTCTGGAATGGATCCGCCCCAAACCAATACTTTAATTACGTATATTATGAATAGTTACATGTTTTAGGAATAGCTCATATATGGAGCGTGGAGTTTTGGGAATCCTACAGTTTCTAATTAATTACATTAATTAGTCTTGTGATCCCGATGAGGGAATGGTAAATTCTTTTCCTCACTCAAGGTGTATGATCACCCCGTGGTGATGTTCCTAATTGTTTCTATCGATATCAGACTATCCTAAAAACACATACAAGGAACTATCGTAACAGCACATTTAAGGAGTTAAGCAAAACCATAACGAACATAAGATTGCACGACGTCAAGAAGTATTTCAAACGGTAATGTAAACAAACAATATATTAAAGACAACAACATGCTTGAGAAGTTTATAACATACATTCACTTACATGCTTATATTAATTAAGGCGTTTACATATTTGATTGATTAATATGCTTGAGAGTGTGTGATTTATACTAGTTGTAATCACCCAATGGTCAAGGGATTTATTCACAACAAGAATTATGCAAGGCAATATATCAATAGAGAACATATTGAAGATCATATAGGCTAACATTGACTAATAATAAAGAGACATACTAAATTGATTACATGTTTGGAATGCTAGTTAATTACGCTAAGGGATTGATTAACGACTTTTAACAATTTAATCAATAACTAGTAAATTAGCTAAGCTATTAATTAACATGCTTATACAAATACATGCTTATTAATTAAATTAATCTTAACATGCTAAATTAGTCAATTCATAGGCTGATCACCAACGAATTTATATCTACAAGGCAATCCAACTAATAATGCAAGCGGAGCAATAATTACAGCAACTAACAACTAATGACAAAATTAACAGAGAGCTAACACAACTAATAATAAAGCAATAAATCTAACAACGATGGACATATCATAGAGTAACCAAAACTACTAAATCGACTATAATTAGCAGCAAATGTTAACAAATTACGTGCAACAAAACATGTTTTAAACATCCAAAAATGGCAATAGAATAGCAGCGAAATTGGTAAAACCAAACTACTAACACAGGCGTTTTAACGACAAAAGTACAGCAGAGAAAATAACAAAACGGAACAGCCAATACGTGCCTTTAGTGACTAAATTACACCAGCGAAAACTAGCTAAACGGAACAGCCAACACGTGCGTTTAATGACTAATTTACAGCAGAGAAAATAGCACAACAGAACAGCCAATACGTGCATTTAATGACTAAACTACAGCAGCAAAAACATCGAAATAAAATAACGAGATCATGCTATTAACTAGATAACGAATAGCAGCCAAAATATTGAAACGAAACGACGAAATCATGCTTTTAACTAACCAATGAACAGCAGTGAGAACATTGAAATGAAACCACATGCTTGAGAGGCTAATAACCTAATTTATTACATGCTTATATTAATTAACTTGTTTAGATTAACTAAATTGATTAGATTAACATGCTTGACAAATTAATAACAAGGTTAACATATTCAGTAACAAGGAACTTAACAATGGAACCATCAACAAGTACAAGCCAAGCAATCACATGTACAGCAATGTAAAGTGTGGGAATATCACATGAACTAAGCACAACTTAGACGCACAAGCTAACACTAAAGAACAGCCAAGGAACCACACTACAACAACTTGAACATAGGAATATCATGGAGAACTAAAGAACAGAGAGCATCCAAAACATACGACAATAAGCATGGCAAACATATATGCATAACAATAAGGGATATTCAAGCATAGAAAATATATTGAGCACTTATCAATAGCAATCCAGATAACTAACACACATTCCATCCAGTAGAGAAAACAATTAAACTAACAATAAAGAAACAACCGAGGCATCAACAGAGGAGTTATCACAGAGCAACATGTAAGTTTAGCAGTTTACACTATCAATCCAAGACATACGCACGCACACGTTACTTGCGGTGTAGGGCTTCCTCAAGCCAAGGACACACCCAAGTTCTTACCATTTTGACGAATCAAAACAGGGACAGCACACCCGCACACGACAGCAGCTTCGACTCTGATTCTGGCAGCTTCTGGACAGTGGCACCTCGGCTCCATCTTCAGCTCCCAACTCTCAAGCTTCACGGCAGTAGCTCCTTGAACCTCCATCAGCTCATGGTTCGGCTCACACCTCATCACACACTCACGTCTCCCTGCCACACTAGCTCTCTGGACCTCACTCAGTAGAAGGAAATTGTTGAAGAGTGAATTACAGACGAAGATATTACCTGGATGAAGACACTCGAGCCATCCTTTGCCTCCCATCGCAACCCAACCTCTCCGTCTTCAACAATTCTCCAGAGGAGAGAGCTCTCACTCTCTATCTGTTCCTCTTATCCAGCCCACGCAAGGAGACCAAGTCCCTGCAATTTCTATCTGCATCAGAGACTGCTCCCCACGCCTTGTACGAACTCTGGAGGGAAGCTGGTGTTGTCTGCATAGTAGACAACATATCCACCCTAACTAGCTGGACCACTGGCCTCTGGCCGGTCCAGCCCGAGCCAGAAGCCATGCCAGTATCCCCTCACGAACCACGAGCCACGCCTACCTAATGTGACGAATGCCACGTCCCCACCCCTGCCTCCTATCGAATGCCGCCCCCTGTATCTCGTCGAACACTGAGCATTGCAGTCGCCATCCCACCGTCGAGTACTACCCGATGTTCCCCTGACTAGATCCGAGCCCAAATTCTGAGCCCTAGCCATCCCGACGCTCGCCTCTTCTCTTCGCCAACAGCTGCACATCGTCGTTGTTCCTCTGCTCCAGCTCGCCACACGCTGTCGCCTCTCTCTCCCTGATCCCAGTCTCTCTTCGTCGTCTCTCCCTTTCTCCCCTGTCTCGCGTCGCCTAGAATTGTCGAAGCCATTCTATGGCCTACGGGCCATTACTTTCATAAACTAGACTAGTTCGAAATCAACTTGTTCAGTCAAATATCTATCCCCATTAAAATATTTTCATCAATTAGATTAATTTATTAATTGAATCCAATTATCCAATTAACTTTAAAATACCCCATTATTAATTTAATTTACCAAATTAAATTAATATACCCCAATTTATCATTTCAAACCCTATCCTATTCGTTAGCTTTAAAATAACCTTCAATTGATTTAACTTATCAAATTAAATCCAATTTATTCTTTATCGCTAAAATACCTGTAGGCCTGATGCTCCTAATACGCCCTATAATATCTCGATGATTAAAAATATCGGGATGGTACATAAACGCCTATTGAGGATCCAGCGTCGGAAGATGGAGGAGATGTTGGGTCATCCACATGCCTTGGTGTGTAAATGTAGCAACTCAATTTTCTTTATCCTTTTAAAAAACAAAATGTACAACGGAAGACCTTCCTTTTTAATACAATCAACAAAAGAAAAATAGTATAATAAAATTCTTTTATTTCATTCTTCAAAATATACATTTTGTTTATATAAAACAAAACTCTTCCACAAACTGTTTCTATTTCGTTTAGCCAGCACAATCTCGCCAAAAAAACCTTCCATCAACTGCTCCACTTCATTTCTTTTCTTGTATTGTCACCTACATCACTAGACTTAAACTATGACCTAATGTTCTATAAGAGATAGAATAAAATATGCAATGCTTATGCTATGTAAATTTTATATAACATATGTAGTTTTGTTTTTAGAAAAGAACCTATCTTTTCTGTCGTTCAGTTTACATTTCACTTATCAGTCCAAACGTTGGAGTTCAAGAGAAAAGATACATCCTCTGGTCCATGTTGGGCTTAACCATCACTCAATCCCGACATGGGATGAAATATATCCATCTGGGGTGTTACCAAATAGGACTGTCACTAATCTCCCTCACTCCTAACGCCCTTTTATGTTAATTTTATTCCATTCCATTTATGTTCAATGATACAATGGGTAATCATTCAGCCTAAATGAATGTTGTCCATTTTGGGTGATCAGTCCAGATGAACTTGTTCATAAGTTAGTGTCTTATACCACTAGGCCAAAACACATCCATTAGGTATGGATAAGCACCTATTTATCATTTTCAAAACAATACATAAAATTTTTTTGTAACTTTTCAAAACCATGATACATGAGCATGATTGCACACAACCTCACATAATCTAGCATATCATCAACGTATCCTTAAAGTTTGAACATCAAAGCAGTAAACAATCATTAAACAATACATTTTGGAGCACCAAAGGGATAAATACTTATATCTAATGAACCGAAACATCAAGCATCAAATCCTCTAGCAACAATGTGATCAATTGCACTTAATCTATTGAGCACCACATCAACAACATATCATTATGTAATCAAGCATCAAACACAAGAACGCACCTTTAAAGCATAAAAGCCCTAACTCTTGTGATTTAGCTCATGAAGGGAAAGTACACACATCTATTCTTACCTCTTTTCTTGAAGGAGATGAGAAATACCACCAACTTGCCCTTAAGATTCCTCCTCACAAATTTGCTTTATCCTCTTCAAGCTTTCCTCCTCTCTCTGTCTTTCCTTCTACTTTTCTTTATGGCTTCTCTCCTCCTCTCACATCATCTCTCCAGACTTCTTCTCTCTTTCTTCTCTCTCTCAATTTCTTTATCACAGAACTCACCTTTGCTCCCTCTCACCTTTCCCTCGTTTTCACTCAAACTTTGCTCTCGGAGCTCACCTCTTCCTACATCTCACGATTTTCTTCCCCCTTTCCTTTTCAACTTTCCATCTTTGTATAAACTCTAACACTCTAACCTTTCTTCAGCCTTCCAAAACATGATGTGGAGCCCTTAAAACAAAAGATGTGGTGGCTCACCACCATTTTAACCAATAAAAACAAGACATTCCAACACATTTCTAACAACTTTTCAACTTCCCAGTTGATCAACTCCTTTCCAGGATCGACCGTGAAATAGCTCAAGGTAAACTCTTCCTTTTTTGTTTTTAGAAAAATTGGTCATCACCCTCTAATGGACAATCGACCGTAGACAAAAATTCTGCATTCTGTAATGACCGAGTTCAACAACAACATTTCTTCTGATCAACTACAAATTTAAAAACTTTAAAATTTTTGAAGAAGTCGGTTGATCACCCACACACACAGGTGTATGGCTGCACATTCCTTATTTCGCCTTAGTAATCTTTTGCCATGAAGTCATTCAATTGCTCATCCTACTAGATCAATCACCCCAACAATAGAGAGCTCTAATTCCTCAATTACACTAATAACTATTGATGTGCCCCAAGGCCCGATCACTCGATCACGAGCCAAGAAGCTTATTTCTTCCCTAAATCGTTGGAAGGGTTACTATCACCTCCAATACTTCTCCTCATGGTGTTGATTGTGGTGTGGTGATAGAAGAAGTTCTCAAACCCTTGGAGAGTGCTTCCTTAACTGGTTAAGCCATTGAAAGTCGCCCCTCTCACTTTTGGAGGCTCGCGGAATCCACAGATTCTTCTTGGTTTTCTTGCAGCTTCTTTCAAGGAGTTCTTGCTTTTTCTTACTCTATTCTATTATTAACAGGTTGCCTTGATCTTGGATGGTGATTATAGTTGAAGGTTTTAAGATGAATATGTTTTTTATGGTGAATGTTTGCTAGCCGCAAATGTCTCCTTGGAATATTGCTGCTGGATTCTTGCGATTGTGACTGTATTTTGAAACCTTTGTGCTCGTTCTATTGATCCCATTTTTGGCTCATTTATTCTACAATTAGTCAAGATATTTTCCACCAAAATTGGTGTTGATTGGCCATATGCATATTGGTTACTAGCTCTTTCTATTTTGGTCACCGAATCTGATCTGTTCCAAACCCTAGATTTGGATTTGGATTGTTTTTGCTATATTTGGAGTTTCTTAAGGAATTTCATGCTGCATTTTTGAGATGTTGAACTTGAGTATGTTATTAACTTGCCCTCAAAATTGTAGCTCTTGAACACTTGTGGTTGGAAAGATATATCTTGTTGAAATAAGTTGGACAGATTCTCAATCCAGCTTAGCTGATTAATTGTTTAGTGCTCCTAATGTTATTTTGAGCTTATCATTTGGTATCAAAGCCAGGTTCACAAATTTGGTGTATTATTGTGAGTAATAGTGGTTTATCATGAGTACTAGGAGCGGAGCTCATTATCATAATAATAGAGAGACGAGAAACAATCCAAGTGCACCACCCGAGGAAGTTCATGAACAAGCCGAGCCTAGTGTGCATGGAAGGTTGGATGAAATGTTTTAGATGATTCTTAAGCTTCAACAAAAAATGGCAGCTTCCGACAATGATCAAGTTAGCGGTCCTAGAACTCCAAGGCCTAGAAGAAGGCTTATTACGTCAATTGATTCAAGAGGCCGGGATGCTAGTTTATTTGATGAGGAATGGGAGGAATCCGAAGAGAGGGAATCACTTAGTCCGAGAAGAAGATCAAATGGCAAGCATGATATGAGACATGTTAAGGTCTCTATTCCTCCGTTTAAAGGTTCTAGTAATGGTGGTGACTTTTTAGAGTGGGTTGAGAAAGTGGAACGAATTTTTGATTGTTATGATTATTCCGAAAGGACAAAGTTTCAAATGGTGGCCTTAGAACTTACAGGTTATGCTAGTATATGGTGGGAAGTCCTAAAAGCACAAAGGCGGAAGGAAGGAGAAGGTGAGGTCCGTAGTTGGGAAGCTTTGAAAGCACTCATGAAAAAAGGATTTGTCCCTCCGCACTACAAGCAAGAATTATTCCTTCAAATACAAAATTTGAAACAAGGGTCACTAACGCTGGATGAGTATTTGACTGAGTTCGAGATATTAAAGATCCGTTGTAATGTGGTAGAACCAATAGAGCAAACCGTAGCTCGTTTTATTAGAGGTTGCACAAAGAGATCAGTGACAATGTAGAATTGCAATCTCATGTAACTCTTGACGATGTTATACAACTAGCTTTGTGAATTGAAAGACAAAGAAAAAGAAGGGTAAAAGAGAGCTTGTCTCGGCTTTACTCAAAAAACATCAATCCTCCAAAGCCGATTCAAAAAGGGGATAGCAAGTTTAATGCCATGAAGAATACTAAAGAAAAGAAGTCTTTTATTGATAATAGCAAACCGAGATCTAGAGATGTCAAGTGTTTCAAATGCTTGGGATTCGGTCACATCGCCTCTCAATGTCCGAATGCAAAGGTGATGATTCTAAAAGTGAGAACTAATGAAGTAATTAGTAAAGATGAGGAAGAGGTTTCAGTTTTAATAGAAGAAGGGAAAGAAGAAGAGACTTTCTATGCTCCGAAAGGTCCCTTACTTGTTGTGATGAAGCGCTCTATGGCTATTCAAAATCATGCTGAAGAATCACAACGGGAAACTATCTTTCACACTCGATGTCAAGTAAAGGGGAAACTTTATTCATTGATTATTGATGGCGGTAGTTGCACCAACATTATATCTTTGGATGTTATTGAAAAATTTGGGCTAGTCACTTCGGCCCACCCCACTCCATACAAATTAAACTGGCTGAATGATAAAGATCCGATCAAGGTAACCAAACAAGTTAGGTTGTCCTTTTCTATCGGAGGTTATGAGGATGAGGAGTTGTTTTGATGTTGTTCCGATGACTGCTAGTCATTTACTACTAGGGAGGCCGTGGCAATTTGATAGGAAAACGAAGCATTATGGTTTTTCTAATTTTTATTCGTTCAGATTCAAGGGGAAAACGGTGAATTTAGCACCTCTCAATCCGGATCAGATTGCCAAAGATTATGAGAGCATGAACAAGAGTAGAGCTGAAACTTCCCTTATAATCACAAAAGGGGATCTTAAGAGGTCCTTGTTGCAAGGAGGGCCGATTATTCTAATGCTATTTCGGGAAAGATTGGAGGAGCTGGGACCCATTCCCGATTCCGTGTTGGAGTTACTTAAAGAGTATGAAGATATGTTTCCAGAGGAGTTACCTCAGGGTTTACCACCCTTGAGAGGAATCGAGCATCAGATAGATCTTTTATTGGGAGCTTCTTTGCCTAATAGGCCTTCTTATAGATTGAGTCCAGAGGAGTCTAAAGAACTTCATAAGCAGGTGAATGAATTGCTTGACAAGGGCTACATTAGAGAATCACTTAGCCCTTGTGCAGTTCTTACATTATTGGTTCCTAAGAAAGATGGAACGGTGCAAATGTGTGTGGATAGTCGGGTCGTTAATCAGATTACTATTAAATATCGCTTTCCTATTCCCAGACTTGAGGATATGCTAGATGAACTCAGCAGGGCTGTTATCTTTTCTAAGGTTGACCTGAAAAGTGGTTATCATCATATTCGAATGCGTGAAGGAGATGAATGGAAAACCGCCTTCAAGAGGAAGTATGGTCCCTATGAGTGGATGGTCATGCCTTTCGGGTTGTTCAACGGCCCTTGAAATTTTATGCGTGTGATGCATCACCTTCTTCGGGAATTCATGGGAAAGGTTTTCGTCGTTTATTTCGACGATATACTTATCTATAGCTCAAATCTCTCAACTCACCTTGCGCACTTGCGATTATTATTTGAAGTACTACGTAAAGCTCAATTATTTGGCAATCTCAAGAAGTGTTCTTTTGCTCAAGACCGAGTTTATTTCTTGGGGTTTGTAATTACTAAAGATGGAATGGAAGTGAATGAAGCTAAAATAGAGGCAATCCGAGACTGGCTGATCCCGAAGAATGTATTAGAGGTATGAAGTTTTCATGGTTTGACATCCTTTTACCGATGTTTTATAAAAGGATTCAGCTCTATTATGGCTCCTATAACCGACTGCACCAAAAAGAGAAAGGAATTTGTATGGACTTCCTCTTGCCAGTCTAGTTTTGACTCCATCAAAGAAAAGTTATGTAACGCTCCACTTTTAGCACTCCCGGATTTTACCAAAGTTTTTGAAATCGAGTGTGATGCCTCAGGATTAGGTATTGGTGTGTTGCTTATGCGGGAGGGCAAGCCTATTGCGTATTTCAGTGAAAAATTAAAGGGGGACGACAAGGAATTCTTTGCAGTAATTTGAGCATTGGAAGTTTGGCAGCACTATCTTTTGTCTAGAGAGTTTATTATTCACTCAGATCACCAAGCATTGAGGCACATTCGGAGTCAAGGAAAACTTAATCGTCGACATGGCAAGTGGGTGGAATTTCTTGAACGCTATCCATATATTATCAAATATAGAAATATGGAAACTAATCAAGTCGCAGATGCTCTTTCTAGGTGGTCTGTTTTGTTGACGGAACTTAATGCAAGACTTTTTGTTCGAAACTGGATCAAGGAGTTATATTCTGATGACAGAGATTTCGGAAGTATCTACCATAATTGTTTGAGCAAACCTGAATTTCCTTACTTATGAGAAAGAGGATTTCTTTTTAAGAATGAGAAGTTGTGCATTCTTATTTGCAACCTTCGGGAGGCTCTTATCCTAGAAGCTCATTGTGGTGGGTTAGCGATTCATTTTGGCAGTAAGAAAACCATAGAGGCGGTTCAAGAGCATTTTCACTGGCCTCATCTGCGTCGTGATGTGCAGAAGATCGTGGAACATTGTATTATATGAAAGAAGGCAAAGAGTCGAGTTCTTCCTCAGGGGTTATACATGCCACTTCCTGTAGCCACCCATCCTTGGGTGGAAATCAGCGTTGACTTCATCTTGGGCATTCCCCGCACACCTAGAGCCAAAGATTCTATTATGGTCGTAGTAGACTGTTTTTCTAAGATGGCTCACTTTATAGCTTGTAACAAGACTGATGATGCACCACATATTGTCGATTTATTTTTCAAAGAGATTCTTCGCTTGCATGGAGTTCCGCGCTCTATAGTAACAGATCGAGACATGAAATTCCTAAGTGCCTTTTGGAAAACTTTGTGGCGAAAGTTGGGTACTAAATTATTCTTTAGCACTTCCTACCACCCGCAGACAGATGGATAAACAGAGGTGGTGAATCGAACAGTGGGGGCCTTACTCAGAACGGTGCTTAGTAAGAGATTAACTTATTGGGATGTACAATTGCCTTACGTGGAATTTGCATAGAACAGAAGCGTGCATGGAACTACTCAGTATACTCCATTCGAAGTAGTATATGGGTTTAACCCCCTTACTCCTATGGATCTTCTTCCCCTTCCAGTGACCGAATATTTGAGTGAAGATGGAGCTGTTAAAGCTGCAATAGTTAAATCATTACATGAGGAAGTCTGGAAGTGTATCGAAAAAAAGAATTCTGAATATGCTAGACTTGCGAATCGAGGCTGGAAGGAAGTCATATTTGAGGTGGGCGACCTTGTGTGGTTGCATTTACGTAAAGAAAGATTCCCACATTATCGTAAGTGCAAGTTATTACCGAGAGTTGACGGTCCTTTTAAAGTGTTACAGCATATCGACAATAATGCCTAACGAATTGAGTTACCTGAGGACTATGGTGTTCTTACTACTTTCAATGTTCAAGACCTATCACCGTACCATGGCGAGGATGAGCTGTCTGTAGAGGATTCGTCGGAGCAACCTATGGATTTAGGGTCAAATCCTCAACCACCCGGAGAAGATGATGTGCCCCAAGGCCCAATCACTCGGTCACGAGCCAAGAAGCTTATTTCTTCCCTAACTCGTTCTTTTTTTTTGCAAGCAATATCAAATTATGGGACTCTTTAGAGGAAACAACTCACAAAGACAAAAGAGTGCCTTTCCACGTGCTCACATGGTTGCATGCACCACCGAACGGATAGCACGATATTTCCCGCCTCAGAGACTCCATGATGTGTGAAGATTCAAAGAGTAATATTGACTTTCGAATACTATTTTGTTGGTCTAGAAATAGGCTTTGTTTTGGAACTTTATTTGGTTTCTTTAATGTTGTTTTTCTTGGTGAGTGTTTGAGGGGTGCTAGGTTTGCATGCAAACCACGCCCTCATGCCAAAATTTTCATGTTAGGGTTAATTTGGTCTTTTGGCATTTTTGTAAACACACTTAGGGTTTTGAGCCCTCCTTTTGGAAAAAGAAGACACTTTTGATGAATCTAAAAACCTAGCTATTTCCTTTGAGGAGACAACCCGCGGCACCCCCCCCCCCCCCCCCCCCCCCCCCCCTCATCAACGATTCAACCATAGCCCGAGCTCGGCCTTTTTGAAGCTTCTTGGCCGAGTTGGAAGGGTTGCTATCACCTCCAATACTTCTCCTTCGTGGTGTTGATTGTGGTGTGGTGATAGAAGAAGTTCTCAAACCCTTGGAGAGTGCTTCCTTAACCGGTTAAGCCATTGAAAGTCGCCGCTCTCACTTTTGGAGGCTCACGGACTCCACGGATTCTTCTTGGTTTTCTTGCAGCTTCTTTCTAGGAGTTCTTGCTTTTTCTTGCTCTATTCTATTATGAACAGGTTGCCTTGATCTTGGATGGTGATTATAGTTGAAGGTTTTAAGATGAATATGTTTTTTATGGTGAATGTTTGCTTGCCGCAAATCTGTCCTTGGAATATTGCTGCTAGATTCTTGCGATTGTGACTGTATTTTGAAACCTTTGTGCGCATTCTATTGATCCCATTTTTGGCTGATTTATTCTACAATTAGTCAAGATATTGTCCACCAAAATTGGCATTGATTGGCCATATGCATATTGGTTGCTAGCTCTTTCTATTTTGGTCGCCGAATCAAATCTGTTCCAAACCCTAGATTTTGATCCGGCTTGTTTCTGCTATATCTGGAGTTTCTTAAGGAATTTCAAGCTGCATTTTTTATATGTTGAACTTGAGTATGTTATTAACTTTCCCTCCAAATTGCAGCTCTTCACCACTTGTGGTTGGAAAGATATATCTTGTTGAAATAAGTTGGACAGATTCTCAATCCAGCTTAGCCGATTAATTGCTTAGTGCTCCTAGTGTTATTTGGAGCTTATCAACTATTGATCAACATATCAACATAACGACCACCGCTTTATAACTCACTAAACATAGAAAATTTCATACTTCAAAAAACCAAAAATGATAAATCATATTCCTATACAAAACTCATCCCATTTAACTCTAAATATCATCAAAATTTATCATTCTCATCCTAAGCTTAATATCACCCAAAATTTGGGGAATTGTAGTAAAGAAATGTGTCATTCTTGTCATCCTACAGATTTTTCTCAATTATGCTAAACTGATCTACAATTTTCTGTTGAGTGGAGCTAAGATCCTCCATTCTTCTATCCATTGCTTCGACCATGAAAGTTAAACTCGCTAAGCAGACTGACATCATGTTCAATCTCTCCACAATGATCTACATAGCGTGGGATGACTAAGGAGGAGGCTAAATATGATCATCATCCCCGAGATTTAAGGTTGCTCTAAGAGGGCTTACCGATGTGGAAGGTCGTTGTGCAGTCTTGAATACCCATTCACCTTAAATTTTGGTGATTCCCATCCAAGCCATGGTCATATAGTTGTACATATCCACTACTTTACATGCACCTCGACTAGTTCACCAGTAGCGTTATCCCATTACGCTCAACAATTTTTTGAATAAGGCAATTATATGGCAGGTTCTTCTTGTAGTTGTTGAGGATATCGTACATGAGACTCAAAATCACATATCCAAGGTTGAATCTCTTTTCATTGTAGATCTTCTCTATCTGATAGAGATACATGTAGCTAATATGGTCTCGATGTCTATCCCGAGATAGAATCATGTGTGATATCAGGTGATGGATCACTCGAGCATTGATATTTAGGTCCTTGGATTTTGGCTTATAAAATGCTCCAATGTCAGGATTGTGGTTCAATTGTCGAAGCATGCCAAACTTTCTTCTTATTTAATGAAACTTGGCTCTCAAGATATATTGTAATATTTGTCACTTGTTGAAAGGGGTACTGATACTTAACCTGAGTGGTTGATCAATGTTGTTGATGAACGACTGAAGGTGGCAAAAACTAGACTGGGTGGTTGATCAAGTGTTGCGATGAACGACTGCAAATAGGCAATTTCAAACATCCACAAATTTGAAGGCAAAAAGGTGGTCGAACGGCTAAAGGAGAAATTTGATAGATTCGATCGTCCACAAGTGGGGCGGTCGGTCGGCTAAAGGTGGAGATCGACCGATCAGCTGAACTTTCTATAACTTGCTGCAAATATACTTTTGGAAAGTTCAACTTTGGAAAGCAATACCTCTCTGCGTTTATAAGATTTCTTCACAAAATTTGGACCACAGCTTCCCTGATGAACAAAGAATAACTCCTTCAAAAATAATGGTAAGATTTGCCATGGATTCACTAATAGCACAGATGAGTGAGATAGGTTGAAAATAGCAAAAAGTCACAATTTGAACCTTCGTACAGATGTCTCCACCTATCCAACTCCTTTGGAAAGTTGGACACCACTTTACACACTCTTCCTCCAAGAAGTAAGGGCACGGATGCCAATAAGAGAGACTACTCAACTTACAAGTAACCTCAATTTTGTGATATGACACACACAAAGAACTTTGGATATAACTCACCAAAGGTTGAAAAAGGAATCACTCCTATTTCGAAACAAAGCAAAATCTTTTTAATATTCAAACTTCACTTAATTAAACACTTACATAAGGTGGCTATAAATAGCAAATTACAAGCTAAAGAATTGTAAATAACTAAACACTAAATTGGCTACAATACAGACTTGGTCGATTCTTTACTTAATTACTAGGCAACTTAACTTAAAGATTACTTAAGTAATTCTTGCTTTCTTCATCTCTAAATTTTGATGGTTTTTTTTGGTAGCCTTCCTTCATTATGCTCAGCCATTTGGGAAGGTTCCCATAATTCAACATGTGTTGTCTTTCGTTGCTCTTCAAGCTTGGCCACTTGGGATGGTTTCCATAACAATCATGCATTGGCTTTTCTTGATCCCCACAAAATAGTGACTCCTCCACTTGGTCCACTATTGAGTAACTTTCCAAATAAGAAGAAGGTAAGTGCTTATGAGTCTTTGGGCTCAAGCTTTTGTGATTGGACATTGTAGTCCACCATTGAGCTTTTAACAATATTTGCTCTGTGTTCAGGATTCTTTTGACATAGCAAAAAAACTTCACTTTTAACAACTCAACCCACTCTAGAAAGCTAAGGAAGTTAGCTACAATCTTTGTGAAGCATGCGTTTTGATATAATGTAATGACCCTATTTTTATTTACTTAAAAAATTTCATGAAATTTAAAATTTTTCTTTTTACAAAATCAGAGTAAGACTTTTATTTTAAAACCGAGTGTTAAATTCTCTATTTAAAACCATTTTCCAATTTATCGAATTGAGAAATAATCATTTAAAATATTTTTACAGCGGAATAACTATTTTCTTGAAAACATAATAAATTCTTTTATAAAACACAATGAAATTAAAACAAATCATTAAAGAATATTAATTCACAAAAAACCTTTTTCAATTACTTTCCATTTACTCTTTTAGCCCAACCAGCCATAATATCCGCGTGTGTAAATTCTTCATCAACGACTCCTTAATTTATTCTTCTGTTCTCGAACATACCTACATCACAAGACTTAACTAATGAGCCTAATGTCCAGTAAGTGATAGAATAAAATACTATGCAAATGTTATTCATGGCCATGCAAAACAACCGTATTTTTTTCTTTTAAGCCAATAGTCGGATACGTCCTATGGTCATGTAGCTATCCGTCACTCCTACATGGAGATACATCCTATGGCCTCACTATCATGACCGTCACCGCACTCCTTTGTTAAGGACGTTGGGGATTTCAGTACAAGAGAAAATGATACATCCTATTGTCCACGTGGATAACCGTCACTCCGATGGGGAGACACATCCTATGGTGTCCCCACTAATGTACCGTCACCAAATCTCCCGAACCCCCACACGCCTATTTATATATATTAATTATATCATCCAATATGTTTGTGAATACATACAGTCCTATATGATGATATAAATGTCTAATAAACATATCATTAAAAGAACCTAAATCTATTAAACATGTAGCACACAATCCTAACTCTTGCGATGTAAGATCCGAAGACTAAAGCACAGTAAGTACCAACTTACCTGTAACCCATGGCGCGTTTAGGTGTTTATCCTTTTCTCCGTTAATACCTTCAAAATGATTATCGTTTATTTATTAATATATTTACCAATTATAAACTTAACTTTGATACTATTATTTCTATTTTATTATTTATTATAATTTAACGATTTTGCATTAATTTATCTTTATTAATTTTATAACCAATCAAAAGAGTGACTCCAATTTGTACATTTTCCCTTAATTCACAATTAACCAATTTATACGTTTTCCATTAACGGAGTTTCATCGTCTAATTACTCTAACACCAAATTTAACAGAATAATAATTCCATTATCTGTGCAATAACTAAAACAGAAGTAGTTATAACTAATCTATGCATACCGCACGCGGAATAAATTCCATACTAATCAAAGAGCATAACCAACTTACTTCCTTCAACATATTTCCTTTACCTTCTACTTCTATTCCCATAATTTTCATATAATGAGTATATCCTTTCACAGTTCAACCAAGCAGCTAACCTGTTCCCATATTTCTCCCATCTTAACAATATAGACATGCACATACAAATATCAGAACACAGATTTCATCCAACAACTAATAACAGAGAATCAATTCCATTATATAATCATTCACTAGTTTACTTTTCGCATCTACTCTATTAACACCTATTTAGTGGCACATGACCTCCATGAATATTTAGCAAACTCTCTCAACCAAATCAATATAACATAACTTCAACAAATCTCACAATTATTAGGGACATGCACTTGGCAATAACACAACATAAAAGAAACAGAAACCAACTTAACAATATCTACATATTTTCCAAATCCTCAATCATTGCAACACTCAACATAATCAGCTTATGAACTTAAAAGTAATCAACATAAATTCTTATGCAAGTTTCTTCAGCTTCCAATTCCCAATTAAAGGTAGCACACACAATTTCTAGCATTCTAAAACAGAACCCAATTCATGTAAACTGCCAGGAAACAAATCAGTTTCTACGAACAATTCTTCTTACCAGAAACACCAGAGAGCTGGTTCCCACAAAGTCTCCTCCCCCTCGGCCTTCTCCTTCCATACAGAGAAGGGCTCTCTGTTCTTAAATCTCCACTTCATTACAGCTTTAAGCACACCCGAAAGCATCTCCTGCCCAACTGTCGTCTTCCCTCTTTATCAATAATTCCATCCCAGTAATTTACCGGACAACCTTCTTCATTCCTTCTGCAGCACAATTACGTCCTCCACAACACCTCCAAAATTTCTTCTCGTCACATGGCTCCAGAGAGCACTTGCCCTATTTCCTTTATTATCTGCCTCCCTTTCTGCCTACCTTCCATTACACATCGACAACGTCCAAGCTGCCATCTATAAAGGGAGTGTTGTGCAGTATCGAGTGGCCCGAATAAACCGGTTCAATGAAGAACTGAGAGGACCGGACACAAATAGCAAGCCGTAACTATTTCATCAAAGTTCCCCTGCCATTTCGAAGCTGCAAATTCAAGAAATCCAAATGCAACAACAACCAACAACTAGGAATCGACAAGACTTACCTCGGCCAATGATTTCGCAGCTCGCGAAAAAAATTGAAGCTTCTCGGTTTGTCATTCTGGCGGCTCGGGTGTTTTCCGAGCCCTAGTTTCAAAAACCCTTTAAAGATGCCAATAGACCACCGTGCCGTTATGGTGGTGTGTTCTTACTGTCTATGTGGCAGTCTCCCTATTGAGTACGTGGCTATGACTTGGGGGATAGAATGGTCATCTTCCATTTATCATTAAAAGGGATTAGGGCATAGGGGAGGAGGTGTCGATGAAGCTGATACCCATTTCCATTTTCCCTCTCTCTGTAATCTCCCTCCCTTCTTCTCTGGATTCTCTTTCTCTTCTCTAGACTCTCTTCTCTCTATCTTCTTCATCATCTTCTTCTTCTCCTGTAACTCTCTTTCTCACTTGAATATTAATACATTTCCTTCTTCTTCCTGATTTCTTCCTGCAATATATACAAAATAATTCTTACTTTTCTCTTTTGTATACCTTTAACCATAACAATTGGTATTAGAGCCACCGATTCTTCTGATGGACAGACGCTTCAAATCATACGACTCAACTATCAGGCGGCTGGACATTTCGTTTCAGAGATTGGACAATTCGTTACAGAAATTGGAACAGAATTTTTCTGCCAAACTGGACGCAATGATATCCTTGCTTACTCAACAACAGTCGGGCACTAAGACTCTCACTTCGGGCAAGGATTGTTACCGGAACTGGTGGGAGCATCAAGTTCTATGGGACTGCAACAACTCCGACCGATGGATACCTTTAGATATGCTCCTCAATGGGATATCGACTACTAGTCGAGCGATGAACAGCCAGAGATAACTGACGGGGTGTGCTCGCTTGCTTTGGCAGCTATTCTTGGAGAAGATGTCCCTCACATTGCTCCAGTTTCTGTCATAGGTAACTCAGTATCCAAACTAGAAAAAATAGAGTATAGAGTGTTGCCAATGTTGGACGAAGGGGTTAATGTCAATTTCCCAAAGGTTCATGCCTTGCACCAGGATATGGAGGATTTTCTCTTCCAAATGCTTGGGGATGGGGTCAAGCTGAACAGAGATGGGATCCATAAAGTTCTTTGTAGCTTTGGTTATGACTTGCACAAGAGCATGGAGAAATTGCTTGCTCTATCAGCAATCACTTTGGACATAATGAAGGATTCTGTCTTTAAGTCCTCTGGCATGTCAGAACCTATTTCAAGATCAGAATTGCAAGAGACTAATGGTTATAGAAATAATGCAAATAACACTTTAAAGACAAATGGCATAGAATCAGCAGAACATGAGAAGACAACATACGATCTTCAACAGGAAGTTTTAGCTGCTTTGTTTGATACTTCTATTCAGAGGATTGAGGAGTCACCGAAGAAAAATTTTAAATCTATTCAGAGGTCTGCAGTTTCAAGACGATTAGTGACAGGACCCCCAACGGACACTGATATATTAATTGGTATGATTTTGAATTATAAATCAACTAGAAAAAAACTATCTAAATTTCCTTCACATAGTGTTTCATCTGATGAACTGCGGATGCTTGCTCCTAAGCACATAATCCTTCCAAGTTTCTTATTGGGAATATTCGTCATGATAGAGATTGTGAAACTTTGGGAACAAAATGATTTGCCTATGCAATTGGGTACGTGTTCATTGAAGGTGTTGGGGTATTTCAGCATGGTGGGATTGCTGCGTTTTCATTGCCTTTTGGCTGCTTACCATACCAGTTTAAATTTTAGATTCTCCACTCTGAAGTTAAGAAGGTATGTCAAAGGAATTCATGAATTTAATATGATTCTTTTATGCATTTATAAAGCCAAGCAAGACCATCAAAAGTCTCCTCAATATGAACAAATACTGATTACGAAGGAGTAGATTTATGCATTGTTGGCAATATGTCTTTCACTTTATCCTCAAGTCAAGCTTGTTGAAGAAACTACGAATGCTCAGTTACGAGGAAAATGTGGCGAAAAGATGAATAGAATGCAAAGATATGATGATAAGACATATTCTATTTATGATGAGCTCTTTTCAGATACTTGCCCAAAGTTCATAACACCTTCAGGCCCAAGTTTTGAGGAGCCCCTTATACACTATAACCAAGATGCTTATCAACTTCAATGGAAACAATTCATGTATGAAGTGAAGCAGCCACAACTTTTATCAGGTGATCAAACTTTTTTGAAGGTGTATTCTCGGGGAAAGCTTGCAAAATATATGAAAGTAGATGAACCAACTTTAAGAACCATCCTGATAACATACAAGTACAAAAGCCATGTTGTTGATGCTAATGGAGAACTTCTTCCCTTGATTCAGTCACAAGAGCCTTTATTAGGCCAGGCTTTTGCAGTCTCAATTTATGCAGCAAATGTGTCAAAACGATTTCTTCCGGCCACTAGTGTTCTCACCATTATCAGCCTGTCCCGGAATCTCAATCTATTCGTGTTGAGTGGGGAGTTGAACATGAAAATGATGTTAGTATGCACTTTGATCCTATGATTGCTAAGCTGGTTGTTTGGGGGGACAATCGTGTTGCAGCCTTAGTAAAGCTGAAGGATTGCTTATCCAAGTTTAAGGTTGCAGGTTTGCCAACCAACATCACCTTCCTTCTGAAACTTGCTCTCCACTGGGCATTTGAGAATGGCATTCTGGAAACCCATGTTATTGACCACTTTAAATATGACCTCTTTGTTGCTTCTTCTAATTCAGCATTAGCTAAAAGAGCTTATGATGCTGCTAGACTTATTGCTAGCATGGTAGCTAGATATGTCGTTAAAATGCAACAAGAATCTGTGATGAAAGAACATATTCGTGGTGGAAACAGTTCCCTGTCAATATGGTATAATTCTTCTCCCTTCAAGGTCCCTCACTGTGCTGGACGTGATATCGAACTTGCGTGGTGTAACAAATATGAGGATATTGGCTCCAAGCTTTTAAGACTTGCAGTCACCTATCAACTTGGTGGGAATTACCTAATTGGGGATGGAAAGAACACCCCTGCATGGGAGATCAAAACAACACAATTGGGCAACCATGAATTCGGACTTGAAATTGATGGTGCTATCATGGAAGTTAGCTTAGATGTTTACTCAAAAGATTGGATTCAGCACTTCTATTTGTTGCAGAGATCAAATCATCATCACTTCAAGCAAAAGTTAGGAATTGATTGGTCGGACGAAGATGAATCTAAAGATAAAAATTTGACGGTTGCTCGTGCCTGTAAGATTCCACTGTTCTTAAGCCAGCCTTTCCATGCAGATGAAGTCTTCACGACTGTCCCTAGTAAATACGTCGAGCTACAAAACAGTGTCAATGTTTTAGAAGGAGTATTGGATGGGAAATATGATGTTTTTCCAAAACAATTGTTTTATATAGTTGGAGGAATCGAGAAAGTCATTGTGAAAATAGAGAAGATGATTTTTACAAAATTTTATATACTTGGGGACAAGTATATTGTAAGGGGGTGGGTTGTTATGGTGGTGTGTTCTTATCGTCTATGTGGCAGTCTCCCTATTGAGTACGTGGCTATGACTTGGGGGATAGAATGGTCATCTTCCATTTATCATTAAAAGGGATTAGGGCATAGGGGAGGAGGTGTCGATGAAGCTGAAACCCATTTCCATTTTCCCTCTCTCTGTAATCTCCCTCCCTTCTTCTCTGGATTCTCTTTCTCTTCTCTAGACTCTCTTCTCTCTATCTTCTTCATCATCTTCTCCTTCTCCTGTAACTCTCTTTCTCACTTGAATATTAATACATTTCCTTAGGCTCGGGCGTTTTCCGAGCCCTACTTTCCAAAACCCTTTAAAGACGCCCATAGACCACTGTGCCTGGAGACCGGTGAGCCCGACGCACCTGCACACCCGAGCCTTCGTCGCCTGAGCTCTCGCGTCTCCCGGTCATCCCCTCACCTTCCTCTCGCTCGTGCTCTCTCTCCCTTTTTCCCCTCACCCAATTTCCCCTTCTTCAGGCCATTTGTTTTCTTTCACAGAACGGACAGCAACGAACTGGTTTACAGAACCGGTTCTTCACTCCTCCCATCAACAATTATTTCTTTTTAAAATTTCCTTTTTAATGTTTAATTCCATTTATCCTTAATTCAATTAATCATTTATTTAGTTAACCCTTTCATTTAAATAGTCCACTTTTTAATAAATAGACCCAATTTCAAATTCTTGATTTATTCCGAATATTCTTGACGATGATTATCGATCCAATTTAAATTCTTCGATTCTGTTTCCCAAATTAATTTCCATCAAATAAATCCAAATAATCTCCAATCAATTTCTAATCATCAATTAAATCTTCAATTATCTAATTATGTCCAATTAATTTTGCCAATTATTTTTACTTAATTCCGTTATGGGAAATCGGGGTGTTACATATAACATCGTATTGAATGCCAAACCCATCAAATACTTGTCAAAGGTCAGAAAGTAGGCGGATTTGTGAAGTTCACCAAATCCTCTATATTTGATCTTGAACTTCCACTTGTGCTTGATCTTGAATGACTTCAAGATATCTTTGGAAGCTGAATGATTGTCATCCATCTGTTTTTTCTCTTTGAAGACCCACAAAATAGTCACTCAAGATATGGTTAGAAAATCTTCGTGCTTGATTGTTGACAGATGGTAGGGGTGTGCATTTTGCGGTTCGGTTCGGTTCGGTTCTACTGTGGAACTGAACCGAACCGCACAGTTTCAGTTAAGTGATGGCCAAACCGAAACCAAGAATTCTCGGTTTAAGAACCGAACCAAATTTTTGGTTTTGGTTCTTGTTTGGTTTCAATTTTTCCCACTTTATTTATCATAATAAATAATAATTTATCAACAAGTATTGCATTTGATCTATTTGACATCATCACCAGGTAACAAAAACTTAGAAAGCAGAATAATAAATTTGTAGACCTGTAATGCATTTTTATTACCAGAGAAAGACGAAAATAATTACACAAATTGTGTAAGGAATGAGGCAGAATGTTGACAACTGGCAAAAAAACATGTACCCAACCTTTTTTTTCTCTCTCAAATGCATCAAAACACCAACAAATTGTTGACAGAAATGAATAATATTGATGGAAAACAAATTTGCAATCCTTCCAGCATGCTACAAAATGATAGATGCATGACAAAGCTAAACTCTCTAAAATATCATAGAACATGATTTTGGAAAATAACAATATCTTTCATATGTCCAAAGAACTGAACTTAAAATCAACAACCACTAACATAATAAAGAGGAACCTTGATCATATAAATCTGATAAGGCTATCTCAGGTTTCCAATTAGCATCACCATTTTTTGGTGGTCCATATAAGGTAAATGATTCTTAATCCCACTTCCTAGAAATAGAAAATTCAATTCTATTTTTAAATCTATTTGCAACTTCGGTCACTAAGGCCATCATGGGTTCACAAAGAGAAAAAATAAAGTTATTTTCTCTAGCTATTGAGGTGTACTTCTAAGCCAGTAACATTGAAATTTCAGAAAAAGCATTAAAATATCTGATGGGATGAAAAATCTAAGATAAATCTAAAGGTCACAGTAATTACAGTGAAATAACTAGTATCAGGGCATCAATATCTATTAAGAAGATATTCAGAGCTGCAATGGAATAGCTAACCTTAAGGTCACTAAAAGTATTAGTGGAAGAGAACCTCACAGAAATAGGAAAAAAATGCAAATGAATCAGCTGGGGGTACAACAAATTTCATTGACCTACAAGAAATTCAGTAATGTAAACCCATTAAACTATGATAGTAAGTAACGAAGCTCGTCAAAGAAAATGGACCAAAAATGCCAACGAACCTATGATTTGAGTCATCAATCAGAACTATGGAGTATGGACCACTCCAAGATGGAATTCCTTCAGTCGTATCTACCTAAAAAGAACAAGTATTGAGTTGAATTCAAATAAAATAGATGGGAAGACATACAAATTAGCAGAAAAAAAAAACACGAGTTGAAGTTTAGGGTTTACCGTGAAAACAGTCATTCAACAGATTGAAGTTGATATAAACTACAGCGAGTTGAAGTTTTACTGTTTTAGGGCGTAGCAGAGCAGCAAGTTGATTGGAGTCTTCCTTTTGCAATCTACACTTGTAAATTTAAGAGATGGAGTCTAGACCTCTACATTTGCATTGCGAATCTCAGCACGCCGCACACGCAGTGCAAGAAGATGAAAGGATGAACAAACTAAGGAGCCCTAAATGCAGTTCGGTTTTGGTTTTGTCAATTTTTAGAAACCAAAACTAAAAACCGAACCAAAATATCCAGTTCTTACTAAAATGAACCAAAATTTGGATTCTTAATGTGCAAAACTAAACAAAAATGAACTGAATCGACCGGTTTTGGTTCCGTTCTTTGGTTCCAATTTGGTTTGCACACCCCTAATAGATGGAATCGTAGTCCATCATCCTCCCGGAGTTGAAAAGGATTCGACCTTGCATCAAGTTCTTTTCCTCCATAGTCTTTTTCACCAAAATAAGGAGATTCATCATGGATCATTAAATTACAATGTCTTCAAATTCTTTATAACTTTTCTTATGCTTAAACAACAATTCGGATACTTGATTCTCATTCCTTGCCATAGAGCTCGTAGTAATGTCGGCCACCTTTTTGAATTCACCAATCACTCCCATAGATGCCTCCTTGTGAACATCTTTAAGTATGTGAAAAACAATTGCTTTTTAGATTCTTAAGTTGTCTTGTCTTTGGCATGACTTGCTAGACTCCCACCATGAACTTCCTTTCTTGCACTTGATCATATATGGGAAACATTCAAGCAACTCATTTTTGGGCAATGATGCGAAACTAGACAAGTAGTATTTGAAACCACAAAACAAACGACTATCAAAATCATCATTATCCTTAATGTCATAAGATTCTTGCCAAAGAACCAAATCAATACCAACATTATGAAATATCAAAATCTTCTTCAAGATGTAATATGTTCTTATAGCCCCAAAATACAAGTAAGTCCAACATCAAGATTTGATAAGATCAATAACATTCCTCTTTGACTACCACTATGTATGCGAAAAATGTCATTCACAAATGAGTTTTTACCAAGATCAAAGAGAACATCCTTATCATAATGATTGCCATACCAAGTTGATAACTCAATACCAATAACATAAGAATCTTTAATCCATCCAATTCTAAGAATCCAAGGAATCAATTTATCTAATGGCACATACCTCTTTGACATAAACATATTAGTCTTCATCCAATTTCCCATTAATGCATCATAATCTTTAGCAATTTATACCAGTTGAAGTTGAGCTAATTTGATCATCCTTCTATTATATTGCCGTGGTCTTTTCAAAAGTAAATGGCTTGCACTTATTAGAACCATATCACAAAGCACTTTGTCATTAAAACTTGAGATAGAAACATTAACAAAAATTTGCTTGTTTACCTTGATGTCCTCTTGGTAATTCAACCATAAGATCTAGGGAAGCCACATTGGTGCAAGTTCTTTCATCATTGATTAAGGAACAAACCCTTTTCTTGATTAAACATTGACTACGACAATTTTGTTCATTATTAATGTGCCACCATAATTTGTAATGAATGTCATGCATGAATACCTCCAAGCAAATCTCTTTAAGCATAATCATAGAAACCATGTTAACACAAATTCCATCATCAATGAATAAAGAGCAAACCTTGTCCTTGTTCGAGCATTAGCTATGAAAAGTTTGTACCTTTTGGCAATCCACTTCTTGGGTTTGGAGAGTTAGGATACTTTGAAGCTTTATGCCGAAGGGTTCCCTTTGAATATAGTACTGCTCCTCTTGTGGCTCTTTTTCTTCATTATTTGCTATCAACAATTCATCTTGAACTTCTTGTATTGTTCCTGTCAAGAAGTCAACTTTGCCCTCTATAAGTTCAGCTTCAGGTACTTGTTCTTTGAGACAATGTTCCTTATCTAATTGAGACTCTAAAGATAGTAATGACCATTCTTGAGGTAATATGACATCTTTTTCAATTTGCTCCTTTGCCCTAAGAGTTTTTTCTAATACCTCATCATGACTTTTGGTTTGCAAGGTAAAGAAGCATTTTGGCCCTTGCTTCCTCGCGAGACTATCACTCATATTGTCTAGTATTTGAATTACCTTTCTCAAAAAGGCTTTCAAGTGCTCAGATCGTTGACTCTTGGAAAATCTCGTCTCATACCTTGTGATTGGTGGTGAGGATGGGATGATCTTGATAAGCTTTGGGGCATACCTTCTTCCTAGAAATCTCTTCATCAAACCCCACATTTTGATGTCTTCTTCTCCATTTTTTCTTTCGGTTGGTGATAAAGTTGTTCCACCATATTGAAGCTCCTCCTTTAAATTTAGAATAAATAAGTTTTATGAGGGTCTTTTCTGAATAATTAGCACTCTCAATAATTTCTTTAATTTTGTCTTCCTAACCTAGATATTCCTCGGCACATATGCTCCGCTAAAAGTAGGAATATATGGTTGTAAATCCTCCTTGTCCAAAATATAATTCATTGAGTAATTTCTGCCCCTTGTCATTATGTTGCAAGGAAGAATCACAAATTAATAGGAATTTTATATATGATATGAAATGATGCGCTAATGAAAGGCGGTAAGGATACTTAACCTGAGTGGTTGATCAATGTTGTTGATGAACGACCAAAGGTGGCAAAAACTAGACTGGGTGATCAATCAAGTGTTGCGGTGAATGACCACAAATAGGCAATTTCTAACATTCACAAAATTTGAAGGCAAAAAGGCGGTCAAATGGATGAAGGAGAAATTGGATAGATTAGATCATCCACAATTAGAGTGGTCGGTCGGCTGAAGGAGGAGATCGACCGGTCGGTTGAACTTTTTATAACTTGCCTCAAATCTTCTTTTGAAAAGTCTGACTTTAGAAAGCAATATCTCTTTGAGTTTAGAAGCTTTCTTCAAAAAATTTGGACCACAACTTCCTTGATGAACGAAGAATAACTCCTTCAAAAAGAATGGTAAGATTTGCCATGGATTCACTAATATGCATAGATGAGTGAGATAGGTCGAAAATAGCAAAAAGTCACAACTTGAACCTTTGTACGGATGTCTCCACCTATCTAACTCCTTTGGAAAGTTGGACACCACTTTACACACTCTTCCTCTAAGAAGTAAGAGTACAGATGCCAATAAGAGAGACTACTGAACTTACAAGTAACCTCAATTTTGTGATATGACACACACAAAGAATTTTGGATATAACTCACCAAAGGTTGAAAAAGGAATCACTCCTATTTTGAAACAAAGCAAAAATCTTTTTAATATTCAAACTTCACTTAATTAAACACTGACATAAGGTGGCTATAAATAGCTGATTACAATCTAAAAAATAGTAAATAACTAAATAAGAAATAATAACACTAAAACGGCTACCACACACACTTGGTCAATTCTTTAGTTAATAGTTACTAGGTAACTTAACTTAAAGATTACATAATTAATTCTTGTTTTCTTCTTCTCCAAGTCTTGATGGTTTTTTTGGTAGCCTTCCTTCATTATGCTAGGCCATTTGGGAAGGTTCTCATAACTCAATATGTGATGTTTTTCCTTGCTCTTCAAGCTTGGCCAATTCGGATGGTTTCCATAACAATCATGCATTAGCTTTTCTTGATCCCCACGAAATGGTGACTCCTCCACTTGATCCACTATTGAGTAATCTTCCAAATAAGAAGTAGGTAAGTGCTAATGAGTCTTTGGGCTCAAGCTTTAGTGATTGGACCTTGTAGTCCACCATTGGGCTTCGAACAATATTTGTACTTTGTTCAGAAGGATTTTGACATAGCAAACAAACTCCAATTTTAACGATCCAGCCCACTTTAGAAAACTTAGAAAGTTAGCTACAATCTTCATGAAGCACGCCTTTTGATATAACATTATCTTGAATGTGAAACCTATCAAATACTTGCTAAAGGTCAGAAAGTAGATGGATTTGTGAATTCCACCAATTTTTCTATATTTGTGATGCACCCAGCATCCAAGGAACTCAAAATGGGGAATGGTGCTAATCGGGTACTATAAAATAGAACACTCAAAATTCAAACTTTAATAGCTTTCTATGCATAAAGCCAATCAATCTCAAATTTGCAGAGGAGAAAGAAATTGCAGGGGGCAAGATTCTCACCAAAAATTATGCTCCAAATTGCAATGGTAAGAAAGTTATGCAAACAGCAAAACGCTGCCCAGAAAGAGACAACAAAATAGATTCGGCAACCAGATTTGAAAATGCTATATCTTTCACTCCCAGAGTCCAATTACTACCAAATTTATAGGGTGCATAAAATTAATAGAGGCAAAAATTCCCACCAAAAGTCTTGCTTCAAATCGCTACAAAGACGAATTTATGCAATCAAAAAGAAGCTGCCTGAAAATTGACAAAATAAAACAGTTTCGGACACCGAGATTAAAGAGTCAATAACTTTTGATTTTGAAGACCAATTGACATCAAAATTGAAGGGGCCATCCAAAAGAGTGAGCCAAAAATATGTACCAAAAATCAGATCTCATTTCATCACGAAGACAGATTTATGTTATTGACAAAAAACCTGTTTGGATATTGATCAGCAAAACAGTTTCGGGCATCACTACCGTTGGTTGCAAAAATTGTAAATTCAATCCCAAATCCACTCCAATACTCAAACACTTCAATATATATTTAAAGAACTATCAATTCCCAGAATCGAAGAATAGAACCTCAATCAAAAAAAAAAAGGAAAATGAAACACTTAAAGTTAGTTCGCTAACCTCCAAGCAACTAGAAATAGTGAATTTGATGGATCCCTTCAAAGAGATCACACCACCTTGTTTCTTTCAGTCTTCTAACTCTCCACGCACAATGAACACCTCAAACAAGAGATGCTAGAAGACTTATCATAAGGTCTTCTCTCCAGACTGAAAAAGAACTATGAGAGAAGAGATTTTGGTGTTAAGCCACAAATTAGACCTAGACTTGACCACCGATTGGGATTGAGAAGGAGAACCTTTCAACATGCTTAGCTGCAGCTTAATCAAATTCAAATTAAGGTTTAGGGCAACCATAAGAAAGGTTAAATACATTCTTAAGACAATCCCTAAAACAAATATTACAAAAATACCTCTAAGGGGAACAAACTTGGTATGAATGCTCGACTAGTGAATGTCCGAAATTAAAACAACCAACAAAATGACCCAAAATACGTCCAATCCACAGTATTACAGCAAAATATAAAGTAATTAAACATGTTAGACTATTGGAGGAAATATCTTCATTTCGTGATCCTCTTTAAGCCTTGGTATAATTGTCCTCAAAATTGCCTCAGGTGAAATAGCTAAACGGATGTGTGCAAGGGCACACCAAGTGAGGAGAATGTTGGGCCTCTCCTTATCTTCATGGTTAAGCTTCTCTTTATGTCCCTTTAATGGGATGCAACTTGCAAAATAATAGCTCATTAGTAGACTAAGGATCTCCTTGGGCTGGGGTCGAGTAATCAGGTTTTTCTGGTGCATCATCCTCCCAGGGTGAATGAGGATTTGACCTCAAATACAAAGCTTGACCCACTTTTGCTTTTTCTTTCTCAACAACCTCCTTACACCCTTGATTTAAAGCTTTAATATAAACCCTATTTCATTTTGCAACTGTATTTTGTTTGCATCAACCAAACAATGCACCATGAAACTCATAATTGCACGAGGAAGAAACTAGTTGGTAAAAAGAAATTGGGGCAATTTGAACAAAATAAAAATAGGCTAATTGGTAAAATTTATGCTTGATTTTTAGACAGTCCACCACTGTATAAGTTAAAAATAACCCCTCAAAATTTCATGACCAAACTCTAATGGAATAATAAGTTGTGATCGAAACAATAAAACCTGTTCAGATTGGTAGGGATGATTTCACAGAATGACAATTTCCAGAGTGAACTTGTAATAGCAATATCTAGAGCAATTCAAAGAATTCTTGCATGAAATTTAGACAGTACAGACCTTTATAAGTGATGAAACTCTCCTCCAAAAATCACTGTCAAACTTGTTGAAATGAAAAAGCTATGTGCGGAAAGTGACAAGTTGGTTCACCTTTCCACAATCTCATAAACGTCTTTAAGTATGCGAGGCCTCGAGAACAACTCTTTCATAGGTTTACCCAAATATTTTCCACCCAGATCAAATGGGAACATTTGTTGACACCATGAGTCAATTCATTTATATGAGAGTGTCCATATAAAACAACAACAAAAAAAATCTTCAATCATCATATCAAAATAGTCTATCTCACAACCCAAGTCAGCATCTTTATCATAGATAAAAAATCAACTTCAGCCATCATTTCAATATTTCTCATCCACATGGGTTGAATAGACTCATCATTTGCAAAATTTTTTATCCATCCAATTTCGAAAAGCCAAGAAAATAAGGAATTTGATGGTATGTACCGTTCCAAAGATGAGTTGGATGACTTGCTTAAGTATCCCGTTTGGAACCCCGACAGGGGCGATGGGAGATAGCCAGTGCTTAAATCATCCTTCCAAGTATTTTCAACAATATATTTTGATCCAACATGACTTACATATCAAACCTTGTCGATTTGCTTTTCCGAGGCTTTGTCTTCACAAGTTGGGGAAGCTAGCAGCCTTTTAAATAGCATGAAAACAGGCTCCTCAAAGAACTCTTCTTCAACAATGATGGTCTCTAACTTTGGTTTCAAATAATTTAGTGAAGCCTCTAGTGGATTGACATTCTGGCCACTCCATGCATTTTCTTCCTCAAGAATAAGTACCGAGGGAACATCCTCGGTCCCTAGGTGTGCTTGATTAGAGGGTCCTTCCTAACAAATTTCTTTAGGCATTAAGAATCCATCAGTAGTAATGGTTCTTATTGAGTTACTATAACCTCTTCTTCAATTGGCTCTTCTGCCATTACAAGTTCTTTCACCACCACAACATGATCTTGTGCTGGCGAAAGTAAAGAACATGCGACACTTAATTTCACTGACATGTTATCAAGTAGCTATGATATATCCTTCAATGAGGCTTGAATATAATTGAGTTTGTTCTGACAACTTCGGATGGAATCAGCTCCACTCCACTTCTTTCTTTGCATAGGTGGAGGCTCGGTGTTACTCGACTTTCTAGGAGTAATTCGATTGGTGATGAACTTGGAAGATCTCTTCTTAACATTAGGAAATGGTCATGAAGACATACTCGATTGAAATAATTTTGGAGCATACTTTATCCTTACGATCTGCTTCATCACTCTCCAAGAATTTATGGCTTCTTCACCACATTCCTTTCTTTAATAATTTACCCTTGTCCACCAAAGGGAAGCTTTTCCTTTGAGCCTTGCTAAAGAAATTTTCATTTTGCCCTTATCTGAAAATTCATGACTTAAAAAAAGTTCTTCCAACTTATCTTCCCAATTTGTGTAATCTTTGTACTAATCTAACCCACTGAAAGTAGGAAGAGAAGATTTTAAATCCTCATCTTCTGTAATTTAACTCCAAGAATAACTCTGGTCTTCTATCATTGTATAGGATGGTAAATACAAGAAACAATATCAAATTCAAGCTCTGATAACAATTGATGCACCACGGGATGCAAGGATCACACAATGTGGAATGGTGCTAATCGGGTACTCCAAAACAGAACACTCAAAATTCAAACTTTAATAGCTATCTGTGCACAAAGCCAATGAATCTCAAATTTGCAGGGGAGAAAGAAATTGCAAGGAGCAAGATTCTTACCAAAAATTATGCTCCAAATTGAAATGGAAAGAAAGTTATGCAAACAACAAACTGCTACTAGGAAAGAGACCCAACTAAATAGATTCGAAAACCAAATTTGAAAATGCTATATCTTTCACTCCCAACGTCCAATTGCTACTAAATTTGTAGGGTGCGTAAAATTAATAGAGGCAAAGATTCCCACCAAAAGTCTTGCTTCAAATCGCTACAAAGATGGAGTTATGCAAACAACAAGAAGCTGCCTGGAAATTGGCCAAATAAAATAGTTTCGGCCACTCATATTAAAGAGTCAGTAACTAACGATTCTAAAGACCAATTGACATAAACATTGAAGGGGGCTTCCAAAACACAAAGCCAAAAAATCTCTACCAAAAATCAGATGTCAATTCATCACGAAGACAGAATTATGCAATTGACAAAAAACATGTTCGGATATTGATCAACAAAACAATTTCAGGCATCACCACCATTAGTTGCAAAAATCGTAAATTCAATCCCCAAATCCACTCCAATACTCAAACACTTCAATATATATTCAAAGAACCATCAATTTCTTGAATCAAAGAACATAAACTCAATCTAAAAATTAAAAAGAAAAATGGAACACTTCAAGCTGGTCCACTAACCTCCAAGCAGCCGGAAATAGCGACTTTGATGGATCCCTTCAAAGAGATCATTCCACCTTGTTTCTTTCGGTGTTCTACCTCTCCACGCACAATGAACACCTCAAACAAGAGATGCTAGAAGACTTAGCATAAGGTCTTCTCTCCAAGATCGAAAAAGAACTATGAGAGGAGAGATTTTGTTGTTAAGCTACGGATTAGACCTAGACTTGACCACTGATTGGGATTGAGAGGGAGAACCCTTCAATGCGCATAGCTGCAGTTTAATCAAACTCAAATTAGGCTTTAGGGCTGCTCTAAGGAAGGTTAAATACATCCTTAAGACAAGCCCTAAAACCAATATTACAAAAATACCCCTAAACGGAATAAACTTGGCATGAGTGCTCGGCTAGTACACTAGCCGAGAACCAAAATGTTTGAAATTAAAACAACCAACAAAATAATCCAAAATATATCCAATCCACAATATTACTGCAAAATATAAAGTAATTAAACATGGAAAACTATTGGAGGACATATCTTCATCTCGTGATCCTCTTTAAGCCTTGGTACAATGGTCCTCAAAATTTCCTCGGGTGAAATAGCTAACTCAGTGTGTCCAACGACACACCAAGTGAAGAGAATGTTATGGCCTCTCCTTATCTTCATGGTTAAGCTTCTCTTTATGTCCCTCTAATGGGATGGAACCTACAAAATAATAGCTCATTAATAGATTAAGGATCTCCTTGGCCCGGGGTAGAGTAATCGAGTTTTTGTGGTGCATCAATTTGATCTTGAACTGTCACTTATACTTGATCTTGAATGACTTCAAGATATCTTTGGAAGCTGCATGAATGTCATCCATCCTCTTTTCTCTTTTAAGACCTACAAAATAGTCACTCAATATATGGTCAGAAAATCCTCGTGCTCGATTGTTGATAGATGGAATCTGTAGTCCATCACTTGTCCCCTCTGTGGAACATCCAACTGACTCATTTATATTATCGTGTGTTAACCTTATCTCCATTCCAAACATATAAATTTTAACTACAAATGGTTGGGTGCACACAGTCAAATTCATGTAGAAAGTCTTAACTATGTGTATGCAGTAATCACCGTCCATTTTGCACAACCCAACAATTCCAACTCTCTCAAACATATGTTTTATTCCTAACTCATTGAACGTATTAAATTCCATCCTCCTAGAGCAAATAATCGGCCGATGCTTAATATCATTGTCATACTTTTGCTTCAAGGACACAGTCTTCAATTATGGTGAGAAAAATTCAATTGTGGATCGAATTGACCTTTACCTTGAGAGGGAGCGGCTTTCCTCTTAAGAGTGAGTTTTGGATCCCTAGCTGGCATTGAATGATGGATTAGAGGAGAAAATTTTAGGGTTCAGATATTAGAAAAATTTGGGATGGGAGGACAGCAAAATCGAGGAGAAAATCAATTTCTGAAATTGAAAATTGAAGATTATGCTATGAGGAAGTCAAAATTGACGATAATCATCTAGAGATTGCTCGAGTTTACCTATGGTTTGCACGGGTTTCATAAAGGCCATCCTCAAACTTATATATATAGGTTCGTGATCGACAGATATTTCAGTCTACACTTGTATGTATATGCATCGTTGCGATCGCCCAGTGATAAACTACAGGCATCCGAAATGCTATCATTTTACCTATGTTCTATGCAACTTTTGTCAACACATGCTCTTTAAGTAAGGACGACCGCAACAGATGTCCACAGTTTGATGTGGTCGAGTGGAATCCTTTTTTTAACGAAAAAAAGTGACTACAAAATTCATTTTGTTAATTGTTTATAGTTAAATCTTTGATTTGTTAATAAAAATAGTTTAAAATTCATATTGTCTCTAACTCTATAATTTAAGTTTTTTTAAAAAAATTTTAATTACCCAAATAATAAATATCAATATAGACCCCAACGGTTCTTGCTACTAATAAACACTTTATATTTTGAATTTAGAGAGTTGCCAAAGAACACCTATTGTCAGGGTTCATTAATTCGATAGAGAAAAAGGGGAAGAGTGACTTTATGATGGAGACATGTTTCTGGCTTATACTGTTGTTGGCTAAGTTGAGAATCTCCGACGGATATTTTTCGGCAAAACTTTTCTATCTTATACTAGGTTTTAGCCATGAATGGCCTTGGAAATGAGTGAGCTCCTCTTTTGAATGGGCCAGTTAGCTACTGAAATCGGGTTTGAGCCTCTCTTCTTTTCTAATTCTGGAAGCTTATTATCGATGAAAGATATACGATAATCTGCATACCATCACTATTATTGTATATTTGTTTATTTTTATCATGTTTTGTGCTGAAATTCGAAAAATATTTCACTATGTGGAATCCAATCTTTGAAAAATTTTCACCTTCTGAGTTTTTATTATGTCAAACGCATTGTTATGTGGCCGTACAAGCTTGACCTATTGGACAAATGGGTATGGGGTTGATTATGGTGGAATAAGAACACACACCTCATGAAACATAAAGAGTAAAAGGGACAGCGATCCAAAGCCACGACTCATCACATGAGTTATAGGTGATCTGAAGATCAGACAACAATACCACCCATAAAATAGAGAATCGGCTAAGATTGCCGATGACAAATTACTTAGCTACTTGATACCCGTTAGATCCAAATTGACAAGGGTTGCTAGCTAGTGTAGCTCTGCAATGACACAATTTGATGCACCACGGATGTGTGAATGGATGGTAACCCCAATAAGAGACTAATAGAAGCAAAAAGGGACCTGAAATGGTAACTGTCACAAGACAGTTTTGAGGCGTCCAAATGGTGTGAAATTTGGACTACATCCTTTTTTGTAAACCAACATAGAGCCCTCTAAAAATTAGAGGTAGAAACTCTCTGAAGTGGAAATGATGCGCCGAAAGGTACAAGCTAGTCCGAATAGGTACTAAATTCATACCTATTGACTTCAATGGTCTCCAATGGTGAAAACACTCCAACTTGGGTCTTAGGAAGCTTTCTATTCCTTCACTAGGAATATCCATCTCTGGAAGAATATAGAGAAAGGGATAGCTTTAAAAGAAATCACCACAAAGCTCACAAGAAATACAGTGATTCAATTTTTGACACAAAATCCCTATTGGTGAAACTATAGAGACCTGATTTTTCTTACATTTAAAAACGTGTAAAATTTAAAATTTTTCTTTTGTAAATACAATAGAATACTTTTCTTTTATAAAACCCTTTAAAGATAATAAGTAAAGTCATTTTCTTAACACTCCTTTTACATTATCTTTACAAAACATTTTCTCTTTGAAATCCATTAGCCTAGCCAACCACAAGATCCGTGAGCGCAAATTCTTCATCAACTGCTCCTTAACCTATTCTCGTGCATATACCTATATCACAAGACTTAATTAGTAAAATGTGAATATGTTGTGAAGCCTTTAAACTCTATATGTAGTTATCCATTTTTGTTTTACATTATCTTTTACGTTTTAGTCTCTTTTTTGTTTCTATTTTGTTTCTGTTTCTATTTCTATTTCTATTTTTGTTTATGTTTTCGATTATGTTTATGTTTCCATTTTTGTTTTCGTTTCCCTATCCATATATGTTTCCATTTACGTTATTGGAAATCTATTTCTGTTTTCATTTTCGTATCTGTGTCCATATCTATATCCGTATCTGTATCTGTAACTGTATCTGTAACCATATTCATATCCATTTTCGTTTCCATTTACATTTCCTTTTTACGTTTCTATTTATGTTTCTATTTCTTTGATCGTTTTCTTGATCTTTACTTTACATGATCTTGCGAGTGCTGGAGTGTCTAAACTTGATGAGAAGAGCGGCCAACTCAATCTCACACCTCAAAACAACCCTTTACATTTATCTTGACTTGACGGCGTTAGAGATGTCTAAACTTGACCAGGAGGAGGAGCGAACCCAACCTCATATCTCGTCACACCCATTTACGTTTATTTCTTTTGTTTCTATTTCCCATTTCCTTTTCAGTCATTTTCATACCCTTTTGAAAACCATAATGCATGATACTCGTGAATGCATACAGTCTATCATATTAGTACTATAACCTCTAATCATGCTCAATATCATAACTTTTAACATAAAGAACCTACATCTAATAAACACAGTCAACAAACATCAATACAATCCTAGAAACACGTTCTAATAAAGCAGTAAACAATCAGCATACAATTTCTAACTCTTGCAATGTAGGGCCCCAAAGACCAAAACACATACATTATCAACTTACCTCGTATCTGTGGTGGGTCTAGCACTTTCTTCCACTTCATTTAACACCTTCACAGTACCTTCATAAATCCATATTACTTAACATTAACAATCACAGCCTATAAATCTCAACATATTCCTCCAACTTATAACCTAACATAACAGAACATAAACCTCCAACAATATTCGTAGACCGTAAACACAACAAGGAACAACATCCCAACAGGGGTACATCCTTTGACATAGGGAGCTTTATCCAATATTAGAACATTAATCATAAGGGAATAAAGAGCTTAACCAAACAACACAAAGACCATAACCAAATCAAGAACAATTCCACCCCAATTACCCACAACTAAAACATAGAGCCCTTACTATTATTCAACTACTAACATGCATTGCTTCACAAAACTAAGAGACAACAATTCACAAGAGCTAAAATCCATAACAGAGAACATATCACATTATCCAGCCACAAGAAGTAGAGAGCATAAACTACAATCAAGCATGAAGCAGACAATTCATCTCTAATCTCCAGAGAATCCAAAGCATAAACCGTAACAAAATTCATAAACGAAACAAGAAGGAAATTCTTACTGGAGAACACCTGAGGACTCAAAAGCTTCCCATCACCCTTCACTTATCCCACTTCACTCACTACCTTCCTCACTTCCGTCCTTTTTTCTGCTCCTTCTTCTTTATTTCCAAAAGCACATTCCTTTCTTTGCTTCACTTTCCCTTCTACTTCACTTCTTTCTCTGGACCATTATTCCCTTATTCTCTCTCACTTTTTGTTTCTCACATTCTCACAGAGCACCCTCAGCTCCAGAGAGCTTTGCAGACCCCTCTCACTCATAGCTCGTAGAGAGCTATTCTCCCTTCCTCTCTTTTTCTTCCCCTTCTCCCTTGGCACTCTGTCTTTTCTTCTTCTCTTCTGTTTGCTTCTCTTTCTCTTCATCATAAGCCTTCCCTTATAAGCTTCATGTATATCCCCATAAACCTAACCCCCATCCTATCCGACCACGAAAAAAAGGAAGGACATGTGGGAAATATTTAGAAAACGTATTTCTCAGGATTATACATTTTTAGCAATTATATGGATTTCGGTCGAGTAGCAGGTCGAGTAAACTCGACCGCAACAATGACCGAAAACTCACTCTTTGCATTTTGTAATGGGAGCAGATGACATGTCCATCGACAAACAATTCTTGATCAATACACGTCTATCAGCCGCTTTCTAAAATGCATGTGGGAGCAGTTGACAACAAAGTCAACCAAAAATTCCAGGTCGATAGAATTATCATCCGGTCCAATGTTGGAGTCGACACTCAGCCACTAAGTCGACCTCCGCATTGCCTACTTTCGTGCTTTCTTCAGTTTCAATCGAATATGCTCAACTGACCCATCAACCGATCACTCAATCGAAAACCCAAATTACAATCTGTAACATATTTCGGTCATGCTACTCGACCACGTCCTTGACCACTTCGTCGACCAAAAAACCTGGGAGCAATCTGTAATATTTAGTGATCGACCATTTAGTCGACCGATTTTTCCACAGTCGACTGGAAAATGACACTGCTCTTCTCTCTTCTCTCTCTCTCTATATATATATAATCCCAAAAATAATCTCCTTTAATCGTATCTTAAATCTTCAACAATCATCCAAATAATTCAATTACACTCAATTAATTTCTCCATCATCCTTAGTTTCGTTATAAAAAATCGGGGTAATACATCCCATAGTAAATCATCCTGAAATCCACAAAATTCACAATCACTATTATTCTTAGTCCCTGTTTAATTCCGAGTATTACATTCCTCCCCCTTTATATAAATTTTGTCCTTGAAATTGGCTTAGCCTAAGCACTTTCTTGATCCAACAATCGAAAATAACAACTAACCTTCATGGCTTAACAGTACACAAGATAACTTCAAGTATCGTACCATTAAGTAAAACTTCTGAAGGATTTCTGTAACGACCAAGATTTTCCTTACTTCAAAAATAGAGTGAAATTTAAACTTTTTATTTTCTTTTATCAAACAACGGAAAACCCTTTTTAGATTGTGATCAGAGATCTTTTCTAAAAAGCCAGACCGTTAAAAATCATTTTTCTTAGACTCATTATGAAAACCGTTATGAACAGTGGAAAACTATAGTTATAAAATACTTTTCTCAAAACGTAGCATAACCATAAATAATTTATTTAAGGAATACTAAAGAAACTGTTACGTGTTAATTACAAAACACTTTTCTCTTTTACTTTCTTTAGCCTAGCTATCCACCAGTCACGCCCGTGCAAATCCTTCATCAACTACTCTTTCACCTATTCTCCTGCATGTACCTACACCATAAGCAAACTGTGAGCCTAAGACCCAATAAGAAATGAGATATGCAATATGATGTATGCCTCTAACTCATTATGTCAGAATGGGATTTGCCCAAACTATTCTTTACTCACGGTTACACATATATATGAACTCATACATTGAGTTGGGACATTGAAGGTTTCATCGCAGGGAGGGTAGCCGCTAGTCGGCATCTAACACTATGTAGACAGGCTCTCGCGACCCAACAAGGGAAGGGTAAAATCTTGAGTCTCTCGTTAGGGCAAACAGGCTCTCGCATTCCGCCGAGGGAAGGGTATAATCTCGAGTCTACCTAGTTATGATCCGAACCACCTCCCCACCTCTAATTTCCCTTATATTTATTTTCTTTATCTTTTTCCTCACACAAATGAATACCCACCTGTACGTGACATTCCTAATGATTTCTATTATCTTGATGCATGTAAACGCGACACAGCAATCACAGTAACATGCCCTTAGCATAAAACATAAGTATAATGAACCCAATCATTGTGAATCCAAGCCAACAATGAAGAGAGAACCAACAACTTACGTGACAAAGTCATATAATCAAAACAGTGATTATAAGCAACAGTCCAACTAACAAAATTAACGAACTAAGTAACGAGAACTACACGAGGCAATTTAATATGACGATAATTAATTAAAGCATGAAAATATGGAAATAATTATAAACATGCTATGTCAAGATGAAATATTCTAAAACGGGATATTTTGAGTTAACTAAATATAACCTAATCAATTTATCTTATTAAAACTAGGTATTATAGTGTGGAGTATAGAACAATGTTTTTAAGCATAACAATTATACCATCTGTAATCTTAGGCGTGCTTAACAATTAAGGAAAACAATAACGACATTTAACAATATAAACTTTTGCAACAATTTAAGGAAAATCAGCAGAACTATATATATATATATATATATATTTATATACACGACGTCCTAATATTCACAGCGGTTAAAAGAAAATAGCTGCGATATACTGAAACACTAAACATGCTTGATCACAATTTAATGGCGTGAAACAAACATGGACATAACAATGGAGACAGCGTAATATCCGACAGTGAAACCAGTAGTGCAGATTATGATAGGGCATTAAAAATTGATAGCAAAAGTTTAAATTAGGAAGCTGTTAATAAAACTAAAGTCTAGCAAGAAATGAGCAATACTACGTCACATTTAAGGCAACAGAATAATACTAGTGAAAATAGCAGTGCGGATTATAACAAGGTGTTATAAATTGCAGCAGAAATTTAAACAAAGAAGTTGTCCATAAGACCAAAATCCAGCAGAAAACTGGCAATGCAACATTACATCAGAGCATTGGAACAATACTCAAGAGGACCATCACACAACTCATAATAGGGTAACCAAAACGTGCTTGACAGATTAAGGGAAAACAGCCTCATTTAACTAGCAGTAGCAAATAGTAGTAGAATCCATCAGAGCAACAAGTATGTGAGCAGTAGATTAGACAGGATAGCATTCAACATTTCAAGGCTAATACAAGGAAATCATACCTGCAACTAACAGCAAGAAATTAAACTAAGCAGTTTCTATCATGGCTAATCATCAACTAAGAATAGGGAACTAACAGAGGATTCGAACCAAACAATTCCCAGCATCAAACCTAATCATTCTAACACAAAACATAGCTTGTGGTGTAGGGCCACCAGAGGCGAACGACTCAACTGAATTTTTTATTTTTCAATCACCAACAGTTGAATAGTTTCTACACGGGAAGAATTGCAGCAATGGGTTTCCAAGACCAATAGTCAGTCCTCCTCTCTATAACAAAGCACCAGCTTGCTTATAGCCATCCCCGTAACTACATTTTTATAAGGCCAGAGACAAAGCTCCTCAGAAGAAGTGCCAGGTAATGGACAGTCACCCACTTCAACGAAGGAGGTCTAACCTTCAATCCCCACGTGGAAAGTTCCTTATCCTTTTCTAGAGCACCATGTGAAATCATCGGAGAAGCTGCTGAAGAAAAGTTGAGTCTTCTAGATTTCTTCAGGGTATGCATTCTTTCTTCACGGGTAGAGGCAACCAAACTAAGCTCACACAATCCTGCAAACCAGTAGAACCGAACTGCAAGCCGGACAACAAGCCTGCAGTCGAACCACTAGCCCCTACCCAATTCGTCAATTCGTCCTTGTAAACCACAACTGCAAATCCAATCAAATTTGTCCAACCAACAGAACACCATGGAGATAAATTTATGAACAAAACAACCAACTTATCCCCGTCGAAACATTGTCACTTCAACCCTCAAAATCACGATCTGACCCGAACCCTAACTCTGCACGACACACCTGCAACCGCAACTCCATTTTGTACATCACGCCAGACAGCGCACAACGCCTTGAAGAAGCCCGGTCGAACCCGTGCTCCCCCTCCGCTCGCTTGCACACCCTCCATCTTGCGATCTCCCTTTCTTTTTCTCAAGTTCTCTCTCTCTTTTCCTATCTCCCTCTTCAAAAAAAAACATTGACCCAATTCATCCCCATTTGATCTTTAACCAAACCAAGAACCAGGCCACTCCTTAACCAAACCAAACCAGCGTGAATCGACCCATCTTGAACCGGTCCAACCTCCCCACTATCCCTTTCAAATTATACTTTTAATTTAAATCCTCATCTCACTTTCTTTTAATAATTTAATTAAATTATTTTCAACCCAACTCCAATTTTCTTTTCTCCTTTTAGCTAAAAATCGGCCACCCATTATTTTCAGACCTAGCCAAACCAAACTGGTTTGGTCCATATTCCTCCCCTTTGCTTCATCCCATTTTTCGGTCGATATTCACGACCGCAATCTCAATCGCATTGCGACCAAAATATCAAAAATATGAACAGTGTCGTATTTCGGTTGAGAACCTCGACCGAAACATGCGACCGCACATCAACCAAAAAATCAATGAATTTGACAGATTCAAATCCTTCACGTCGGCAACTCGACCGCAATTCATTCGCAGTGCGACCGAAAACCCAAAATACACATTTCCCATTAAAAATTCATATTGTAATCACGCACAACAATTTTCCATATGTTTACTTGGTATTAATCCAACAAAATACTGGCCCACAATATAATATATTAATTTCTCAAAAGTCATTATATTATATAAACAGAGGAAAATTATCAAGGTATTACAATTTCACTACTTCTTTCGCAACATATAATGACTTAGCTAAATGCTAAATCGCATATAGATCCTCCAACCGTCAACTACATTTATAGCGAATGAAAAGCCTTTGTCTAAAATTCGTCTTCTTTCATCAGATAGTGTGTAGTAAATCTTTGTAACATAACAAACTTCATTCCATCCAAAACATCTTTATGCACCAAAATACCGACTCCGCTTACAATTCCACATCCTTAACGCCTTTACACACCACAACATCGATCTTACTTATCGACTTCTGCCTTCATTTGCATCTTTCACAATAGGAAACACCTTTAATGCAATCATTTTCTGTTCCTCATGCCAAAACCAAACAATCTTTTGCAGAATGACCATCCACACTACTTTGAAAACACCGTTTCGAATCAAAAGGACACCTTCCGCATTGATTTCTCTTACACCTTTGACAATGCTTAACTCTTGAAGTTGCAGTATTTTCTCTTTGAAATAACTTGTTGCCTCAAGTACATCTCTCATTTCCCATGTGACTCATCATCAAGGTGGGGTTTCTTTGATCCTCTTACCTCTGGTTGACTCTCCATTAGTTGTTGGGATTGTATTTTCTTCACTACTTCCCTATCACTCCCCCCTAACCTACATGAATTAAGTAACCCTTGTACTATCTTGTTCACTTACCATTTCAATTCCATTTGACCAACAGAGTCTATTACAACTCCAATCATTGGTAAAACAGAACCTCAATAGTATTAACTACAGACTCAAGCTCCACCATAAGAAGTGCAGGGAACACAACATTACTTCTTCAACAACACCTATGTACATACCAAGCAATTCCATTTTCTAAGTCCGAACAACTCTCTTCAATCACCCTACATTCTTCAGCCTATATCTAATCTTTTACAACTTCGGCAACCTTGCCTAATTATCTACTTGATTTAACTCATGTAGGATTTGCTTTTCACATATTCTCATTCAAATTTATAAAAATTTGGGGAGAGTCTCCCTAATTTCTTTACCCCCCCACCCCACCTTCCCAAAAAAAAAAAAAAAAAAGCTACATTTCATACATCCTATACTTAAAACCCAAGTAATTCTAATATTATCTACCTTTTATCATATACATCATTCAACTTAATCCAAAGGAACATAATATTTACCTTCATACATTCAACCAAATAAAAATAAATTGCACATGTGTTACTCTACTAATCATAGAAAACATCTTTAAACTCCCTCCAAGTCATGACTCTTATATCGTGGGCCACTTTAACTATATCTCACCAGAACCTAGCATCCTGGATCAAAAGATAGGCAGCGCATGAACTTTCTCCAATTCCCTTATCCTTGTGTATTCAAACATATCCTCAAGGATTCTAATCCATTCCTCAACCTGATCTAGTTCAGACACACTTCTATCAAAGATGGGTGGCTTCAACTATCTGAACTTTTCCCATCCAACTTCCTCACATGCTACCACGGAACCAAGATTTCCATTTTCCCTTTCCATAAACCACTGCATATACTAGATTTGCCACTCCATATACTAGGATTGTCGCTCCACTACAACGGTTAAGCGGTTGAGGGGTTAATCCCTCACATTTCGAGCATCGGCGTCCTCTCGTTTTGCCTGATTATTCTCATTCCCTTGACCACCAGGTCCATTCCTTCCACCATTCCTGCCACGTGGCCATCCTCTAGCAATGATATCCTTTCAATCGCAAACAAAGTAAAACATTCAAATAAAAAAAAAACAAATCTATTAACATACTTACAGTTGATTGAGTATTTCCACGTCGAATCTTGAGCTAGTAGGCAGTATACATAATTGGTTTTAAAACCCGAGTGTTAACAACTCAATTTTTCTTACATTTAAAAATGTGTAAAATTTAAAACTTTTCTTTTATAAAATCAGCAGAAGACTTTTCTTTCTTAAACTCATTTAAAGATAATAAGTAAAACCTTTTTTCTTCAAAACCCTTTTGGAAAACGTAATGAAAACTTAAAAAAATCATTTAAAATAGAACACGTAAACCTCTTACATTATCTTTACAAAACCCTTCCTAGCTAGCCACAAGATTTGCATGTGCAAATCTTTCATCATTTGCTTCTTAACCTATTCTCGTGTGTACCTGCATCACAAGATATAAACAAATGAGCCTAACGCTCAGTAAGTGATATAAATAAACTATAAAATGCACATGTCATGCAACTTTTAAAACTAATATGCACTTTTTGTTTTCTTTTTCTTTATCGTTTTATTTTTTTTCTTTTAGTCTTTACCTCTGATGCTCCCGACTCCAATGCCCCCAGCATAGCGATAATGGCATGATCCAAAAGCCCAATTAGCTGTTGACTAGTCCATCAAATGCATCTGACCTGACACGTCCAGTATAGCGGTAATGACATAATCCGAAAGCCCAACTAACTATTGGTTGGTCCGTCCCGGCATCATCCAGGGACCCTCCAACAGGTATGAGCAACAATGGCATAATCTAAAAGCTCTGCTAGCTGGAATGGCGTCATCTGAAAGCCCAACTAGCATTCGTGGCCACCAAGGGCTTAAATAGCCCCACATCATACCATTGCCTCGTTTCTTTTGTTTACATTGTTTTTTCTCTGTTTTACTTTTTGTGGTAAAATGGATATTCCTATAGCCCAAATGATGGTAGTCTGCTTCGGGTGATCAACCCTCGAGAACACCGTACACTTAGTATGTATGAGCATCCATTAAACCATTCTTTAAAACCATGCATGAAAAACCCTTTGCGTATCAATTGAAAACCTTGATGCATGATGCTCGGGAATGCATACAGTTGAATCTTCTCTATATAGGCCTCAAAACATGCTTAATATCAATTCTATTAACATCTAAAAAACATATCATTAAAAGAACCTAATTCTAATAAACACAACATCAAGCATCAATACAATCCTCAGAATATGATCACAACTTACCTTAATAATCTATGAAAGCAGTAAACAGTCATCATACAAATCCTAATTCTTGCGATGTAGGCATTTTGGGAAAGCAAATACATATCACTTACCTAGTGTTCGCAACACATTTTAGCACTCTATCGTTCTTCCTTTAAAACCTTAAAATCATTAAATAAATAACCATCAAAATCAAAATTCCTTATCCCCATTTTTACAGTTTATTATACCCAAATCCAATTAATAACTTAACAACTCTAAAATCCGAAACTGAATAACAATAGTGGAGTCCAAACCCATTTATAGAGTTCCATAAACCATGACAATAATTCATAACAACAAGCTACCCTTGATAATATTCTTCGCAAAAATAATAACAGAGTCCAACCATAACCTCAACACATTTATCATTCAATAATTGAGACCCAGAACATAAATTCAATCAACAGAGCATGCATCACTTCATAAAACCAAGGTGCAGTAACCAACAAAGGGCATGATTCAATAACAAAGCCACACCATCTATTGACACCAATTTAACAGATTAAGCATCCACTATTATTCAGTAACCTATAATTAAATTTACAGAACATACATTCTCAAAATCGTAATTCACAAAGGCATTCCAACCAAACATTGCACATTTCATCATAAATAACACCATTAAAATTCATCACCTTTTTATCTTCTACATTTAACCATAATCATCACTTAAATCCATAAAACTAATGAGGAAGCTATACCTCACCTAAGGACCCGAGAAAAGAAAGTAGAGAGCTCTCCCTCCCCTGCTTCTCCTTCTTCTTCTTTTCTTTCTTTCTTTAGAACCTCTTCGCCATCACTCTCCTTCTCCTCTATATTTTTCTTCAGAAGCATTTCTCTCGCTCTCTCTGTATTTCTCCTCTCGACTCCTTTCTTCCAGAAAGATTCTCTCTTCTTCTGTCTTCTTTCTCTTCTGCCTCCCCAACACGTCTCATACATCCCCATAAAGCCTCACCTAACCACTCTTAAGGATTGCCATGTGTAAAGGAGAACACATGGGAGAATCAAAGAAGAGATCACATATTGGGATTACCAATTCCTCCTTGGCCAAAACACACTTAAAACCAATTTTCATATTTTTTAGTGGGACCGGTTGACAGGAATAGTAGACCACAATTTTGACTACTCCCATATGAAAACATTGCATCCGCCTTGCTAGCAGCTCCTTTTTCCTACCTCTCACTTCTGCTGTTCTCTCTCGTCTTTCTTCTAACCTAATACAACATATATATATATCCACCAATTATCATCTTTAACCATATAATAAATCTCCAACCTCCATTCCAATTATCGGTACAAATTATACCAACCTATTTTTGGGGTATCACCTTCCATAATAAAATTATCATAAAGTCTCTAAAATTCATAATTATTATTATCCTTAGTCGAAGCTTGATTCCAGGTATTACTCGGTTGATCTGATACCAACTGTAACAATCTGATTTTTCTTACATTTAAAAATGTGTAAAATTTAAAACTGTTCTTTTATAAATACAGCGAAAGACTTTTCTTTTATAAAATCCTTTAAAGATAATAAGTAAAGTTATTTTCTTAAAACACTTTTTACATTATCTTTGCAAAACCATTTTTCAGCCACAAGATCTGTGCACAAATCCTTCATCAACTGCTCCTTAACTTGTTCTCGTGTGTGTACATACATCACATGACTTAACCAATGAGCCTAAGACTCAATATTTCATATGAAATAAAACATGACCATGCTGTGTAGCCTTTAAAATCTATATGAAGTTATTCATTTTCATTTTCCTTTACCTTTTACATTTTAGTCTCATTTCAATTTCTGTTTCTGTTTCTATTTCTCTTTTTCGTTTCCAGTTCCGTTTTCGTTTTCGTTTATGTTTCCGTATCTTTATCTGTTTCTGTTTCCATTTTTTTTCATTTCTATTTCACGAAATTATTTTCTATTTATATTTCGTATCCATGTTCGTATCCGTATCTGTATCCATATCCATATCAGTTTCCGTTTCTTTTTACATTACCTTTTTATGTTTCCGTTTTTGTTTCTGTTTTTGTATCTTTTTCTGTTTTCCTTATCTTTACATTACTTGATCTTGATGAGGAGAGCTGCCAACTTAACCTCACACCTCAAAACGAGCCTTTACATTTATCTTGACTTAACGGCGTTAGAGATATCTAAACTTGATGAGGAGGAGTAGCCAACTCAACCTCATATCTTGTCACACCCATTTGCGTTCATTTCTCTCATTTCTGTTTCCCATTTTCTTTTCAAAACCATGCATGAAAATCATTTTAGTAACCTTTTAAAAACCATGATGCACGATACTCATGAATGCATACAGTCTATCATATCAGTACTATTGTAATGCCCCGATAAATTAAAACTATTTCTTTCCTTATTTTCAAAATTCGTCATATAAAATTTTTCGTTTAACTTATTCTACGTTCAAAATTCATTTGAAAGAAAACATGTCAGAGTAAACTATGGGGAATAAGTAATGAATTTCAAAACATAATTTCCAAATCTTTTTAAAGTAAAGGCCCCTGCTAACAATATTCAAAATAGTACTAATATCAAAACATTCAAAATGTCCATACTACCAAAATACCATTATATCCCAACCCAAGTGAGCCACACACAACAAGTCAAATCGGTTGATAACACGAGGGATCATCCTGAACTTCTCCTCCTCGATTGGTATGTCATCATCATTATAATAGTCACCTACATTACGGGGAAAAGAATGAGTATAAAGCCCAGCAAGAATCAAAATTCAAATGCAATAAAAATGATATGCATGACCACGCAATGCATTACAGAGGAGATCCGTATCTCATCTGTAAACAAGGGTGATGGGTAAGTCAATTCATCACGTAGCTTAACTGTTTTACCGAATAGGGAACACACCAATAGGGGTGTCACTACGTGGCATACCCATACACTTTTGTTAAAGGCAATGGGGATTTCGGTACAAGAGAAATGGAAACCTTAGGGTCCGCATCACTTAACTGTACCTCACCGCCCCCTACGTAGGAGTAGGTACTTCAATAGGGGTGTCATCACGAGGAATTGTCCCCATTTCTCCCAAACCCCCACATGTCTATTTACATATATTAGGATGACATACAATATGTAAACAGTTTCATAATTCCTAAGATGATGCATGAATGCCACAAAATAAATTGCATAAATAACACACTATAGAAACACAACCAATTCCACTACATTCGCATATAGACATTCAATTTAAAGACACTACATTATTTTACCATAATAACTAGGTTTAGAGCAAGAACTTAACGTAGTACAAGTTTTGAATCATTCTTTAACGATTAAGGGCAGGGAGGAACATGTTTAGATCAATTTAAGAACATGGTTCAATTTCATTTCAATTTCAACTATCCTATGTAAGTTTTCCAGATTTAATCCAAACAATTACATTGCCAAACATGCTCGAAATTCAAGGGTACCAAATGGAAGCAAAAGGATAGTTTACAATACTCAAAGCTACATATTTAGCTTACAATTCATAAATTATAGTTGTTCAACTATAGGCATGACTTAACTTTACCAATTATGATATTTATGATAACTGGAACCATCTCCTTAACACACGACAATCCAGATTTTCATATGAGTCAGATTAACATTTACAATACTCATACTTGATAGCAAAAATCATTGATACTAGTAGCTCATTTTTCTATTCAGGTTAGAACCACATTGGCAATAGATTCAAGTAATTCACAGTTCAAGTTCCCACACAATTTACCAAGTTCAGACGGTCATGTTTCACAAATAACTATCATTTTTTTACTATCCATGCTTTTCATCTAATCAACAATTTATCATACATAATGCGTAATGTAGGGCCTCCTTTGCCCACCAGAATATTCTAATTCTTACCTCAATTTTCCAGCAGCTTAACCAAGCAAAACAGCAGCCAATGTATATCCACTATCCTTCCAAATTCCAATAATTCCTAAACAAAGATAGCATTTAGATTCAATGCTCATAATTAATTTAATCTAAATCAGGAATTCATAATCCGACCAGTAAATCTAAAAAATTAACCCTTACCTTAACGGTTGAAAATTCCTCATAGCAACTCTTCAGAGCAACATAATTGTCCAACACTCACAACACTCTTCCTTTACACACAACTCCTTCACACAGACAAATTCATACTTTCCAGTAGCCAGAGTAAGCAAGAATACAAGGCTTAGCACTTATAGAGGGAGGAGAGAGAAGGAGATGGCTGCAGCAGGGGATAAAGCTTCTGCACGGGAGATGGCTATTGCCCAAACCAAGGAGAGGAGGTCCATTGAGGAGATGCTAGGTGGAAAGCTTCCACACCTATGGGTAAGGACTGGACGTCGCAGCAGGAGACTGGGGAGAGAGAGATTGTAGAGTGAATCATGAAATCGAAAGAAAGAGAAAGAAATATAAATGGGTTTCTTAGATTTTCCCGATAATTCGGACGCGTAAAGTCGTCCGGACCTCATCCGTATTTGTTCGAAAGTCGATTTCGGACGAGAAAATGCTTCCCAATGCATCGTCCATACTGTCCGCATGTGACATTCAGATGAGATTTCTCTTTCGCATGTAGCGTCTGCAGGCGTCCGAATGTGTCCAGGATTTGGACAGATTCAAATCGGACGTGTTCCTTCTTCGTCCTCAACCATCCGAAATGAGTTCGGGATGCAAAGTCTCATCCCCATATCATCATAAAGTATAGGGGTGAAGTTCAGTGTGATTGCGGACACCACCTCATGTCCGCATGTCATCTACACTCGTCCGAAAATCCACTCTTATGCATTTTTTCCTTAAATTTCTACAATTAACTTATTTTCAAATATTAACCCTATACTTTCTGAGCATAATTGACGCATTCCATCACGTAATATGATATAATATTCATCTATTTAAATTTCTTAGATTTGATACATCAACAAAATGGGGAAAATATCTTGGATATTACATCCTACCCACCTTACAAAAATTCTCCCCAAAATTTAGCTAAGCAAATAACTCTGGATATTTGGCCAGCATATCGTCTCTCTTTCCCATGTGGCCTCTTCATTGTTAACTTGGTTATGCCATAATACCTTTACAAGGGGGACATTTTTATTACGTAGCCTCTTTACACTGGTGTCTAAGATTTTTAGTGGTTTCTCCTCATAACTCAGGTTAGTGCGCACTCTGATTTGCTCCTGAGGTCTCATGTGAATGGTTTTGCCAGGACACTTCCATAACATCGATACATGATAGACATTATATACTGCAAACATAGCTTCTAGTAAGAGTAACTGATACGCTGCAGTACCAATTCTTTTTGTGATCTTAAAAGGGCCAATATAGCACAGATTGAGTTTTCCTTGCGCCCAAACCGCATAACACCCTTGAATGGTGATAGTTTCAAATAGACCTGATCCCCAACATTGATCTCCAAGTCTCGACAACAATTGTTGACATAACCTTTCTTACGACTTTGGGCAGCTTCCATTCTCTGTCGGATAACATCTACAATCCCAGCAGTCTCTTGCATCATATTAGGTCCATAGTACTTATCTTCACCGACTTCGCTCTAGTAGAGAGGGGATCTGCATTTCCTACAGTAGAGCACTTCGTAAGGTGTCATACCAATAGTTGCCTGAATGCTGTTTTTGTAGGCAAATTCTGTGAACGAGAGAATCTTTTCCCATCCAACCTGATATTCCAAAATGCAGGCACGTAACATATCCTCTAATGTTTGAATCGTCCGTTCACTCTGCCCATCTGTTTGTAGGTGGAAAGCAATACTAAGCTTCAGTTCTGTACCCATAGCTCTACTCAAACTGTTCCAAAACATCGATGTAAATAATGGATCCTGATCATATACAAAAGATACGGGAACCCCATGGAGTTGAACAATCTCCTTAATATATAATTCTGCAAAATGATTCATTTTATATGTTATCTGTATTCGTAAGAAATGGGCAACCTTTGTCAGTCTGTCAACAATCAACCATATTGCATCGTCTCCCTTTGCTATCCTTGGCAGTCTGGTAACAAAATCCATAGTAACATACTCCCATTTTCATTGAGGTATAGGCAGCAGTTGGAGCATACCACCAGGTCGCTGATGCTCTACTTTCACTTGTTGGCATATGTCACAATGGGTAACATAGTAGGTAATATCGAACTTCATCCTTTGCCAATAATAATGTCTTTTAAGGTCCTTGTACATTTTATTACATCCCAAGTGGACTGAAAAACTAGAAAAATGTGTCTCCTTCATTATTGCAATCTGTAACAATGGTTCGGGTACATACCACATATTCTCATACTTTACAATCCCATCGGCAGATAAAGAATATCCCTAGAACTGGGGGAGAATTGGATTGAGTTTGAAATCTTCACATAAGGCATCCATTGCCTGTACTTCCTTAATCCTCTCTAGTATAGTAAGCTTAAGAGTCAAAGCTGATAAAACATCTGTTAACTGTTCAGGGACTAACTGCACATCTAATTCCTGTATATCTTTCTGCAATCCTGCTGGCATATCCTTGTACGTTATACTCATCAAAGCAACCTTTTGACTCAAAGCATCTACAAGACATTCATCTTTCCCGGATGGTACTTAATTTCACAATCATAATCTTTTACAAATTCCAACCAGCGTCGCTACCGCATATTCAGTTCCTTCTGCGTAAAGATATATTTCAGACTCTTATGATCAGTGAAGATCTCACATCGTTGCCCATAGAGATAGTGCCTCCAAATCTTCAATATAAAGACTACAGCAGCAAGCTCGAGGTTATGTGTAAGATAATTAATTTCATGTGGCTTAAGCTATCTTGAAGTGTAAGCAACCACCTTTCCATTTTGCATTAGAGCACCACCAAGCCCACTTCTGGATGCATCACAATATATACAGAAGTTACCATCATCCACAGGTAAGGTTAACACTGGTGTAGATTCAAACGATGCTTCAATTCCTAGAAACTTTCTTCACATTTATCAGACCACAAAAACCTCACATTTTTCTTAGTCAGACTGTTGAGAGGCATAGCAATTTTTGAAAACCCACTGATGAATCACCGATAATAACTAGCCAATCCGAGGAAAATTTGAACATCACTCACGTTCTTTGGTTGTACCCATTCAACAATTGCTTGAACCTTCGCAGGATCCACATCAATACCCACTTTAGAGACAACGTGGACAAGGAAACTGACCTCCTTCAACCAGAACTCACACTTGGAGAACTTTGCGTAGAGCTGGTGTCACTTCAGGAGAGAAAAATTGATTCTCAAGTGCTCAATATGTTCTTCCTCCGATTTAGAGTATACTAGAATATCGTCGATAAAGACGATAATGAATTTATCCATGTAATCCTTGAATATCTGATTCATCAAATACATAAAAGCCGCAGGGGCGTTGGTTAGCCCAAAAGACATTATGAGAAATTTGTAGTGTCCATATCTGGTCCTAAACGCCGTCTTGGCTACATCTTCCTGCTTGACCCTTAACTGATAGTACCCCGAACGAAGATCAATTTTTGAAATATACAAGCACCGTGTAGTTAATCGAATAAATCATCGATCCGAGGTAATGGATATCTGTTCTTAATGGTCACCTTGTTTAGCTCACGATAATCCACGCACATTCGTAATAACCTGTTCTTCTTCTTCACAAATACAACGAGAGCTCTCCAGGGTGAGAAGCTCAGACGAATGAATCCTTTATTAATAAACTCTTGAAGCTCGATCTTCAGTTCATGTAATTCGGCGGGTACCATCTTGTACGGATTTTTTGAAATTGGCTTCGTACCAGGATGCAAGTCTATAATAAACTCAATTTCCCTGGTGGGAGGCAACCTAGAAAGATCATCCAGAAAAACCTCTGAAAAGTCGCAGACCACCATTACATCCTCAACATTTGCTTCCAGCTTGATCATGGTGTTTATAACATTTATGAGAAATCCGTTACATCCGTGTTTCATTAGTTCATCTAGCTTTAGCGCAGAAATAATTGATAGTTTGTCTTTCTCCTTGATCCCCCGAAAGACATGTGGTTCACCGTTGAGCGGATGAAATCGAACCTCTCACCTTGCATAATTTATAATGGCATGGTTTAAAGTCAACCAATCCATGCCGAAGATAATATCAAATTCTTTTATGTCCATGACGATCAGGTTTGCATGAAATTCCCGGTGATTGATTTAAACTGTATAATCTTCAAGAATACCATTAGCAGCCAAATATTCATCGAAAAGTGTGAGTACTCGATACCTGTTCTTAGGGATACTGGGTGAACAACTTGCCTTTGTACATAATTGTGTTGAGATAAAAGAATGTGTGGCACCATATCAAATAAAGTATACGCGGCCACATTATTAATAGAAGTTGTACCTAAGGTGTTCAAAAAATCATTTATTTAAACATACAGTTCTAAGGATTATAGGGAATCACATTAATATCATAAAAGACATACTTATAACAACTAGATAACAATTATGTACCTGATATGACCACCGGTAACTTTTCCTTTTCATTATCCTCTCCTTGTAGTGAAAACACATGCGGAGCCGCACTACCAGCCAGGGTTGGGCAATGTCTCGATATATGATCGGGTTTTCTGCATTTAAAACATCTGCCAGTGCCAACCCTGCATGGCCTAGGGTGACCTTTCCAACATATAGGGCACAGTTGGATGCCGCAACAATTGCTTCAATCACAGGTGGCCTGCTCATTTGCCTGTTGTACATCAAGTACAGGTGGCCTCCTCATGGCATGGTTTGCTGGCAGAGTCCCACGTTGTTGAAAATTTTGATTATTCCATCCAACCCACTAATTAAACTATCTCTACTTGGTGGCAATTGCTTCCACGTCCTCAAAATCCAGTGCCCTGGCCACGATCTACGAGTAAGAAGCACCCCAAATGCCAGTCATCCGTACACTTTTCAGAACCTCTATCTTCAATCTTTGTATGAAATGTTGCACTTTGGATCCATTATCATTGACCAGGTGTGGAGCAAACCTTGATAGTGCTTCAAACTTTTGGATATATTCAGACATAGTCCCAGTCTGACGCAGCCACATAAACTCTACAAACTTCTAATTCGAAACCGTGAAGCTGAAATATTTTTAATTGAATAACTCCTTGAAACCCTCCCATGTGAGAATCCGAACCTCCAGTGTCGTCTTTATTGCATCCCAGCAAAACTGTGCCTCGTGGGTTAGTAGGTAGGTGGCACATTTAATTTTTTCACTTTCTCGAATGTCGGCGTACTCAAACATCTTCTCAAGTGAACGTATCCATGTCTCAGTTGCAATAATATCCGAAATATTGCCTTCAAAAGTTGGGGGCTTAAGTCGCAGAAACCACTCTAAGCCAGCCTACGCAGGTACAATAGCAGCACGGTGATTTCTGTTACTGTTGCCATTTCCATGCCAATTGCCATTACCACGTTCCACTAGCCTTTCAATAACTTGGGCCTGTTGTGCCATAAATTGGGCCTAACGCTCTACCACTTTTGCTATGCAGTTTAGAGCTTCGTGCTGCTGATTAAGTACTGATATGTTATTCCTTGCTCTTCGTGCCATTTTAGTATTTTCTCTACATTTTAAATCAACGACTAATAAGTTCATTGAACACAACTAATTTCAAGGATAGAACTTAACTTACAAGGAGAAGTATTCAACGACGATCCTTGTGTTATCAACAGTCTGCAAAACTGGTTTTGACCGAGTTGTGCTCTGATACCAACGGTAACGTCTCGATAAATTAAAACTATTTTTTTCCTTATTTTAAAAATCCGTCATATAAAATTTTTCGTTTAACTTATTAAACGTTCGAAATTCATTTGAAAGAAAACATGTTAGAGTAAACTATGCGGAATAAGTTATGAAATTTCAAAATATAATTTCCAAATCTATTTAAAGTAAAAGTCCCTGCTGAGAATATTCAAAATAGTAGTAATACCAAAACATTCAAAATGTCCATACTACCAAAATACCATTGTATCCCAACCCAAGTGAGCCACACCCAACAAGTCCAATCGGTTGACAACATGAGGGGTCATCCTGGAACGCCTCCTCCTCGACTAGTACGTAATCATCATTATAATAGTCACCTACATTACGAAGAAAACAATGAGCCTAAATCCCAACAAGAATCAGAATTCAAATGCAATGCAAATGATATGCATGACCACACAATGCACTACAGAGGAGATCTGTATCTCATATGTGAACCGGGGTGATGGGTAAGTCAATTGATCACGTAGCTTAACTGTATTACCAAAGAAGGAACACACCAATAGATGTGTCACTACGTGCCATACCCATACACTTTTGTTAAAGGCATTGGGGATTTCAGTACAAGAGAAATGGAAACCTTAGGGTCCGCGTGACTTAACCTTACCTCACCGCCCCTACATAAGAGTAGGAACTCAGTTAGGGATGTGATCACGAGGAACCATCCCCATTTCTCCCGAACCCCCACATGTCTATTTACATATATTAAGATGACATACAATATGTAAACAGTTTCATAATTCCTAAGATGATGCAAGAATGCCAGAAAATAAATTGCAGAAATAACACACTATTGAAACACAATCAATTCCACTACATTTGCATATAGAAATTCAATTTAAAGACACTACATTATTTTACCATATTAACTAGGTTTAGAGCAAGAACTTAAAGCAGTACAAGTTTTGAATGAATTTTTAACGGTTAAGGGCAGGGAGGAGTATGTTTAGATCAATTTAAGAACAGGGTTCAATTTCAACTATCCTATGCAGATTTTCCAGATTTAATCCGAACAATTACATTGCCAAACATGCTTGAAATTCAAGGGTACCAAATGTGAGCAGAAGGATAGTTTATAATACTCAAAGCTACACATTCAGCTTACAATTCATAAATGACAGCTGTTCAACTATAGGCATGACTTAACTTTACCAATTACGATATTTATGATAATTGGAACCATCTCCTTAACACACGACATTCCAGATTTTCATATGAGTCAGATTAACATTTACAATACTCATACTTGACAGCAATAATCATTGATACTAGCAGCTTATTTTTCTATTTAGGTTAGAACCACATTAGCAATAGATTCAAGTAATTCACAGTCCAAGTTCACACACAATTTACCAAGTTCAGACTGTCATGATTCACAAATAAATTTTTTTTACTATCCATGCTTTTCATCCAATCAAAAATTTATCATACAAAACCTATAATGTAGGGCCTCCTTTGGCCACCACAATATTCTAATTCTTATCTCATTTTTCCAGCAACTTAACCAAGCAAAACAACAGCCAATGTATATCCACTATCCTTCCAAATTCCCAATAATTCCTAAGCAAAGATAACATTTAGATTCAATGCTCATCATCAATTTAATCTAGATCAGGAATTCATAATCAGACCAATAAATCCCAAAAATCTCCACGGTTGAAAATTCCTCACAGCAACTCTTCAGAGCGACACAATTGTCCAACACTCTTCACACTCACAACACTCTTCTTTTACACACAATTCCTTCACACCCACAAATTCATACTTTCGAGTTGCCAGAGTAAGCAAGAATACAAGGCTTACCACTTATAGATGGGGGAGAGAGAAGGAGATGACTGCAGCTGAGGATAAAGCTTTTGCAAGGGAGATGACCATTGCCCAAACCAAGGAGAGGAGGTCCATTGAGGAGATGCCAGGTGGAAAGCTTCCACACCTATGGGGTAGGACTGGACGCGCAGCAGGAGACTATGGAGAGAGAGTTTGCAGAGTGAATCGCAAAATCGGAAGAAAGAGAAAGAAATATAAGTGGGTTTCTCGGATTTTTCTGATAATTTGGAAGCGTAAAGTCGTCCGGACCTCATCTGCATTCGTTCGGATTTCCTCTGTATTCTTCCAAAAGTCAATTTTGGACGAGAAAATGCATCCCAATGCATTTTTCGTACCGTCCGCAGGTGACATTCGGACAAGATTTCTCGTCCGCAGTTGTTCGAATGTGTCCAGGATTTGGACAATTTCAATTCGGACGCGGTCCTTCTTCGTCCGCTGTCGTCCGCAATCATCCGAAATGAGTTCGGGATGCAGAGTCTCGTCCCCATGTCATCCCAAAGTAAGGGGTGAAGTTCAGTGTGATTACAGATGCCACCTCACGTCCGCATGTCGTCCGCACTCTTCTGAAACTCTATTGTTATGCATTTTTTCCTTAAATTTCCACACTTAACTTATTTTCAAGTGTTAACCCTATACTTTCTGAGCATAATTGACACGTTCTATCAGACAACATGATATAATATTCATCTATTTCAATTTCTTAGATTTGTTACATCAACAAAATGGGAAAAATATTTGGGGTATTACAACTATAACCTCTAAACATGCTCAATATCATAACTTTTAACGTAACATCTAATAAACACAGTCAGCAGACATCAATACAATACTAGAAATGTGTTCTAATAAATTAGTAAACAATCAATATCCAATTCCTAACTCTTGTGATGTAGGGACCCCAAAGATCAAAACACATACAATATCAATTTACCTCGTATCCGTAGCGGGTCTAGCACTTTCTTCCACTTCATTTAAAACCTTCATAGTACCTTCATAAATCCATATTACTTAACATTAACAATCACAGCCTATAAATCTAAACATCTTCCTCCAACTTATAACCTAACATAATAGAACATAAACCTCCAACAATACTCGTAGGCCGTAAACACAACAAAGAATAACATACATTAACACAGGGAGCTTTATCCAATATTAAAACATTAATCCTAAAGGAATAGAGACTTTAACCAAATAGCACATAGAGAAAAACCAAAACGAGAACAATTCCACCAACATTACCCATAACGAAAACATAAAGCCTTTACTATTACTCAACTACTAACATGCATCACTTCACAAAACCAAGTGGCAGCAATCCACAAGAGCTAAAATCTATAATAGAGAACATATCACATTATCGAGCCACAGGAAGCAGAGAGCATAAACCACAATCATGCATGTAGCAGACAATTCATCTCTAATCTCAAGAGAATCCAAAGCATAAATCATAACAAAATTCATTAAGGAAATAGGAAGGAGATCCATACCAGTGAACACTCGAGGATCCAAAAGCTTCCCATCACCCTTCACTACTTCCGCTTCACTCACTGCCTTCCTCACTTTCTTCCTCTTTTCTTCTCCTTCTTCTTTATTTCTAGAAGCACATTCCTTGCTATGCTTCACTTTTCCTTCTGCTTCACTTCTTTCACTTGGCCATTATTCCCTTCCTCTCTCTCACTTTCTGTATCTCACATTCTCACAGAGCACCCTCAACTCTAGAGAGCTTTGCAAACCTCTCACTCACATCTCGCAGAAAGCTTCTCTATTCTCCTTTCCTCTCTTTCTCTTCCCTTTTTCCATGGCACTCTATCTTTCCTTCTTCTCTTTTGCCTGCTTCTCTTTCTCTTCATCAGAAGCTTTTCCTTATAAGCTTCGTGTATATCCCCATAAACCTAAGCCCCAACAGATTTGGCCACAACAAAAAGGAAGGACACGTGGTAAACGTTTAGAAAATGTATGTCTTGAGATTATTCCTTTTTAGTAATTATATGGATTTCGGTCGAGTAGCTGGTCGAGTAAACTTGACCACAGCAACGACCGAAAGCTCCATCTTTGCATTTCACAGTGGGAGCAGATGACATGTCCATCGATCGACAATTCCCGGTCGATAAACATCTATCAACCACTTTCTGAAATGACGTTGGGAGCAGTCGACTGAAATGTCGACTGAAAATTGTCAGTCGATAAAACTGTCAACTAGTTCAACATTGGAGTTGGCACTCAGCTGCTGAGTCAACCTCCGCATCGCCAGCTTCCATGTTTTCTTCAGTTTTAGTCGAGTATACTCGACTGATCCATTGACCGATCACTCATCTGAAAACCCAAATTATAATCCATAACATATTTTAGTCGAGCTGCTCGACCGCGTCCTTGATCGCTTTGTCGACCAAAAAACTTAGGAGCAATCTATAATATTTAGCGGTCAACCAATTATTCGACCAATTTCTCTATAGTTGACTGAAAACAGCCACTGCTCTTCTCTCTCCTCTTTATTCTTTAAAATTAACAATATATATATGTGTGTGTGTGTGTGTGTGTGTGTGTGTTTGTGTGTGTGTGTGTGTTTGTGTGTGTGTGTGTGTGTATAATCCCACCAATCATCTCCTTTAATCGTATCCTAAATCTTCAACAATCATCCAAATAATTCAATTACACCCAATTAATTCGTCCATTATTCTCACTTAATTTCTCTAGGAAAAATCGGGGTAGTACATCCCATAATAAAATCATCATAAAATCTCCTAAATTCACAATCATTATTATTCTTAGTTTCAGTTTAATTCCAGATATTTCATAAACACCAATTGAGATGGCCGATTGTGGAGGGAACTCCAACCCTTTCAAAAGGATTCTATATCTGATTCAAAACTTGTTAGGACAAGCCATAAAGAGGGTATATATACCCACTTAAATTAGGGCTGCCATAACAACAAAATTACATATATATCCTTACAAACATTCAACACAAAAAAATAGAGCTCTCGGCCACTAAGCCTAAGCCGAGAGTAGCATAAAAACACAAAAAATATATTGTTTAAGCAATGTTCCAAATAATTCATAAAAATGCTCCACACTACCTCCTTGGAATTCTATAGCTCCTTGAAATGCCTTTACTCTTGTTGTTGTCCACAAATGTCTCCAAAGATGACTGTGGGAGTGATGGTGGATGGATTGTCTCAGGTGCCTAGATTGCACTCTCATTTGAGCAAATACTTTGGTTGCTCCTTGTCACTTTGAGATGGTACTCCTTCCAACTTATCATAGAAGTCTTCACCTACAAAATAAGAAGAAATAAAAAGGTTAATGAGTCTTTTGGTCGATGGACTTATGGTTTATCCTTGTAGTGTATCATCCTCCCCTTGCGATTGAGGATTTGACCTCAAATCCACATTCTCTCCTCCATAACCTTCTTCACCAAAATAAGGAGATAAGTCATCGACCATGAAAATTGTAGTGGATATAAAATCTTTAGGAGTGAAATAAGAAGACAAGTCTTGTTTGTTGAAGGAGGCCGACACTTTGAAGTTTCCCGAAAAATCATTTTCATGCATTTTGCAGTGGCTCTTGTCATACAACTTCTTCTCATGCTTAAACAATATCTTGGAAAGTTGATTCTCATTACATGCCATAGAGCTAGAAGTACTGTAAACCACCTTTTTCAATTTATCAATAACTCCCACAGATGCACAACTAGATAAATAGTGTTTGAAACCATCAAACAAATAACTATCAAGCTTAACAAAATCATCCTCAACTTTATTGTAATAAGAGTCTTGCCAAAGAACCAAATCAATATCGACATCATGAAAAATCAAAGTCTTCCTCAAGATGTAATATGTTCTTCTAGCTCCAAAATAGCAAGTAAGTTCAACACCATGATTCATTACGATCAATAACATTTCTCTTGTCTTACCACTATGCATGCCGACATTGTCATCCACAAAAGAATTTCCATCATAATTAAAGAAAACATCCATATCATAACAAATACCATACCAAAATGATAACTCAGTACCAATAACATAAGAATCTTTAATCCATCAAATTTTAAAAAGCCAAGTAATCAACTTATTTAATGGAATATACCTCGTTGGGATAGAAGCAATTATTTTTCTCATTTCTCTATTTTGTATTTTAAGGAGTAAAGATTCAGATGTCATGAAATTTCCAAGTCAATCTTCTCAACCATATCCATGAAAACTATATTCACAAAACTTCCTTCATTAATGACTAAAGAGCACACTGTCATTGTTCACACATTGGCTATGTAAATTTTGCTCCCTTTGATATTTTTCTTCTCGGATTTGGAGAGTTAGAGGTCTTTGAGTGAACAAGAAGAGAGGTTCCCCTTTAGTATAAAATAACTCTTCATGTTTCAATTCCCCTACATTAGTTGATGCTTATAGCTACCCGATTTTCGTACATTTTAAAACGTGTGAGATTAAAGTACTTTTCTTTTAGAAAACATTTCGAAGCGAAAGACTTTGCATTTAAAAACACTTGAGAATACAATAAACTTATTTTCTTGAAAACAATAAATATTTTCCATATACAAAACCCTTTACACTTATCCTTTAACCTAGCCAGACACCAGATTCACAACGTGCAAATCCTTTATCAACTGCTCTCATCCTTGATACTGTGTATACCTACATCACAAGACTTAAACTATAAGTCTAATGCTTAGTAAGAAATGAGATGCATAATGAAACATGTAATGCACTTTTCATAAAACATTTTCCCATTTTCATTTCTTCTTATTATATTGACATTACCATTTTACCATTGGAATTCAACTCAAAGTCTCAACCATTGGGGAATGACCCGCCAATGCCTTTAACAATTGGGATCACGTCCAACAAGCCTTTTTACATGAGTTTAGTATCCAAAGCCTCAATCATTGGAGGAAAATCTGCCCAAAGCCTTTATCATTGGAGACCACGTCCACCAATACCTCATAATCTCATTGGGGACATCATCCACCAATGCCTCAATCATTGGGAACTATTCCCATAGCCTCAAAATATAATTAAGTTATTTACTTTCTTTATCTTTTTTTACTTAAAACCATATGCATGATAAATCACTTTTGTAACATTTTGTGAAAACCATGATGCATGCATATGATAACATATAACTTAATAAAATCTAGCATGTCATCAACACCTCCTCAAAGCAGGAACATAAATGCATTGAATAATCACTAAGCAATACATCCACGAACAACAACGGAATCATGACTTATATCTAACGAAACCAAGCATCAAACAATCAACATCAAATCTCCAAAGCTCAACATGATCAAGAACCTAACATTTACAAATTACACCACAACATTGAGAAACAGAGAGCAACCAAAAGTCTTCAACAGTTTATCCAAGCAATAACAAAGTGCAATTCCCCCATTTACAACATTTTCTTCACCTCATAATTATCAAGCAGAACACAATAGAGAACATATTCTACTAGTTCAACATTTTCTTCAACTCAACAATTATCAATATGCTCTTAATAACAATAAAATCTATAACCTAGCATCTGTCAAATGCAAACATCTCCCAAATGAAACCCTATTTCTTGTGATGTAGCTTTAAAAGGGAAAGAACACACAATATTTCTTACCTCTTGGAAGACAAAGTTTTCTCTCCTCTTTCTTCTCCTCCAACTACACCTCTGCTCTTTTACTCTTCTCACCAGCTTTCCTCTTCAAGCTTTCCTTTATCCTGCCTCTTCCCTTCTTCTTTCTCTCTTCTGTTCTTAAATTTTCACACTGTTTTTTCCTTTTAAAAACTCTCCTGAACTTTTCTCTCGGACTTCTCCCTTTCCTCGCCCAGCTGTTGTTGCTCTCTCTTATCTCTATTCCTCCTTAAATCTTTATTCAGCCAAAACAACAGGTCGTGGCCCTTGGCAAGGCATCCACATTAATCTCACCTATTTTCCTTCCAATCAAAATACAACATCGTAACTCATTTCTGGCTACTTTTTGACTTACCAATCGATCAAACCCTTCGAGTGATTGACAGCAAAACAACTTAAAAATAGATTATGAACAATCTTCATAAAAACTGGTTGATCACCTACTAGAGAACGATCGATCGTGAAACTCAACATCACAATCTACAAAGGCCAAGACATACCGCAAATCTTGCCTTGATCGATCGCAATTCCAAAATTTTCACAATTCTTGAGAAGTTGGTCAATCACCAACACACACACAAGATCGACCACTCAAATCCTTTTTTCGCCTTTGTAATATTTTTCCATCAAGCCGATTGACCACTCCTCCTAGTCAATCAACCACTCCCCTACTACTTACTAATTTAACAATTTCTAAAACCATAAACCACCATTCATTAATTCACTATCACAACCACCCAACATAACTCTAATTATCCTCAAGTATTAACATTATCATCTTAGGCATAATATAACAAAAACTTTGGGGTATTAAACTACCATCAATTTATCTTTACTCTCTAGATAATCTCCCGTGGATATTTCTTCTTTCGGGCAATTTTTCTCATTCATTGGAGACTCCATCATGAGTAATGGCCCCTTGTAAGCATAAATAAGTTATTCTTCCAATTCTTCTTATTTATTATGTGCTACAAAGGAGTCATCTTTGCTTCCTTTATCTACGGAGCATTCCTTTAATATTATTCCTTTTTGATTTGGACATTTTGAAACATTGTGCCGAAACCCAAGGCACTTGGAGCAATGGATATCTCTAGCCCTGGGCCTAGAGGTTTCAACAACATTTTTCTTCTCTTCTTGCCCTTGATTTGCCACACTTATGCTAGATAGGATTTATCAACTTGTTGTGTTTGAGGCTTGTGTACAATCAGAACTTTTGAGAATGACTAAATATTTAAGGACTTGAATGACCTCTTGTATTGCCTTTCCACTTTAATTGCCCATTGTATTACTTCATCTAATGAACCATTTGATTGTAACTCTACCACATTAGCAATCTCCTTATTTAAGCCCTTGATGAACCTAACAATTGTTTCTCCCTTTGGCTTTTCAACTCCACTCTATAATTTTGTAGATTTAAAGTCGATAACATAGTTCTTCACATTAGATGCTCCTTGTCTCAAACTTTGCATTTGAAAACAAAGTTCTTGTCTTAAATGGCTCAGTACAAATCTTTTTCCCATCAATCTTTTCATCATAATCCAAGTAAGAATATCATATTCACCAAAGTTTTCAAATTCTTCCACCACATATAAGCATAACTTGTTAACTTCGAAGAAACTACTTGGATTTTCTTCCTTTTCGAATAATTATAACATTCAAAAGTCTTCTCTACTATTTCTAACCAATTAAGAAAATCATAACCGTTGATAGAACCCTTAAAAATAGGTATACAAAATCTCATTTGTCTCAAATAATCAAAGGGTTCATTAGAATACCTCAGACTATGTAACTCTTTAAAATCGACTTCAACTTCATCAACCTCTTCCAACAATGTTTCCATTTCTTGCCTTCCTTTTCTAACAACATCACTATGCCTTTGTCTAGGAACTTTTTGATCCTCACACTCTGATTCATGAATAATTGAAGTTGTTGAGTCATTGTTGCAGGGGATGCTCTCAACTCATCTATTTGCCCTTGTATAATAGACTCGGATTCTCTCGAAGGAGGTTCCTCCGATTGTTGAGCAATTGTGTTTTGAAAAGTATAAGCACCACTTCTAATAATCATTTTAGGATTCAAGAATACAAATAAAATAGGGGCTAAACTGGTCGAAATAGGCTCTGATACCAAATGATGCACCACAGATGTGTGAACTTGTGCCATGAGGTGTACTTTTATCTAACGAGTTATTGTTTTGTAGCAATTATTTCGTTAAGGGACATTGAGAAGGAAATCGAGCTTGGAGGAGTTCACTTTGACCAATGCCAACAAGATGACTTCTTACTAAATGATATTGAAGAGGAGCTTAAGCATGAAGACAAATAGGCACCAAGTCATCCACTCACTTGGTTTGAAGAAACATCACCTCGGCTCAACCACATCACTCGTGGTCAGTTTTAAGATCGTAGCTACGAAGCTAAGTTGGATCTTTTTGTTTGAAAAATGTTCTTTTTATATTTTAGCAAGTTAGTTATATTTATGTTTTGAGAAACTACTGGATTATTGGATGTATTTTTGGTAGATTTAGGTTGATTAAAATGTTGGATTTTTTTGGACTACTCGACTAGCATGTTAGCCAAGTACTCATGCTGTTTTTTTTTATTATAAGGACAAACTTGTAATTTTCCTTTAGGGCAGCCTCAAGGTGTACTTAATCTCCTTAAGGGTGACTTAATCTTTAGATTGGAAATCCCAATTTTGATGTTGCAATTCGTGTGAGGAGTTCTCTACAAACCATCCTCGGTGTTTGGATTTGTGCTACCCACGGATTCCCTCACCAAAGCTCTTCCTCTCTCCTTTTCTTACTCAATCTTGGAGAGCAGGTTCTTACTAGTTCTTCCAGCATTTCTTTAGGAGAATTTCAGTGGTGTGTGGAGCTAGAAGACCGAGCAAAAGCCAAGAAGGAGTGGCCTTTCTTTGAGAGGTTCGAACTAGTCGCACATCTCAAAAATTTTGGCTGTTGCGGACCTTGTTGGTTTGTTGTTTTCCTTTCTCTGTTTATTGAGTTATTTATTGAATAACTCTCTGGATTTGGTTTATCTTGATTTTTCTTTGAAGTATTGGATGGAATTTGTTTGCTTTGGAATCAAAATATTGGAGGTGTGCTGTTTTGTTAAAAGTTTGCAATCTGTTTTTTTGCAGTCCAATTTCTTAGTAGGGTTTTTTTCATTTATATCTCTGTTAATATTCTGAATTTGGTTCTAAAATTCTTAGGGAGTAAACCCTTCTGGAATACGAAGATAATGGTATAATTTTGAGGCCGTTTGGATTTAAATTCGTAATTTTATGGACGTTTGATTGGAGGTCGCCATAATTGTCTTTTTCGAATCTGTTTTAGGGAAAATACATATTTTGTCCATAACTTTCATTTCACAACGCTTTTGAGGGTGAAATTTGGAGGTCCCCTGCCTTCTTTGGTTATTTCATTCTCCTCCAAATTTGAGACTTATTGGCTGTAGACGTTAGGAGTTATCGTTGTTGCACTGAGAGTGGATAGATTTAAGCATTGCCGATTGTAGATTGCCCTAGTGTTGTCTTCTTGCAAATTTGGGGCACATCATTTGGTATCAGAGCCTTGCTCCTATTTTTATACTCTGATTAATTAACAAAATTTACCATTCTTAAAGATAGAGGCCAAACTTTTTCAAGAAGTTACCTTACAGAAGAAGAAGAGTTTCTAGCTTCTATTCCTAGCTTCAGTGGTTCAAAATGGATCAAAGACTATTCAGATTGGGAGGCGGAGTTGGAAGAATTTTTTTCAACTCATGAATTTTTAGATTGGGGAAAAGTGAAATTAGCTTCGAGACTTATTGGGAAAGCTTCCATTTGGTGGAAAAGAAAAAATCATGAGAGAACGGAATGGGGCGAAGACGTTATAAAGTCGTGGAAATTAATGAAGAGAATTTTGAGAAACAAATATGCTGCAAAGCTTACGAAGGTAGTCTCATCTTCTCCACAACCAAACAGAATCGAGAAGAGAGTTTCAAAAAGGCAGCAGGCCCAAGTGTTGGACATTAAGGTCTCTTTGCAACATATAGCTCAACAACTTGACAGACTCTCAGCTTCAGTAAAGTCCACAAACTCTCAACCTATGCAACCAACTGATCATAGAGAAATAGTTTAAGAACATGTGTGGGTTGAAGAAAAGAAGAATGATAACTCTTTGGTAATGGCTAAAGTTAAGGAAGACTTTGAAGAAGAAGATGTATTTCCACATGAAGGTCCACTTCTAGAAGCTAAATCTCGCATGAAAAAGGAAGTCAATTCTGAAGAGTTGCATAGCCTGAGTTATTCCAACCAAACTTTTCCTATTTTAAGAAAAATTGAAGGACCACTTCATGAAGAGGAATGTAAGAATATCTCCTTTGTAGCCACTACTAAGAAAGAAGAAGTGTTGGTCACTGACATTGTTCTCCCGAATAGTGGTCCACCATTCAAAATGAGTTCGGAGTTCTAGACAACCGAAGAAAAAGAAGAAGAACGTAAAGAAAAGGTTGTTTCACCCAATCAGATAGTAGACTTGAACTTTAGTCACTCATCTTCCATTGTTCCGGAATCAGGGTATACAACATGCGACACTCTACTAGTGATGGTAAAAAGAGAGCCATTAGTGTTGAAGAGGCTTCAAAGTGAGATTGGTGCGTACAGAAGTAAATCAGTGCAAAATAAATTTCCAGGGAAGCAAATTTTTGTTCACCGAGGTATAAGCCAAGAAATGTACATTCCATCAATTTCCTTAATTGATTGGTTCTTTAAAATTGGATGGATAAGAAATATTGCTATTATTGAATCTGTTATGCCACTACTGGATATTAATGTTGTGGCTACTATAGTTGATCACTCTTTTAATACTGGAATCTCAATTAGAGTTGATAACCTCAGCATGCCTAGTGGTGTAATGGAAAACGAGTTGATGGGCCATCTGAATATGTGGGATGAGAATTATGTTGACTCTATTTTACTATTATCATATCATCTTATTTCTAATTATTGTGGATCCAATCCCATGGAGCATCCTTTACCAAGAGGATATGCACATTCTATTATGATAGAGCTTACTCTTGGTGGGAACAAAATTTTCCCATTTGATCTGGGTGGAAGATATCAACAAAGGATTGAGGTAGAAGACTCTATGGATTTGAGGACAATTCTTTTTCAACCCCGGGAGTATGATGTGCCCAGAAAACCCTAACATGTGACCTTATGCCATGAGGTCTACTTTTATCTAATGAGTTATTGTTTTGTAGGAATTACTTCGTTAAGGGAACTTGAGAAAGAAATCGGGCTTGGAGGAGTTCACTTTGACAGATGCCAACAAGGAGACATCCAACTAAATGATATTGAAGAGGAGCTTAAGCATGAAGACAAATAGGCACCAAGTCATCCACTCACTTGGTTTGAAGAAACATCAACTTGGCTCGGCCACATCACCCTGGTCATTTTGAAGATCGAAGCTCCGAAGCTAAGTTGGATCTTTTTGTTTGAAAAATGTTATTTTTCTATTTTAGCAAGTTAGTTATATTTATGTTTTGAGAAACTACTGGATTATTGGATGTATTTTTGTTAGATTTAGGTTTATTAAAATGTTGGATTTTTTTGGAGTACTCGGCTAGCATGTTAGCCAAGTACTCATGCTGTTTTTTTATTAGAAGGACAAACTTGTAATTTTCCTTTAGGGCAGCCTCAAGGAGTACTTAATCTCCTTAAGGGTGACTTAATCTTCATATTGGAAACCCTAATTTTGCTGCTGCATTTCATGTCAGGAGTTCTCTCCAAACCATCCTCGGTGCTTGGATTTGTGCTACCCATAGATTCTTTCACGAAAACTCCTCCTCTCTCCGTTTCTTGCCCGATTTTGGAGAGGAGGTTCTAGCTAGTTCTTCCAGCATTTCTTTATGGGAATTTCAGTGGCGTGTGGAGCTAAAAGATCGAGCAAAAACCAAGAAGGAGTGACCTTTCTTTGAGAGGTCGAAACTAGTCGCACATCTCGAAAGTTTGGGGTGTTGTGGACCTTGTTGGTTTGCTGTTTTCATTTCTCTATTTATTGAGCTATTTATTGAATAACTCTATGGATTGGGTTTATCTTGATTGTTCTTTGAAGTATTGGATGAACTTTGTTTGGTTCGGAATCGAAATATTGGAGGTGTGTTGTTTTGTTATAAGTTTGCAATCTGTTTTTCTGCAGTCCGATTTCTGAGCAGGGTTTTGTTTCGTTTATATCTCTGTTAATATTTTGAATTTGTTTCTGGAATTTTAAGGGAGTAAACCCCTTTGGAACAGAAAGATAATGGTATAACTTTGACGCCGTTTGGAGTTAAATTTGTAATTTTATGGACGTTTGATTGGATGTCGCCATAATTGTCTCTGCGGAATTTGTTTTAGGGCAAATACATATTTTGTCCATAACTTTCGTTTTACAACGCTTTTGAGGGTGAAATTTGGAGGTCCCCTGCCTTTTTTGGTTATTTCATTCTCCTCCAAATTTGGGACTTATTGGCTGTAAACATTAGGAGTTATCGTTGTTGCACTAAGAGAGGATAGATTTAAGCATTGCCGATTGTAGATTGCCCTAATGTTGTCTTCTTGCAATTTTGGGGCACATCATTGTCACTTTGAAATAGTACTCATTCCAACTTATCATAGAAGTATTCACCTGCAAAACAAGAAGAAATAAAAATATTAATGAGTCTTTTAGCCTGTGGCCTTATGGTTGATACTTATGGTGTATCACAAGTGTCCATCAAATGAAAATGTATTAGGCAAGTAAAACTCAGCAACTAACAATCTTCAACCCATGTTACTAAATACTCTGGTCAGGTTTAGGGATTCAAAATTCAAGGAGCACGTCATCACCACCCTATTACCTATTTTCACTCTAGGGATTTGAAATCTAAGGACATGTTACCAGCGCCCTATTACCTATTTCGCACGTACACACAAGTAATCTTCACATAACAGAAGATGCACAGGATAACCTCGTGATGCTTTAATGCCAAGACTACCTAAAGCATCAAGATGATTCATCCTCCCAAGTATATAGATAGCACAACATAATTTAATACCATGTATGATAAATTAAACATGAGAAAACTTAGCACATATACATAAATACAGACATGTTGTTAAATAGTCCACATCGGGTTTTCATATGTAGTGACCCACAAAATAATAGTTTGAAAACTATGATGCGATGCAATGCAATGCATAAAGTACAAAAATCCCTACCTCGATGACGACAAAAGCCCAATCGACTAGCCGTACATGCTGTTAAATACAAGCACCAAATTTGGGATTGTTGTCAGAACCTAAAACCAAACCGACATAAAAACCCCAAACCAAAACTAGGGACAAAACATGAGTCTAAAACTAGAATTCGAAAACAGACCAGAAGAAGTAGTACAAGACTTCTCTGCTCGAGTCGAGGAATGACAAGAACCCACACATTGAACCAAGAAGCCACATAGACTAGAATCAAGACATGGCTGAGGAAGCCGAGTGAAGATCACTCAACCCACACCTTACGAGACTCACCATGCGGTCAACTAAGACATAACAGCAGCCAACTCCACACATCAACAACATTTACTGGAAAGACCCACAGGTCGATGAGACTCAACTACGGTCAACAAGATACAACACGCCTAACCTGAACAACTCAGCAGTCAAGGAGACATAGCAAGAGTCAATGGAATATGATTACAGTTGATCAGGATCACCAAGTATCGACAAGACACGATGACGGTCAACTGGGACCACACAATAGTCAATAAGACTCAACAACGAACAACTGAGACCTTGCAACGATCAACAAGACACGTCAGCGACCATCCAAAACTCATCAACGGTCAATGAAAACTCATCAACAGTCGACAACCCACCCTGCAATATACTAGAATCATGAAAGAACCCAAACTAGAAGGGAAGAAACAATGGTCATGAAGTTCGTCGAGGCACGTGGCACTAAGTGACGATATGTGAACCCAAAAGGACTACCGCGGTCAATCAGACATCCATTGTGGTCGACAGGCATGGACGCTCGGACTAGAAGAAAAAATCAGCACAAATGTCTTGACCCAGCACGAATGCCTGGCGGCGAATGCCCTGTGCTTCTACTGACATACAGAATAGATGTCTGACTTCCGCGGACACCCCGACTTTCATAAACGAAGTGGCTTCCACAAACACCTATGTTAAGACACTCCCGCAGTTGATTAGACCCAACAAGTGTTTGATCAGGCTCAAGCCATCAGGAACAAAGAATCTCGGCCAATTTTCCAGTCGACCGGATCCAACAAGCAGTTGACCGGACACAAACCATCTTTAACAAATATGTAATGACCCGATTTTTCATACGCCTTTTAAAATAAGTGAAAATTTAAAACTTTGGTCAAACGACTGAAACCTCTTTGAAAACCCCTTTTTAAGATAATATTATATTGCAAAATCGGACCGTCAAAACCTTTTTTGTTAAAACATAGCAGAAACAGTTGTAAAATCTTTTGTGAAAACATAACGGATTTAAAACATAGCAGAAGCGTAAATACTTAAAGGAATACTAAAAAAATTAAATACTGCATTTGAGAAATGAAAAGTAAACAATTAATACAACTTAATTACAACCATTTTCTCTTTGACTCTCTTAGCATGGCCAACAACAAGTCTCGCGCGTGCAAATTCTGCATCCCTACTTTTTGATCTATGCATTGTCTTCATATACCTACACCACAAGTAAACTGTATGCCCAAAGGCATAGTAAGGAAAAGGGTTTAATGCAACATGATATGCCTATCTTTGGTTCTTTTTTGGAATGGGGGCCACCCAAACCAATCCTTTCATTAAGTCGTTGGTTCTTTGGTTCTTTACTCATACTTTGAGCTGGAGATTGGAGGGTTCATAGGGGATGGAATAGTTGATCAGACCTAACCCTTTACTTGCAACTAGGTCCTCATTCCCGTCGAGGTAGGGGGCTTCACCTACCCACAGACTCGATCCACTACCCATCCGCACCCCAACTCCCTTTTTCTTCTTTTTCCCTTCAGGCGTATCCCGCCCTCCAGGCCTTTTTCCCAATGATAGGCATATCCCCCCCATCCTGAACATTCTTTTCCCTTCAGGCATATCCCGCCCATCCTGAGCATTATTACAGTGATAGACGTATCCCGCCTATCCTAAACATTTTCCTAACATTTTACCTCACAATGCATGTGAGTACCACTACCAAGGTGGCATTCCCTACTCGTTTCTATTAACATGATGCATGATGTAGTATAATGTATCATTAAATTGAATTGCACATATAAGAAAAGTAAGTGATGTGCCCCAGGGTCCTATTACACGGAGTCGAGCCAAGAAACTCATTGCTTTCCTAACTCGCTTTTATTTTGCAGGAAATGTCAAGGTTTAGGATTCTTTGAAAGAGATATCACAAGACGATAAAGGAGTTCCATTCCATTTGGTTTCATGGGAACATGCACAACCAATCTAAGCTGACCTCCAAATAGCCTATGAAGAGTGAGGACTTGAAGACTACGAGTACCATTTGAATTCTTATTATTGAATTAATAGTAGACTTATTCTGAACAAAACTTTTATTTGGTTTTCTTTACTTTGTTGTTTGTTTTGGATTGAGAGTTAGAGAGGTGCGTGGTTTGTATGCAAACAACGCCCTCATGCCAAATTTTTATCATTAAGGGTAGTTTGGTCTTTTAACCTATTTTGTAAACATTAGGGTTTTTAAACCCTCTTTTGGAAGGAAGGAGTTTAGTTTTGATTGAATAGAAATTGTTTCTCCTTGAAGAGCAACCCACAGCCTCCTCCTCCCTAGCGCCAATCCCTCCATCCTCCGTGCAAGATTTTCTTGAAGCCTTTTGGTCTTGCAATCCACGGATTATTATCTCTTCCAATCCCTTATCTTTGAGGTGAGGATTGTGCTGTGGGGATAAAAGTAGGTTTCCACCCTTGGAGAGTGTTTTCTTCCAAGCAAACCGAAAATCGTCCCTCTTAGTAGGAGGTCCACGGACTCCTTGATTTCTCTTCTCGTTTCTTAAAGGTTTATACATTTATTCTGGTTCTTTGATACTCTGAAACTCTCTTATTTGGGATGCTGGTGTTCTGTTTTGGCTGTTCATTCATGGAGGGCAAGCTGCATTGAGTTCTTGTTGGATTAATTTCTTGCTGCAAATTCTGCTTTTATTTGAGCTGCTGATTGTACCCGATTGTGAATCTGTTTTAAGCCCCTTGCGGTCTTTGTATCAAATTAGTTTCTTCAGGAGAGTTGTTCTGTTTTGAGATAAGTAACTACCCTCCAAAATTAACGTTAATATTTCGTATGCAAGAGAAGTTCTGTTCGTTTTAATCTGGGTTGTCGGATCTGTCCAGGAGAATTCCAGATTTCTGGACTATATTGTTTCTCTATAACTTTCGTTTTTGAGTGGATAATAAGCTGAAATTTTGATACAATATTCATGAATGTGTTGAGGTGGTGCTCACCAAAATTCAGCTAAAGTTCACGGTTGGATTACGAGTTATTTCCGTTTTAAGTTCAGTATCCAGATTATTACAGATTGTCTTGACAGATGTCTAGTTCGTACTTTTGGCGATTCTTAGATCCTATCAGTAAGTGAATAGCAGAAATTGAAAGTGCATATTGGAGAGCAATTAAAATATCAAATTGTAAACAACGAAGCAAAGAAGAAAATCTAACAATGAATATCACGGAAATTAAATAGTGAATCATGAAGGAATACAGAATTTAAACACACATATCATAACAATACACAATAAATTATGGCGTGCTTGAATTTATAGAACACAACAATAAACGAAATGAAATCGGAACATGCTGTTAATAATCTTGCTAGTTACCTCAGTTAATTTCCTGGTCAATTTACATGCTCCAAAAGATTACATTCATTATTCTAATTATAGCATGCGCATGAAATATTACAATTATTAATTATCCTAGTTAATTAACTTGCTTAGATTTAGTGGAGTCTAGCGTAATAAACATGATTTTATTCTAATTTAACTATACATGCTTATGTTTAGTAAACTATAGAGTATAATTAACATGTAGAAAACAATAACAAAGGAGAGATAGAAATACATATTCACATAGTCAATGGAACCCTTAATTCGTTCTCGTTTAGCTCATTCCTCTTTCATCTTCTCAATTATTTTCTAATAAAGTAAGCATCAAATTGTAGGAGTTATAGTAAATGAAATTACAGTAGGAAACAATACACAGAATAACAATAAAGAAATTCAACACAACTCAGATTAATTGATTACTCGGTTAGACATGCTCTGATTAATTACAATTTACATGCTCAAGAACTAATTACAATCATTACCATAGATGATTAAACATGCTTTTATTATAGTTAATTAACATGTTATTCCAGTTAGTTAATTAAACATGTTCAATTGAATAATTACACTTGGGATACTAGTTGATGAATGATTAAACATGCTTAAGTAAATGATTAACAACTATTAATTAAACAACTAGTTGAACATGCTCGGATTAGATATTTAACAACTAGTTTAGTTCATTAAACCTCTTATGCTTATTATTCTAGTTGGTTAGTTACTCTAATAATTTACATGCTCAAGGAAATAATTACATTTATCGTTCTAGTTAGATAATTAATTAACCTAGTTAATTTACTTGCTCAAGAAATAATTACGATTAGGATTCTAATTGATTAATAATTAAACATGCTTAAAGCTTAGTTAAGTTAACGTGCTAGTTAATTTAATATGCTAGTCTACTCAATTATTCTAGTGAAGTTAATTAACATACTTCTATTATTCTAATCAATTACATGCTCTAGGAAGTGGTTAATAATGGTTAATTAAACAACTAGTTAATTAATTAAACATGTTCAAGTCTAATTAATTACTCTAGTTAAGTTAATTAACATGTTAAATATGCTTTTGTTATTGCAATAATTTATACAAGGTATCAGCCTACAGCACAAATAGCGACAGAACAGATGGCAGCAAGGTAAATATATGCATAAGGAAATAACAACGGTAACTACACAACAAGTAAAATAGATAGCCAGTAAACAATGAAGAACATGTCATTATCGATAAGCTCTCACTTCCTTCGTACTTTCAGGCTTAACTTATCTATCAAAGCAGTAACATTCTCAAGTAGTAACATTCATTCACATAAGGACAATTGCACAGCAAGTAAAGTAGAGACAAGAGTTTAACAGCAAGTAAAGTAAAGCATTTAACAAAGGAAATTACATAAACTAAACACCCAAAACTCACGCACTCTACTTGTGGGTTAGGCCACCACTAGCCAAGACACACCAAAATCCGTACCTCGAAACTTTATCGCACATTCACACTTAATTGTTGTCCTTCTTATCTTTTTCAATACCTCACAATTATTAAATAACTCGTCGTTAAAATCACATATTGGTAACCATACTTCTATGACCCACATCCTAAGTTCTCCAAATTAATACCCAATTACTTAACCTCTTCCATTGCTTACAACTTAACAACCATTAACCAAATTGTTGAAAAATAGTTCCTCTCTACAAAATTTTAAAGATTATTATCCAGCTTCACAATTCCAGTATAATGACTGCAATAATAATCACTTAACAGGGGGTAGAACATGCTTCACAGTAATTAACCAAATTATTTCTCAACAACCAATAGAGGGCTAAATCCAACATAACAGCAATTACATAAATCTATTTCTCCCAATTTTATCCTCACAATCAACAAGGCAGGTTAACAAATCCATATAGAAATTCATACCAACTATCATCAGAACATGGAAGTGAGCAACATCACAGGATTAACCAAATTGATCCCCAAAACCATAATCAGTACTAATGCTAGACTTAACACCCAAGGTACATACTTTACTTTAACAAGACAACTTTCATTTCCAAAGAAACAGAGAGCATAAATTACGGTATCCTTCAAACAGTCAACATTCACTTCCAATATAATTTCACCTAAAACCAATATAATAAATAAAGGATAGAAATACAAAGTAACATCCCTCGGCAAAAACCAATCCATTCAACAGTGCATAACACCAATTTTTCTATTATTCTCTACAACATAATCTTCACAAAACCCATGAAAGAATGAAGGAGTTTTTCTTTACCTAAAAGATCACAAGGACCCGAGAGCTAGAAGCAACTCACCTCACGGCCATCAGACACAGCCTCTCCTTAGTTTCCTTCTCCATTTTTTCTCCAGCAGCACGTAGTTCCCAGCCTTCCTCCTCTCTGTCTCATCTCTGTATATCAACGCCAGAAGGAGACAGTCTCTGCCAATTCTCAGAAGGTAGAGAACACCCCCGACCAACCACTAGCCAGCTATGCCCTACGATGTCCACTTGTCGATTTCATCTAGAGCTAGAGCCAGAACCAGAAGAAAGGCAGGTTCAAATCGCAAAGCTAGACCACAGGCCTTCGGCCGGTCTAGCTTGAACTGCCAGTTCCCCTGCCACATCGACCTGAAGCGTCGATTGTAGTTCCACCGTCGTCGCCGTCGCGTCAACGTTGAGCCTAATAGCCAGCCACCCAAAATCGCGCCCCGACCCGATGCCAAAACCAACCTGCAAAGCTCAACCACCTGAGCATGAAATCGCGACCCGACGCCTGCGACACGCGAAAGCCGTAGCTCACGATTAGCCACCCCCGCTGCTCGCACATCCGCCACCGCAAGGAGCCACCCAAGCCGACCCCGAGCCTCACTGTCCCTCGTCATCCCTCACTGTCTCCATTGCTCTCTCCCCCTTTCCCTCTCTCTCTCTCTCGTCTGTTCTCTCTCTTGTTCGCGAATAATGGTCAAAGGCCATTTCTTTTGGCCTTCAACAAACCGTGCGTGAACTGGTTCATGCCTTCCAATCTCCTCCTTTTAATTTTTCTTTAACCTAATTAATGAATTTATCTAATCCCCTAATTTAACCCCCACTAATTTAACCCCTATTTATTTTTATTCAATAAATCCTTAATTCAAAACGAACATAAGTAATCTCAAACATTATAATTTATCTCATTAATTGATATTTATTTTAAATACAGTAATTTCCATTTAATCTTAATAAATTCTTTAAATTAAAGTCCCACGAATACGTTCTTGGTAATACCCTGATAATTATCTGATAAATCCATACATCCCCAATTACTTTCCAACTATACCTATTAAATTCCGATATAAAAGATTTGGGGTATTACAAGATAGGTTGTCGACAAAAACTATAGTTAACTGGATCCAACCGGCAGTCGATCAAGAAAAGTTTTCCAGTGTGAAAACCGCAAGAAAACTCACATTTCCTCACTGATTCCTACCTTGTATCGGCTTAAAACTCTGTATAAACTCTAAAAGTACTAAAATAACACAGAAACAACTAACGAATTTGAATTTCTAGGCTCAAATCCAAGATCGACACAAACAGAAACTTCAAACAAAAAAACGATGCTAAAACTAACTTACTTGCAAAGTTCCTTTACAAATGATAGAGATCGGGACGCTACAAAACCGATCCTAGCATCAAAAACCCTCTACACGTCACTCGGTTCAATCCCTCTCTCTTGCACTTCGCTTACCCGCACAGCCACTTGCAAGAGATTGGTCTTCTTTATATAATGATATAAGTAAGAACATTTTAACTAATAAAATAAAACTAAACATGTTTTGTTATTCGGTGGGATTATGGACCTATTTTGTTGTTCCCATGACCGCGACAATTGAGTCGGCACTCAGCCCATTTTGGAAGTTTTTTATTGTTTGCATTTAATTATTTAAATGTTCTATTAAACTCTATTTAAGGCCTCTTACGATCAGCCTTGTTATGGGAATAGTCTCTTTTGAGTGTTACTTTGGACCTTAGCCATTAGGCTTAAAAAACTTCTAGTTCAGTTATTTGTTTAGTTTATCATTACTTCTTTGTAGCGAATAAAGAGCTTAAGTCAAGAAGATCTGGAGAAGGATTGAAAGGAATTGTGAACTTTTGAAGGAGAAAAATAATAAGTTTCTTCGTTATTTTATTAGAGACTAAAACACTCCAATATATAGAATTTACATGTGCCATAAAAGGTATTATTCTTCTAAAATTAAGGGATTAAAATTAGAATAAAATTAGGAAATCTTAATGTCCATAATGCAAATCTAATAATTGTAAGTTTAAGGAAAATTCACACTCTCCCTCAAATTGGGTTGTATATTATACATGCCCAACTGGTTACATAAATCCTCAAAGATAGGTCCTAGTAGTGCCTTGGTTAAGATATCAGCAAGTTGTTCTCGATAAAGGGTATATATTAGTTATACTTTTGATTTTTTAATTTTTTCTACTATGACATGTCTATCAATCTCCACATCTTTAGTTCTGTCATGATGAATAGGATCTTTTGAAATACTAATTGCAGCTTGATTATCACATTTGAGATTTGTTGTCTTCTCAAACTCCATTCCCAACTTAGTCAAAACTCGCCTTATCCAAATTACTTCACAAATAGTCACTGCTAAGGCTCTTAATTCAGCTTCAGCACTACTTCTAGAAACAACATCTTGTTTTTTCCTTCTCCATGTTACAATATTTCCCAAAACTTTTGAGCAATATCCTGTTGTTCACCTCCGATCCATCTGGTTTCTTACCAATCTGTATCTAATTATAGGATTATGTCCCTGTGTTCTTTATTCTTGAATAATATCCCTTTTTTTGGAGTCATTTTAGGATACCTGAGAATACAATATAAGGCTTCAATGTGCTCTTTCAAGGGTTGGTGCATAAACTGACTTACAACACTTACTACAAAACCAATATCTAGCTGAGTATGAGAGAGATAAATAAGTCTTCCAACCAAACTTTGATATCTTCCTTTGTCTGCTGGGATCTCTTCTTTTTCATATCCTAACTTCTTGTTAGAATCCATTGATGTGTTCGCTAGTTTGCATCCTAGCATACCTGTTTCTTTTAGTAGGTCTAGGATATAATTGCGATGAGAGATAAATATCCCCTTTTTTGACTGGGCCACTTCCATGCCTAGAAAGTAGCAAAGATGACCAAGGTCTTTTACTTCAAATTCTTTTGCCAAGGACCATTTGATTTTTGACAATTCTTCCTCATAATCTCCAATTAAAATGATGTCATCAACGTACATAATGAGAATGGGTAATTTCTTATTAGGAGAGTGGTTCACAAAGAGTGTATGGTCAGCTTGACATTGAGTAAATACATGTTCTTTTACTGATCATGAAAATTGACTGAACCATGCTCTAAGAGATTGCTTCAATCCATACAGAAACCTCAATTATTTACACACTATTATCAGTGTTGTTTATTTGTAGACCAGAGGGAATTTCCATGTAGACTTCCTCTTTAAGTTTTCCATTCAGAAAGGCATTCCTTATATCAAGTTGGTGGAGTGGCTAGTTGAAATTTGCTACTAATGAAAAAAGTATCCCGATGGTGTTGAACTTTGCAACAAGAGCAAAGGTTTCTTGGTAATCAATACCATAAGATTGAGTAAAATGCCTTGCAACCAATCGAGCTTTAAGTCTCTCAATATTCCCATCAACTTTTTTGTTTCACAGTAAATAGCCATTTGCAATACACTACTTTCTTTCCTAGTGGAAGTCTAGTAATAATCCACATTCCATTCCTTTCCAAGGCTGTAATTTCTTCTTGGATAGCTTGTTTCCATTCTGGATGTTTTAATGCTTCTTCAATATTTGCTGGAATTTGAATATTATCTATCTTTAAGGTATAGTCACTGTATGATTGAGAGAGTCCTGCATATGAAATGAAATTTCTGATAGGATGTTGAGTACAAGTTCGAGTTCCTTTCCTCAAGGCAATGGGTAGTTCCAATTCTTCTGTAATTTGAATTTTTTCAACCTCATTTTCTTCACCTGTGCAAGTTTCTTTAGTTCTTGGGTACAATTCAGATTCTTGGATAGATGTGAGTTGTGCTAAGGTCTCAATCTCCCCTAATGTTGTTTTTCTCGTCTGACATATACTTGAATTTTTTCATTCTCTGATTGGGGGCTGGTTGCATTTGAACAAGGCATATTTGACATATTTGGACTTGACACAAGTGGATATTCAGGAGTTTGTGAGTTTTCAGGCAAGGGATTCAAACTCCAAAAATGAAGTTCTTTCTGATTCTCCCCCTGAAGTTCGGATTTAGAGAAATAGGGATTTTCTTCAAAGAAGGTTACATCCATTGTTTCAAATATCCTCTATATAGATGGTGAGATGCACTTGTAACCCTTTTTATTTGTGGAATAACCGACAAATACACATTTTGTAGATTTTGGATCAATTTTGCTTCTATTTTGTCAGTACACATGGACAAATGTAGTATATCCGAATACTTTGAAAGGTAGATCAGAGGAGAGAGCACGAGCATAGGGAATGTTTTGATGAGAGCTTGATGTGGAGTTTCAAAGTTTAGTACACGAGAGGGTAATCTATTTATGAGATATGCAAAAGTATGAATGGCTTACCCCACAAATATTTTGGAACATTGGCTGAAAACATGAGGGAGCAATCTACTTCAAGTAAATGATGATTTTTCCTTTCAGCCACTCCATTTTGTTGAGGTGTGTTGACACATGAACTTACTTGAACAATTCCTTGTTTAGACAGATATTGTCATAGGTTTGAGAAGAAATATTCTCTAGCATTGTCAAATTATAGAATTTGATTTTTTGCGCTAAATTATGTTTGTATCATAGAGTTGAAGACTTGGAATACTCTATTAACTTCAGATTTTTCTTTCAAAAGGAAAACCCATGTGAGACGAGTATGATCATCTACAAAAGTTATAAACCAATGTGCCCCATTAACATTATTCACTCTAGCGAGTCCCTAAATATCACTGTGAATTAATGCAAATGGTTGTGATGGTTTGTAAGGTATACTTGGATAAAAAGATCGAGTGTGTTTTGCTAATTGAAAGATCTCATAGTTAAAGAAATTTAGATTTTTATTAAAGAACAAATGGGGAAATAGCTTTTCAATATATACAAAGTTTGGATGACCTGATTGATAGTGCCATAACATAATTTCACTATCTTAATTGATACTCGAATTAGAGACATACTTGGAGTTGGAATGATGAAAAGATTGATTTTTAGGCAAAACACTGCTCGTAATGAGACCTTTTTCAAGTTGGTTTGTTTGCAAGAAATAAAGACCAGAGCACATCTCAGCACTGCCAATCTTCCTCCTCGAACCCAATTCCTAAAATATACACACAATTGGGAAAATTTTAGTGAAGCAGTGATAATCACGAGTTAGCTTACTAATGGATAGTAAATTGTAATCAATTGTAGGAACATGAAGTAGAGATTTAAGGCTAATTTTTGGTGAGATATGGACCAAACCCATCCCTGCCACCTTGGATAAAGAACCATCGGCAATACAGACTATAAGGTTGGTTTGGCATAGTTGATACTCATGAAAACACACTTGTCTCCTATCATATGGTATGATGCTCCTGAATCAATAATCCATTGTTTTGAGTGTTGGATTTTACTGTAAACGTAGAACTTGTATTACCTGCTTTTGCATGCATGACAGTAGATGGGTTGGAAACCAGAGTGTTGTTTAGAAGTTTTTTAAGAACTTCAAGTTGTTCCTTGATGAAAGGGTTGGATTCACTTGTAGTAGATGGTTGTTCCTCAACAATTTTAACCAAATATGCCTAGTTGTCTCCATCAAAATTTGGCTTTGGACTTTTCTAGTCTGTTGGTTTTCCATGTAGCTTCCAACACGTGTCTTTTGTGTGTCCAGGTTTATAACAGTGATCACACCATGGTCTTCCATTTTTTTGTTGACGATTATCTTGCTAATTTTGAAATTGTGAGCCACGGGCAGCAAGGGCAGATCTTTCCACAATTGGAGGTTCAATTTGTCCACCCATCATTACCTTTTTTCTACTTTCCTCTCGGCGAACTTCAGAAAAAGATTCCCGAAGGCTTAGGAATGGTTTGGTTCCCATTATTTTTCCTCAAACTTTATCAAGGTTTTTGTTTAATCCTAAGAGGAATTTAAATGTCCTCTTCTGTTCCACAATCTTGCTGTATAACGCAATGTCTTCAGGGCACTTCCATTCATGATTTTCAAATATATCCAGTTGTTGCCAGTGATGAGTGAGCATAGTGAAATATTGTGTTACAGTGAGATCTTCCAATTGTAGATCATGGAGAATCAACTCAATTGCAAATAGTTCTAATGTATTCTTAGAGTTGGAGTAAGTTTCTCTTACTGCTTCCAAAATTTCTTGTGAAGTCTCATAGAGAAGAAAATTCTCACCAATATCGACAATCATTGAGTTGATGAGCCATGACATAATCATGTGATTCTCAACCTTCCACTTCTTGTAACTTGGATCATCTTTTGTTGGAATTGGAATTTCTCCTGTTAGATAATCTTCTTTGCCTTTGCCGCAAATGAACATCCTAACAGATTGAGACCATTGAAGAAAATTTTGTCCAATGAGTTCGTGACTTGTGATGAGAGACGGTATACTATTGGCGTTTCAAGAATTTCTGGACTGCTGGAGAGATATAGTTCGATCGAGTGAGAATAGATTTCTAACGTAGAGTTGGTTGTCCTGGTTGCCATACCGAAAGCAACTAAGACAGACAAACTCGGAGACGTCCTTGAATGATGGAACTGACGAACGATTGTTGTTCGTTCTGAAACTTTGAACGAGTGTTGGTCGTTCTGAAACTATGACCAAGAAGACCAGTTCCAATGATGGAGCTCGATCATTTCCTGAGTGAGAGAGTCCAGTTTTTTCTGAGCGAGGGAGCTCAGTTCGAATAGTTTAACCGAATTTAGGGATTGAGAGAACTGACTCAAATACCATGTGAACTTTTGAAAGAGAAGAATAATAATTTTCTCTATTATTTTATTGGAGACTAAAACACTCCACTATATAGAATTTACATGTGCCATAAAAGGCATTATTCTTCTAAAACTAAGGGATTAAAATTGGAATAAAATTAAGAAATCTTAATGTCCATAATTTGATATCCTAATATTACATAATAACTGAAATAAACATAAATAAAACCAAATCTAATAATGATAACTTTGAGGGAAATTCAACAAAATTTATTTAACTCTTCTTTAAGTCAGAAAGTCGTGAGACACATTCTCTTTTGAGAAAATGACAAACCAACCATCGTACTTTGTGATCAATGACAAGTCAACAACTAAACTTTTTTTGTTAACAAATTAACCACTAAACTATGAAAAAAAGTCGCCGCTAACATCACTGTCACGTTTTCCGTTAAATGCTTTGACTACAAACTGTGACGGCTTGACAACAAATCGTGGGCAGATTGACAACGATCCGCGGCAGCTTGACCACAACCGTGGTTGATTGATAAGAAGGAGATTCCTTTCTTTCACGTAGAGAAATGGTGAATCTTTGTAGATCAATAATTCCCTTAATTTTCAACGGTTTTGAATGCTTGAGTACTCTTTTCCATCATTTTTTCATGATGCATAGGTAGGAAACATCTTTGTTGTCATTTAGTGCTTATCAGAGCAGATTCAGGGAAGAAAGCGTGCAGAGCTTCACGGTTTTAAATTGTGTAAAGAAAATTGGTGGACTTAGAAGCATTTTTAGGGCTCGAAAGTGGGAAAAGCTTCCTTTGGCAACTTGCCAGTGCAGAGATCTCAAAAATTTATGCAACAACAAAAAAATATTCGTCCAAATTGCTGGACTGAGCGCAAAGTTATGGCCTTCCAAAGTTTTGAGTAAATGATCTTATTTTTTTCCTGCCCGAATCTACTCTGATATGCCTCGAATGACAAAATTGATCTCTCCTACCTGTACATCACGAAAACACAATGGAAAATGAGTTTTCAAGCGTCCAAGTCCGTTGAAAATTAAGAGAATTATTGATCTATAAAGATTCACCTTCACACTTGATGTGCCCCAAGTTCCAGAACTTGAGCCCGAGCCAAGGGCTCTTTTATTTTCTAACTTTTTATTTATTTTGTAGGTTTTTGAATCAAATAAACAAAGAGGAGTTGGCATTTGAGCTAATGGAGATCTTGTAATCTTTGGGAGGAAATTATAGGTTTTCCATTTCCGCCTAAAACCAGAGCTGTGGACGTTCAAGGGCTATTTCGACAATTGGGACGGCTTCGTTTGAACTTTTGTCCTTCATATGAATTGTAGCCAACAGATAGAGCTTTCCAACGAGCTCTTGAACGTAATATTCGGATTTCATTTGGTATGTCAAATGTAGATTTTACAGAGTCTAAAAAAATCCCACTCGAGATTTTTAATTTTTGTGTAAGTCATGTCTATTTGTTTAAGTTAGGGTCAATTTGCTCTTTTCGCCTATTTTGTAAACATTCTGGGTTAAAACCCTACCTGGTTGCAATTGGAAAGGGACTTTGATGAATTAAGAAAATTGGTTCTCTTTTGAGAGAAGACACCCACGGCCTCCCCCTCCCCTTAGTGCCGATTTCATCCATCCCCCAAGCAAGGCTCCTCTTGAAGCTTCTCAACCTTGCGTCATTGGGATATTGTTTCTTCCAATCCTTATTTTTCGAGGTAAGATTGTGGTGTGGAGACAAGAGAACTTTCCAACATTGGAGAGTATTGGTTTTCGGCCAACCCCAAAGTCGCCCCTCTCACTAGGAGGTCCGCAGACTCCATTGTATTCCCTTCTGATTTTTGTGGTTCTTTTATGTTCTTTTCTTGCTGCTTGGATAGCCTATATTCTGGTGATTAAATGAATGTTATGTGTTGAGGAAGCCTTTTGGAGTTTATTGATTGTAAAAGGTAATTTTCGGATTATTGTTGAGTTGTTGAAATCTGTGATTTGTGCTGGATTGTTGTTATCGCTGATTACAGTATCTATTTGAGGCCCTTACGACGTTCGTCTCCATTTGATATCTTCTAGTGATTTGTTCAAGAATAAGTTAGTGAGCAACCCTCCAAAAATGAACTTCATTTGGTAAACGTAGCTCAAGATATTCGGTTTTGAATCTGCACTGGTAAAACTGTCCTGCTGGAAACAGATTTTCGGGTTGTTATTAAAATTGATAGATCTCCTAATCTAGAGTGCTTTTTGAGCTGGATTTTTGATACAACTCTCCTGATTATATTAAGTTTATGTTCTCCGAAATACAGCTCTAGTTCACGTACACATTTGGAGTTTTATTCATTTTGTTTCTGCTGGTTCGAGTACTGATCATTCTCTGGAACAGATTTCTCTAAGGCTCTCCATTTGTTTCTTGGAGCTTATCAACACTAGGTGAAAGAAAAGAATTTTCTTCTTATCAATCCGCCATGAATTATGGTCAATCCATGGCGGATTGTCATCAATCTGCTGTGTGTTCATCATCAATCCGCCATGGTTCATCTTCAAGCCGCCATGGTTAATGGCAAATGTGACAGCGACGACTTTTTTCCATAGTTCAATGGTTAATTTGTTAGCAAAAATAGTTTAGTGGTTGAGACTTCTCTATTATCCCTTGTGTGTTTGTTGAGATGTTGACATCGACCTTATTATAGGTTTTGGAGATATCAGTGGTTCGACCTTCGCTTACGATAGCTCGTGGAGCTGGCTTATTGGTAAGCGTGTCGTTGTCGTCTTTGAGGTAGGGATCTTTATACTTTCTACATTGCATTGCATCATTTTCAAAATTGATATTTTATAGGATACCACAATGTTGGTTCATTAGAACCATATAAACCAATACTTAGAACTCCCATTAACAAAAAAATGGAACTCCCCGTAGTGTACAAAATAAATTTTGTAGCTGAATACAAACGTTTTGCCTCCCCACATCGATAGAAGTAAATAAATAGGAATTAATTCGAATTCCCACATGAGAAAAGAAATAATAAAAGATCACGAGAAGAAAATGATCCGATTTGACCGCTATACATAGTTCACATTAGGAAATGGAATAATCGAGAATTCCACGTAACTGGCCAAGCCGCTAAAGTAGCTAAAGTGGTGATAAACCCCATCAATAAAATGGGTCCTATAGAAAGACCATCTATTCCTAATCTCCAGTAAAAATGCAAAAAATGGATCCATTTATAACCCTCTTTCAATTGAATTAATTGATCGTAAAATTCAAAATGATAAAAAAATGTATAGGTTGTTATAAGGAGTTCTAAAAAGCATATACATATAGTATACCATCTAATGGCCTTATTTCCTTTATGAGGGAGAAAGAAAAGTAGGGAACCTAAAAATTTTTGGCAAAACAATAACTATTGTTAACCAAGGAAAATAATTCGTAGTAAAAACAAGATACACTTGGACTAGAACAACTTATGCTCAAATATATTTACAGAAAACCCGACGGGGACTATTTTGACAACATGTCTATTTTACATATATGTATGTTTTCTCACGTCTACTTTATCGTACATGGTATACTATTTACTACTCTGCGCACATATGATGGTTTGATACATGTGCATATATGTTGGGAGGATGAATCATCTTGATACTTTAGGCACTCTAGTGCTATAGCATCACGAGACTATCCCATGAAATCTTCTGCTGTGAGAAGATTTGCTATTTGTTACATACATTGGGAGGATGAATCCTCTTGATGCTTTAGGCATTCTGGTGCTAAAGCATCATAAGGCTATCCCATAAAATCTTCTGCTATAAGAAGGTTAACTATTTGTTACATACATTGGGAGGATAAATCATCTTGATGCTTTAGGCATTCTAGCATTAAAGCATCACGAAGATATCTTGTGAAATCTTCTGTTGTGGTTGCTTGTATGCGAAATGGCAATGGGGCATTGTTGACATGTCCTTGGGTTTCGAACATTGGAAGTAAAAATGGGGATGGGGCATTCGTGACATGTCATCAAGTTTTGAGCCTCGAAAGTGCAAATGGATAGGGTGGTGATGACACTCTCATTGGGTTTCGAGTCCCTATATCTAGCTAGGGTATTAGTCACCCAGAGATGGTAGGTTGTTTGTCGTCAAATTTTGCCTATCTATTACCATTTCATTTGACTGGTGGCCTAACAGCTTGTCTCTGCTCATCAGCAACCCCTGTCAACTTGGAACCTAGAGGTATTTTAGTTGAGAAGCAATCCATCGTCGGCAACCTCATCCATTTATTTGATCGTATGAGTTAGGTCATCGCGGAGCTTGCTTGCGATTACTCGGGTGACGTTATGGATCTTCGGGTCACCGTCATTGGTATTCTCTCTTTCCTCATGAGGTATTGCTATTGACAGATAGCCACCTTTTCTGTGGTGTGTGTCGGATGGGTCCTTGAGCGACCATCCCTTCCATTTTTCGGACCATATCGGCACTGAGTTATGACATGTTAGAACATCTGGGCGATTGTACGAGTTGTGTCATCACGGAGCTGGCTCGCTGACAACTCGAGTTATGTGCTGGATCTTCGGATCGCCCTCACTATATTTCTTCTATCTCATGAGGTGCTGCTCTCAACAGATGGCCACCATTCTCTAGTGTGTGTCAGATGGGTCCTTGTATGACCATCTTATTTCACTGATGACGTTTTTGTATGGAAAACATGTTGACATATTTTTGTTGTATAACTCTATATATATACAACGGGGTTTGATAAAGCCACATCGAGGGCTATGGGCTAGTTTGATAAAACGATAAAGAGGTTTAAATGTTTTAAAATCCCTATACGATAAATGATAAGCATAAAATTATTTTCAAAAAGATGAGAAAAATAGTTTTTTTGCATGCATTGCATTTAGTATCGACTTCCCTACTGAGTTTCTCACTCACCCCAAAACTTTATTTTTTCTGGTTAGGGCATAGGCTGTATAATATCCCAAAAAGTAAACTCCCGTGTAATTTGTGTAATTATATAATGAGTAAAGTTATGTTGTACAGTTATATGCATTTGTTACGTTGATAACACATGGGTTGGTCTTAGGAAAATAATTCAAGTATAAAAAGTTAAGGAAAAACGTATAGCCTGGAGATGCGGACGATTGCATATGCTATGCGGACGAAGACTTCACGTCCGCACCTGCATTAAGCTTCGACCCTGCACTTTGGGACGCTCTGGGACAAAATTTAGCGTCCCAAACTCATGGCTGTCAAAGTTCGGACACCTGCGGACGCTGCGGATGACAGCAGAACTATCCGCTTTGAATCTGTACAAATTCTAGGGACATTCGGACGCTTCCAAACACCTGCGGATGAGGATGGACAGCGTTAGAAATGAATCTGTCCAAATCCTGGACACATTCGAACGACTACGGACACATCATCCGGACGCCTCACATCGTCCGAATATGGCTTGCGGACAGTATGGACGAGTGACTAAGGACTTATTTTTTTCGTCCTAAAGAGACTTTGGACGACACCAGACGAGACGCGAATGCTACACCGCATCCGAAAGGTCAAAATGGTCCAAGAGACCCATTTAAATATGGTCTCTCTCTCTCTCTCTTTTCGTCATTTTCTCCCAATATTCACCAAGAAGACACGTCTAAAAGAGGGTGTTTTACCTGGCTCTAGAAGAGTGGACCTGTTCCCCTTGAAGTGGGACTTAACTCCACGCAGCTTTCCCTCTTCCACCACACTTGTCTTTCACCTCTTCCCTTCTTTGACAATAAGGGTTAAAGAGGTCCGTTTCTAGTTTCCATAAGTGGACGTGAGTGAGAGGTGTGCTCTGAGTTTTCATTATTATTAGTCCTCTAGATTTGGGCAACAGATTGCTGGTAGAAAGTAATATGTTTGATGCTTGATGTTTTCTGCAAACTATTGAGGTAAGAATTTAGAATGATGTAGTTCACTAGTGGAGGTCCTACATCAAGGGGTTCGATTGAATTCTTTGATTTTGGATGTTAGATTCTTACTCTGCGAATGATGAACTATTGAGAATGACTTTGTTTTCAATTATTCCTTGGAGCTCATAATCTGTTAAGAGAAAGATTGAACTGTTGAACCTATTGTGTCATTGATACTGACATTATTCAGATCAGAGATCATGGTGTTAAATGCCTAACCAATAGACCAAGTACTATAAATTTAGTTATGGTTAACTCTTGTAATATGTTAGTGTTTAATTTATTGTCACTGTTGTTATATATGCTTAAATCCTGCTATACATGTGTTAGCAATTGTAAGTAATATTGTATAGAGTATGTGTAGCTATGTTACTTGTGTTTCAATTACAATTGTTGTGGTGTTCTTTTCAGTATATATTGTGACATACATGCATCACCTTAGGACTTATAAACTTGCTTACATATTGCATGACATAATAAATCTATGTAAATAGGCGTGTGGGGGTTCGGGAAAACAATGACATCTCATGGATAGTATATGTTCAAAATGAAATGATTAGAAAGAAAGTAGGATAGTTACATAGGATCGAGGGTTCATTGTCTCCGGTTCTGAAATCCCCAACATTCTCGTAACAAAAGAGTGAATACCGGCATGAGAAACACCCCGAGGGGTATATCTTTTAGTGGAATGATCGATTCTTTCTCATGGCCCTATGGTGTATGTCACTCCTGGCTTAAGTACATTGTATGGTCATGCATAACATCACATTGTATTTCGTTCTGATTCTTACTGGACATTAGGCTCATTGTTTTCTCCCGTGATGTAGGTAATGTATTTGCCGATAATAATCAAGTCATGGAGGAGGTATTTCAAGATGATATCTTGGGTTATCGGCCACTTTGATCTATTGGTTGTGGTTCATCACAATGGTATTTTGGTAGTTTGACAATTAGTACTTTGGAGTTTGAAAACTGGTATTTTGGTATTGTAATAGGTAGACTATCCTATTTTGGTTTGAAAAATGTTAACGGACTGTTTTATAAACTTTTGTGAGTATCTAGCCGGATTTTGGAAACTATTTTATGTTATTTCGCTCGATTTACTATGATGACCTGTTTTAATTATGAAATGGAAAACGAAAATTTTTATGCAGATTTTAAAAGTTAATAAATAAATTGGAAAAATAATGGGACTTTACAGTTGGTATCAGAGCACAACCAGGTCAAAGTCGGTTCTGTAGATTGCTGATAACACAAGGCTTCTCATGGAATACACTGTTCCCTATTTTTTAAGTTTAGGTAGATTTTTTTTTATGCTCAGTAAATTTATTTGTTCGTAGTTGATTTGAAGCAATTTATGGCACGAAGAACATTACATAACACTACAGTTCCTAATGAACGAGACGAAACTTTTAGTCCTATCGCTGTCGTGATTGATCGCCAATCCAAGTCAATCGAAAGCCTTATAGAGCGTTACAATGGAGGAAATAGTGGTAATAACAGAAATAGAAATAACCATGCTTTTTACGCTACCCTAATCGTGATAGATATAATGGATTTGATCTGATATTGGGTCTGGATTGGATAAACATTAATCGTGCAATTATTAATTGCCCACGACGAGAAGTTCAATTCTATCCTTTTAATAGGGAGCCATACATGTTTCAAGGGATGAAAGCAAAAGGCAAGTTACCAATTATTTCTACTCTCAAAGCATATCAACTATTGAGACACGGATGTGAAGGTTTCGTTATTCATATAATGACTACAACAATAGAAGTCGATGCAAAAGTTGAAAATATAAAAGTTGTTCATGAATTCCCTAACGTTTTCTTGGATGATCTTCTAGGATTACCTCCTGTCAGAGATATTGATTTTATGATAGATTTACAACTTGGTGTAGAGCCTATTACGAAAAACCAATATCGTATGGCACCTGCAGAATTATGTGAATTAAAGGTACAACTTGAAGAGTTGGTGCAAAAAGGGTTTGTTCGTCCGAGTTTCTCACCCTGGGGAGCTTCGGTATTATTTGTGAAAAAGAAGGACGGATCATTATGCATGTACGAGGATTATCATGAATTAAATAAAGTGACGATCAAGAATAAATACCCTTTGCCTCCTATTGATGATTTATTTGATCAACTCAATGGTGCTTGTGTATTTTCTAAGATTGATCTCCGATAGGGATATTATCAATTACGAGTAAAGAAAGAAGATATACCGAAGACGGCTTTTCGAACTAGATATGGACATTACGAATTTATGGTAATGTCATTTGGCTTAACGAATGCTCCTGCAGATTTTATGGATCTAATGCATCGAATACTCAAGGATTATTTAGATAAATTCATAGTCTTTTTTATCGATGATATTCTTTTTTATTCTCTATCTGAAGAAGAGCATGTTAAGCATTTAAAAATCACTTTGTCTATTCTCAAGCAGCATCAACTATATGCAAAATTTTTAAAGTGTGATTTCTGGTTAAAAGAAGTTTGTTTCCTTGGCCATGTGATATCCAAGGAGGGTATTGCTGTTGACCCTGCAAAAATTCAAGCAATTGTTGAATGGGGACAGCCAAAAAGCGTAAGGGATGTTCGTAATTTTCTTGGTTTGGCAGGTTATTACCGACGTTTTATTGAGGGATTTTCAAAGATTGCTATACCTCTTACCAGTTTAACCAAGAAGAATGTACGATTCTAGTGGTCTGATGAATGTGAAGCAGAAACTCAAACGTCGATTAACATCTGCACCTGTATTAACCTTACCTATTGAGAATGAAAATTTCTATATATTTTGTGATGCATCCAAACGTGGACTTGGTGGAGTATTGATGCAACAAGGGAAAGTGAATGCTTATGCTTCCAGGCAACTCAAACCACATGAGCTTAATTATCTGGCACATGACCTTGAGATTGCTGCTGTGGTCTTTACTTTAAAACTCTGGAGACATTACCTCTACGGGCAGCATTGTGAAATATTTACAGATAACAAGAGTTTGAGATATATTTTTACACAGAAAGAGCTCAATATGAGGCAGCGACATTGGCTTGAATTTGTAAAAAATTATGATTGTGAAATTAAATATCATCCTGGTAAAGCAAATGTTGTAGCAAACGCTTTAAGTTGTAAACTTGCTGTGATGAGTATAACATGTCAGGAGATCCCAGCTGGGTTATTGAAAGATATGCAAGAGTTAGATGTACAACTTATTCCAGAATATCTAACAGATGTTTTGTTTGCCTTAACTCTTCAAACCACAATATTGGAAAGGATAAAAGAAGTTCAAATGAAAGATGCTCATTGTGAGGCTTTCAAACGCTATCCAGCTTTACCAGAGTTTCACCATTATTCTTTATCTGTTGGTGGAATTGTGAAGTATAAGAATAGATGGTATGTTCCAAAAATACTTTTACAAATAGCGATCCTGAAAGGAGCACATTCTTCCAGTTTTTCTATTCATCCTAGATGCAATAAGATGTATAAAGATCTCAGGAAACACCATTACTGACCAAGAATGAAGATCACTATTGCTTTTTATGTGACCCATTGTGAGATCTGTCAACAAGTAAAAGTTGAGCATCAACGACCCGGTGGAGTGCTTCAACCACTGCCTATACCACAGTGGAAGTGGGAATGTATTTCTATGGACTTTGTTACTGGATTACCAAGGTCGGTAAATGGACATGAAGCGATATGGGTCATTATTGATAGGTTAACAAAAGTTGCTCATTTCTTACCTGTACGTATGACTTTTACAATGACGCAGTTTGCAAACTTGTATATCAAAGAGATAATACAACTTCATGGTGTTCCTATATCTATTGTGTCTGATCATGACCCACGATATACATCTATGTTTTGGAAAAGTGTAAATAAGGCTATGGGTACTGATTTGACAATGAGTACAGCCTTTCATCCTCAAACTGATGGGCAAAGTGAGTAGACGATCCAGATATTAGAAGATATGTTGCGTTCTTATATTTTGGAATATCATGTTGGATGGGAAAAGATTTTACCGTTGTCTGAGTTCGCTTATAATAATAGTTTTCAAGCGACCATTGGTATGGCTCCATATGAAGCATTATATGGTAGAAAATGTCGAACTCCTCTCGCATGGAGTGAAGTCGGTGAAGATAAATATTATATGGTTGTTCAACAGACGACTGATACTGTGGCTCTCATTCACCAATGTATGCAAGCTGCTTAGGATCATCAGAAAAGCTATGCTGATAATCGTCGACAAGAATTAGAATTTAATGTTGGTGATTATGTTTATTTAAAGATATCGTCATTCAAAGGTGTTATGCGGTTTGGGCATAAAGGAATGCTGAATCCACGTTATATTGGGTCTTTTGAAATTATGGACCGAATTGGCAGCGTGGCATATCGTTTACACCTACCTGAAGCTATGTTTGGCATACATAATGTATTTCATGTTTCTATGTTATGGAAGTGCCTTGGACGTATCATTCCCGTGAGACCCCAGGAGCAAATTAGGTTGCGCACTAACTTGAGTTACGAAGAAAAGTCGCTCCAAATTCTAGATTATAGTATAAAAAAGTTACGAAATATAGAAGTTCCTCTCGTTAAGGTTCTATGGTAAAACCAAATTGATGAAGAAAAAGCCACCTGGAGAGACAAGATGACATGGAAGCTAAATATCCAGAATTGTTTGTATAACTAAATTTTGGGGACAAAATTTTTGTAAGAAGGGTGGATTGTAATATTCCAAAAAGTAAACTCTCGTGTAATCTATGTAATTATATAATGAGTAAAGTTATGTTGTACAGTTATATGCGTTTGTTACGTTGATAACACGTGGGTTGGTCTTAGGAAAATAATTCAAGTATAAAAAGTTATTGAAAAATGTATAGCCTGGAGACGCAGACGATTGCGGACGCTATGCGGATGAAAACTTCACGTCCGCACCTGCATTAAGCTTCGCCCCTGGACTTTGGGATGCTTGGGGTTGACATTTGGCATAGCAAACTCATGGCAGTCAAAGTTCGGACGCTTGTGGATCCTACGGACGACATCAGACCGTCCGCTTTCAATCTGTACAAATTCTGGGGACATCGGACGCTTGTAAATGCTTACAGACGAGGTTGGACAACGTCCGAAATGAATCTGTCCAAATCCTAGACACATTCAGACGACTGCGGACGCGTCATACGGACACCTCACATCGTCCGAATATGGCTTGCGGACGGTACGGACGAGTGACTAAGGACGCATTTTTTTTTGCCCAAAGAGACTTCAGACGAGGGCAGACAAGACGCAGACGCTACATCGCATCTGAAAGGTCAAAATGGTCCGAGGGACCCATTTAAATCTGGTCTCTCTCTCTCTCTCTTTTCATCATTTTCTCCCAATATTCGCCAAGAAGACACGTCCAAACAGCAAAATGGGTGTTTTGCCTGGCTCTAGAAGAGTGGACCTCTTCCCCTTGAAGTGGGACTCAACTCCACGCAGCTTTCCCTCTTCCACCACACTTGTCTTTCACCTCTTCCCTTCTTTGACTATAAGGGTTACAGAGGTCAGTTTCCAGTTTCCATAAGTGGACGTGAGTGAGAGGTGTGCTCTGAGTTTTCATTATTATTAGTCCTCTAGATTTGCGCAACAGATTGCTGGTAGAAAGTAATATAGTTTGATGCTTGACGTTTTCTGCAAACTATTGAGGTAAGAATTTAGAATGATGTAGTTCACCAGTGGAGGTCCTACATCAAGGGGTTTGTTTGAATTCTTTGATTTTGGATATTAGATTCTTACTCTGCGAATGATGAACTATTGAGAATGACTTTGTTTTCAATTATTCCTTGGAGCTCATAATCTGTTAAGAGAAAGATTGAACTGTTGAACCTATTGTGTTGTTGATACTGACATTATTCAGATCAGAGATCATGGTGTTAAATGCCTAACCAATAGACCAAGTACTGTAAATTTAGTTATGGTTAACTCTTGTAATATGTTGGTGTTTAATTTATTGTCACTGTTGTTATATATGCTTCAATCCTGCTATACATGTGTTAGCAATTGTAAGTAATATTGTACAGAGCATGTGTAGCTATGTTACTTGTCTTTCAATTACAATTGTTGTGGTGTTCTTTTTAGTATATATTGTGACATACATGCATCACCTTAGGACTTATAAACTTGCTTACATATTGCATGACATAATAAATCTACGTAAATAGGCGTGTGGGGGTTCAGCAAAACAATGACATCTCATGGATAATATATGTTCAAAATGAAATGATTAGAAAGAAAGTAGGATAGTTACATGGGATCGAGGGTTCATTGTCTCCTGTTCTGAAATCCCCAATGTTCTCGTAACAAAAGAGTGAATACCTGCATGAGAAACACCCCGAGGGTTATATCTTTTAGTGGGATGATCGATTCTTTCTCATGGCCCTATGGTGTATGTCACTCCTGGCTTAAGTACATTGTATGGTCATGCATAACATCACATTGTATTTCATTCTGATTCTTACTGGACATTAGGCTCATTGTTTTACCCCGTAATGTAGGTAATGTATTTGCCGATAATAATCAAGTCATGGAGGAGGTATTTTAGGACGATATCTTGGGTTATCGGCCACTTTGATCTATTGGTTGTGGTTCATCACAATGGTATTTTGGTGGTTTGACAATTAGTACTTTGGAGTTTGAAAACTGGTATTTTGGTATTGTAATAGGTAGACTATCCTATTTTGGTTTGAAAAATGTTAACGAACTGTTTTATAAACTTTTGTGAGTATCTAGCCGGATTTTGGAAACTATTTTATGTTATTTCGCTCGATTTACTCTGATGACCTATTTTAATTATGAAATGGAAAACAAAAGATTTTATGCAGATTTTAAAAGTTAATAAATAAATTGGAAAAATAACGGGACTTTACAGGCTCAGTGCATTGTGGTTTGCACGTGTCACCGTGGGCGTTGCCTATACCCCTCCGAAGGTTGTTTACATCTTCCCGTGGGTAGATGTTCATCAGCCTCATCGCTTCTTATTTGTTACGTTTGGGGTTTGTAGTATTGGTGTTATTTGATTTAACTCCTGCACATTACGTTTCTTTATTTATATTATCATGTCTCTAGCTGATCACTCTGTGGACCCCAACCAATGTGATTTGGGTTTGGGCTTAAATTTTTTCTATTAAGGCTTTTGCTTCTTTTATGCCTTGGGTTGGGTAACAGTGTCCTCAACGGGGATTAGGTAGTCTGACCCGACGGTTCTATTAGGCCCGCCTCCAGGTCGTGACATGATAAATATGACACGAATTAGAAATTATTGAGAGCTATGAATAACAATACATAGTACATGGGATATGTATGTACATGAGTAAATGTTTGCTTTAAAAAGAAGATTAAGGTTGTGAGAACTAATTAAATAGGAAATTAGTACATGATTAGATGTGATGTTGACTTAGTTTAGCTTACTCTTATATTAGAATTCTTCTTTGGCTTTATAAAAACTGATTATGTGATTTCTCCATTCTTACATGTACAAAGAATGGTGAAGCATACAAAGAAAAGCCAAAGATGGTTTTGAGATTTTTGCACAATATTGGAGTACAAGACTTTTGGTTTTATCTTTTTTACATTTTCATTAGTGATCGCCCATGTAGTATGATATTTTGGTTTAAGTCTAGTAAATATTAAGACATCTAAATTGTGGGTAGTTAATAAATAATAAAATGACCATATGTTTTAGTGTTTTAGTTTATTTTCACTTTCAATCTTTATAATTCATTGTTTGTGGAACATGTAACTTGATTTACATGTGAGATCCTACTTGAGAATATCGAGACTTCAGGGTTTCATGTGTTCCAATGCAATTTTGGAGATTGAAATGTGTAGTCACTTGCTTCTTGAAGGGTGATTGGTCTTTCTTTATGACGTGGGACTACCATCATAAATGCATTGTTGAAAAAATGGGAGGAGGCATGCACTGCCCCTTTCTTGCTAAAATTTTTAGATGTATTTTTTAAAAATGTTTATCATTTTATGACAAACTTTCCATATAAATAGGGAACTCTTTAGCGCTTCTCTACATCCAATAATTAAAGAAAAAGAAGAAAGAGAGAGATAGTTAGGATTACTTTGAAAGAAAGAAAAGTAGTGTGAGGGAAAAATAAGTAAAGTGCTTTTATGCATATTATGAAATCTAAGAGAAGTAATTTTCTCTTAATAAATTTTCTATAAAATATTCAGTTTTTATAAGAATATTGTAAATCCGATCTTTCATAATGAGATGTTGATGGACTTAATCCCTGTGGTTTTTGTTTCTCGATTTGGGTTTCCACCTAAAAAAATTTTGTGTCTATATTTGCTATTATTTCTCTTACTTCTTAACTTTTATATTATAACAGAGTGGGAAAAATATTCTTGATATTTTTGGATCACATCTGTTATCGTTTTTTTATATCATTTATCTAGTGGTGTAATTGTCCTATATAAGTAAATTTTCTTTAAAGAGACTGAATTTTAAGTGGGACCGTTTGTAAACCCTCCAACCTTACTTGGAAACTTGGAAAGATAATTTTGTCTACGGAGATTGTCAAGAATAGTCTTTCATGGGAATTATCATGATCAATACTATTGACGTTTTTTTCAACTCTCTATCATTATTATTTTTTCCCAACCGGTGATATCAAAGCTTCGTTATTATGGAGGGAAGAGTTAAAATTGAAAAATTCAATGAAAATAATTTCTCATTGTGAAAATTAAAAATGAACACATTACTATAGAAAGACAATTGTGCTATAGTCATCAGTGACAAACCGATGACCATTAAAAAAGAAAAATGGATCAAAGCAGATAGGGATGCTGCCACCAATTTACATTTTTTTCTACTAGATAAAAGTTAGTCAAGTATCTTTGACAATCGCCAATCAAATTTGGGATACGTTGAAAAAATTATATGATGCAAAGTCATTGCATAATAAAACTTTCTTGAAAAGAAAATTACACACTCTTTGAATGTCAAAGTCAACATCAGTGACAGAGCACATCAATACTCTCAATACACTATTTTCTCAACTTACAGTAATAGAGCACAAAATTGCCGAGAATAAATGAGCCAAACTTTTATTTCAAAGTTCTGATTCATACGATCACCTCATTATAAATTTGACCAATGGTCTTGCAAAGCCAATATTGATGTTCAATGATATTACAGATGCAGTTCTTGAAGAAGAAAGTAGACAGAATGTAATATTCCAAATTTAGGTGGAGCTAAGCACAAGGCTTAAGTGATAATTTAGGATGATAGGAGTGGAATTAGACTATTTGGAAATATTGGTTAAGAGAAATGTATTTTGATTAAGTGAATTACAATGCCTGAATTATGTCCATATTTAGTTTTGGAAATGATCAAAATTATGAAGAATTGTATGATGGTATTTGGAGTTAGATAGTACAATATAAACTACAATTACAATTGCTGGAATTAGTAAGAGAAAATATATTTGGACGTATTTGGATATTATATGGATATTGTAAGGACTGAAAGTTTGAGAATAATAAGGTTCTTATCATTTATTGGAAAATGTACTTGGATATAATAAGGTAGAAAGTATAGGATTTATACTATTTTGAGGGCATATTGGATTTAATAACGAATAGTGTGAAGGAAGAATGGTGGGGAATATAGTCTAAGTTGGTAGATTATATAAATGTTCATATATTGGATTTAGTGAATAATGGTTTGGAGAAGATGAAGTGGTATAGAGAATATTACGATTAGAATTAAGACCTTAGGTTATGATTACAATATATAAAAATATATATTGATATGTATAAGGTATACACATGTATATGAATGTCCCGTTAGGGCAATAGTTTTACATATATATATATAATTTGGAGAATTAAACAAAAAACAAACGGTTTGGAGACGATGGTCGATCGATGAGGTGTCGATCGACAGACATGAAATTTGACGTTAGGTGAAGGAAATCACGTCGCGGTCGTTTGTGGTGGCCGTTTGGCAAGAGGGAGATCGTTCGTGGCGATCCAATGCCAATAAATTGAGTAATTTGAAGAGTTTTAACCAACGCTGAAGGTGGAGTGATTCGTTGTCTGAAGCGTTTGGATGATGGAAGGTCTGATCCCTTGGCCTTCTATCTTCAGTGGGACGTTGAGGAGTCGCTAGGAGTGCCTATAAATAGAGAGGGAAGAGACGAGAGTTTCACAGAGAGGAGAAAGGTTAAGGTTACTCTACCGAAATAGTTTGATAGAGAAACTGAAGGGATAGAGGTAGTTTAATGGTCAGAAGGGTTGATCTGTGGATTATTTGTGATGGAAAGTGAGGACGTGAGTGAGAGAAATGCTATGTGTCTGAATAAAATAGTGATGAACGTGAGAAACCGTGACTGAAATATTTCTAGAAGGATTCATGATGAATGTTTTTGAGATAATTAGAGAGTGAGACCGTAAGAGTGAAAGTCTATTGCTGTGAGGATGCAACATTTCATGAAGGTTTCTTGAGTTTATGAAAGAAGAAGTCTGAGAGGAAGAGAAGATGCATGGCCGAGAATGTTTGTTGGGTTTATATATTTCCTGAGTTTGTATGTCTTCTGGTAAGCAACATGCTTGGCTCTATTATTAATATTTAATCGTAGGAATTGGCAATATTAGTTTACATGTTATTTGTGGTGTAAATGGAAAATAGGTTCTGGACTAAATGGCATGGGTTAGGTTCTGAATTATATTGGGTAAGGTTGGTTTGTGTGTTCCATGTTACTGCTTTGGTAACTTGAGAAGATGATAACCTCTTATTGATAGAAATGGTTTAATATACAAAAGAATAAACTTAGTCATATTGTAGTTAGAGCTCAAACATGCGAAAAGGCTAGAGTTTGAGTTTTGGATGGTTATTCTCAAATTGAAGAAAATGTGTGATGGATAAACATTGATAGGTGTGCTTAATGTTTTCGATGAATGAGTTTCATTGAGTAGAATTATTAGATAGATGATAAGTTAGGGAATAAACTTAAGGAATAAAGTCCTATAAATTAATTGTAGAATTATTATTAATGTAATATGTGTCAATTATGAATAGGTTTCGTGAAGGACAATACAGTGCTAAATCTATAAAGCTAAGGACACCAGTTAAGTGATACTGCATGTGTTTTGTCCAAAAGGGCCTACACCACGGGAATTAGGGGGTGTTTGTTTGATGCTTGTTTACTCAACGGGTAGGTAGTTCGAAAACTGAAAAGGTTGCTCTTACTCAACGGTGGGTGAGTTCGAAAACTGAAGAGGTTGCTCTCATCTAACAGGTGGGTGAGTTCAGAGAGTGAAGAGGTTGCTCTCACCCCAAATTATAAATAACTCGCTTGGGTAAGTTCAAAAACTGAGGAGGTTGCTCTTATCCAACGAGTTGGTGGGTTCGGAAACTGAATGGGTTGCTGTCACCTCAAATTGTAGATAACTTGTTTGGGTGAACACAAGCTTGTATATTTTTTAAGGAGGATGAATATACAAGAATTTTGAGGTTCTTGTGAGAATTTTCTCTTTGGTTCTTTGTGAAGAACTAGATCTTCTTGAAGCTTAAACTTGGAAGATCAACTTGATAACTTTGGTTCTAATCAACAAGTTAGATTAGGGTCAAGTTCCCCAACTTGATAACTTTGGTTCTAATCAACAAGTTTGGTTAAGGTCAAGTTTCTCAATTTGATAGCTTTGGTTCTTATCCCTTGATGCAAGTGCCTAATAAGGAAAGAATTGTTCAAATTTTCAGAATACGTATCTCGACCAATTTACATCCAATTAATGTGAAATTTGAACCAAACTTTACTCTCTAAATAAGAACGAAGCACTCCAAAAATTGCAGGCAATATCATTTGAGAGAAGAAGTTATAGTTGAATGGGTGCAAGCTAGTCTGAATAGGCATCTCGGTCGTGCCTATTGACTTCAATGGTTTCCTTGGATTGAAACTATCTAACTTGGCTCTTTGCAAGTTTTCTACACCTTTTTTGGGGATGTATATCTCTATGGAAGGAGGTGAAGAAAGGTATAGCAATTAGAGGAGTCACCTAAAACTCACAAACAGGATTAAACCAATGTTTACACCAAAACTCAATCAGATGAACACCAAAATGAGTTGGTCGAATGGAGGGAAACTCCAAATTTTGAAAGATTCTTCTTCAGCTAAAAATTTTTACCTTTGGATAGTCCTTAGAGAGTGTATAAATACCCCACAAAATTATGGATAGCTTCCTAAACACAACTTACCCAAAATGCCCTCACAAAGACACATGCTCAGCTAGAAAAAGATCTAGTCGAGTAACTTAAACATTTGTCCTTAAACCAATACAACTTAACATAATTTAATCAAAACATATAACATAAATATTCCTTAAGCCTTGGAACCAACAATTGACCAAACATGATCCACTTCGAAGTCCTCCTTTCAAGTTGGTTGTCTTCAACTCTGATTGAGAGAAGTTGGGCTTTAAGCAGAATTAGCTCTATGTTCAAGGACCATTTGACATGGCAAATGATCTTCAATGTTGATGAAATTGTAATATCCCAAATTTTCGTAGAGCTAAACACAAGGCTTAAGTGATAATTTTGGGATGTTAGGAGTTGAATTAGACAATTTGAAGATATTGGTCAAGAGAAACATGTTTGAATAAAGTGAACTATGATACCTGAAATATGTCCGTACTTAGTTTAGGGAAAGGATTAAGGTTATGGAGAATTGTTTGATAATATTTTGAGTTAGATGGGATGATATGAACTAGATTAACAATTAACGAAATTAGTAAAAGAAAATATATTTGGATATAAATGGTTATATTGGAGAGAATAATGTGAAGGAGACATTTTGGATAATTTGGAAATTTATGTTACAATAGTTTGGAAAAATGATTTATTAAGGATATAGATATTTACATATATTTGGAGAAGTACTATATGTATATTCTTTGTTGGAATATATATATATATATATATATAATGGAAGAAATAATGGCGGATGATGGGTTTATATGGAGGCTGATCATAGATGTTGATCATCCCAAGGATTGTGATCAACCTGTAATTTGTTTGGTGGAGAAATATTATGGCAGATGATGAATTGAATTAGAGGTTAAATTCTTTGGAAAATGTGGTGGTTGATCGCCCAAAATATTTGTGATCAACCTGTAATTCAATAAGTGGCAGAATATGTATTGGCAGTCGATTGGAAGGAAATGGCGGTGGATCGCCCACTGAAAAATCATGTAACCGGCGTTAAATTTTGGAAACGTGTTGAATGATTGGCGGTTGATCAACCAAAGGAATAGATCGACCACGGTGATTGTTTGCTATTTTTAAAAGAAGAAATTTGTGGTTGATTGATGGACTGGCGGTCTATCAGGCAAAAGATGAATCGATCGACCGCCAAAAGGAAAGGTCACCTGGAGATGGAACGCCATCACTGGAAGCTTCTTGGTCGACATTTTATGCATCTAGACGTTGAAGAGTTATGTTCCTTTGGCCTTTTGTTTTCATCTGGACAATGAAGAGTCATTGGAAGTGGCCTATAAATAGAGAGGAGTAAGACGAGTGTTTCATAGAGAAGAAAAAGCTGAGGAAGCTATGCTGAAATCTTGAGTGAAGTGTGAAGTTCTTGAATTTGAGTGGGAAATCTACCGTGAGTTTTGAATGAGAAGTAGTGAAGGAAAATAACTAGGTGTTTCTTGAGTTGTGTTTGTGTGAAAACTATGAGGTTGAGGAGTTATTATGAAGTCTCTGGAGAAGAAAAATCGAAAGGGTTGCTAAAACTTGGTGTGAAATGCTTCTGTGTTTTGGAAAAGTGAGAAAACCGTGAGGTTCTTTTGAAGAAGGAGAAGAGATTTTGAGGAGAGTGCTGAAGGTATGCATTAGTTACTCTTAAATATTGCACAGCAAGCATAAGTTACTATTTATTTTCAGTTTGGTTTCTACATGAGAAATAGTTAGAACTAGTTTTATTTCTGTAATATTCTCTGTTGATTATGGAGTTTGGTTCTGACTACTAGGTATTGCCATGAGGATTAGAGGATATGGGTTTACATTGCATAATTGTTAATGATGGTAGTTATTGGATTAAGGTTTGTCGTCGTTAAAAATTAAATAATAATATGCATGAATGAAATTATGCTACTGTTTTAATATGGGTTTGAATGATGCTTCTGATTGGGTTATTATTATACTAAGTTGGTTTTAATTCCTTGCCATCGTTGATGTTATGGTTCAAGATAATAGATTTGGGAAATAATATTGTGACACCCCGTAAATTTTAAAAACACTTTTTCTTGTTTTAAAATACGTCATAAAATTTTTCGCTTTATTTATTTAACATTTGAAATCCATTTTTTAAAAGAAACATGAATTCAGAGTATCCATCTTCGAAAATATTACGGAATAATAAGAGTTCAAAATATAGTTAACGTTTTACCAAAAAGTCTCAATGTCCCTATTACATTGAACATTCAAAATACTAAGAGTGGCAATTACCAAAATACCCTCCTCAAAATACAAACAACTCTCATCCCATAAGAGCCACACCCAGCAGGTCAATTCGGTTGATAACACGAGGGATCATCCTGGAATGTCTCTTCCTCAACTGGTACAAATTCTTCATTAAAATCATCACCTACATTACGGGGAAAACAATGAGCCTAATGCCCAGCAAGAATCAGAATTAATGCAATGCAAATGATGCATGAACATATAATGCATTACAGAAGAGAACCGTTTCTCTTCTGGAGGTTAAGGAGGAATACTCCCTAGAGTCATGTGGCCTAACCAGTCACTCCGACGAGAAGATATATCCATCGGGGGTGCTACCACAAGTAGGTATTCTCACTTTTGTTGGAGACGTTGGGGGTTTCAGAATGAGTTAATTGTGAACCCTAGAATCCACGTAGCTAACTTCTAAACCTACCACTCCCTACGTGGGAGGAATCTACCGTATGGAAGTCACCAATTCCCCCGAACCCCCACACGCCTATTTACATATTTTTGGGATGACATACATAGTGTAAACAATTTCATAAGTCCTAGGATGATGCATGAATACCAGAAATAAGCATACAAATAATACACAAGGAATACAATTATTGCAGTATAATTATGAAACTGTAAACATCACAATTTAAGGTAACACATTCATTTTCATCTCATTTCGATTTAATATTATTTTTGATTTGGCATTCCTTTGATATTTTGAGTAAGTGGAATATAGTTGATTCTACTTTTAACCTATCTTGATTTCAATCATGCCCTTCAATTTTCTACATCAATTCCAAGGAATTTAATTGTTGGTTGAACATACACCATGTAAGAATCCTAACTGTAAGCATATGGATAGTTTGTCATAATTAGGAGTTACAATGCTCATGCGACAGTAATTCGTACTCCCACATTAGTTCCAAACAGAAATCTCACAAATAAACTAAACCATATCGCGTTCCATACTTACAGACACCCCAAAATATGTCAATACCTCTATTCATCAACAATAGTTGTTGCAAAACGTACTAACATTAATCACTAGCAACTAACAATCCCAGTCTAGATTTTCACATAAAATATCCATTTCTGATTCTCATGTTAGAGCCAACAATCCAATGATAACATCACAATAGGAGTAAAGCCATGTTAGAGCCAACAATCCAATGATAACATCACAATAGGAGTAAAGCAGTTTCAATGCTAGTTATTTGGCAGAATTCATCATTTGAACAAAGCAGTAGTCTAACCAACGTTTAGCATTTCAAGCAAGACATTCAAGACAATCAATATCATCCAAGACCCGTAATGTAGGGTCATCTCTGGCCAATTCAAATTCAAATTCTTACCTTTGCTTTCCATTAGTTTAGAGCAGCTTAGCATAAACAGGACAGCCACCAAGATCCAACAAAACAGAAACCAATGTATATCTACAATACTTCCAACTCCCAACGGTTCCTAAACAAAATATAGCATTAAAATCCATATCCCACATCGACTTGATCCCAGCAGTTGGAGGTCCCAATTAAACTAAATCACAATTTCACATTCAAGACTTACCTCCCAATCTTCACGGTGGAACTCCAACAACAGTTAACTCAGCAACTTCCAATACACTCTCACCACTCACAAATCCTCTTTACAACAAAAGCAACCTCTCATTCACAATTGCTAAATGCTAAATTACACAGGGCACATACCTCTTATAGACGTAGTCTGAAGGGGAAGGCTGGTAGGGAATAGATAAGTTGTAGAATGCAGACTGACCATCACACAAACCAACAAGGGAAAGGTCCACACCTGTAAGGCCACATGGAAAGAGCTTTCCTCTTCAAGGAAGACTGGACGTCTTGCAGGAAGGTTGGAGGGAAGAAGACTTTGTTGATTTCTCCAAGAAATCGTAAGAGAGAGACGATTTTAAAATGGGTTTCTCAGAATTTCACGATGTTGCGGACGCGAGTTCTTGTCTGCTATCCTCATCCACATCATCCGAATACGTCCAGGGTTTAGAACAGACTCATTCAGATGCCATTTTGTACCCGTTCGCAGTCATCTGCATCCTCTGCATTGTCCAGAATTTAGGATAGACTCATTTGGACGCCATGCCTTCTCGTTTGCAGTGTCATCCGCAACACACCAGGTTTGAAACAGATTCAATCAGACGTCATGCCTCTCGTCTGCATCATCTGCAGTGGCCATAACAGCGTCCGCAACCCGACACTGATGAATTTTTTTCCTAAGTTTTCACATTTAGGTCATTTTTCCAACATTAAACCTCAACTTTTTGTGCACCACTTTCACTCATCGTTGCATAATTTAACAAAATAGCCATATAATAAGATTATCCATAATTATTACATTATCAAAAAGGGAAATACATTTTTTGGGGTATTACAAATACTACGGTTAGGAATTAGATAGACTTGTTAGAAATGGGTGAAGTAATAAGTTGTTGGATAAGGTTGGAAATAATTTAAAGGATATTAGTTGAAGATTATAACTGTTAAGTTGATTTTTGGATGGTATTAGATGAAGGTTGCTCACTGTTTATAGTTGAAGTGAGAATTTATTATTGGAGATTTATTATTAATAACTATATGTGTTAATAATGGATATGTTTTGTGAAAGAAACTTTGAGTGATAACTCTCTAAAGCTAAGGACTCCAGGTAAGTGGTACTACATGTATTTTATCTAAAAGGGCCTACATCACGAGAATTAAGGGGTGTTTATTGTTTGTTTGATTGCTTGTTATGATTTGCATGTTTATTAGATTTAGGTTCAGTTTCTTAGTTAGGACGGATCAAGTTTTAAGGATACGATCGAGGAACACGTTAGATAGGATTGTATGTGAACGACAACGTTAAGACTTGGAATCCAAAAATACACGAAAATGAATAAACGTAAATAGGTAATTAGAGATGTGGGTTCTTGAGTTGTTCACCTAGGTGTGTGCCACGGGATGGCCGCCTTGTGCATAAACCGTTCTACCTTATCAAGTTGACATCCCTAACACTTGGATGAGTAACTGAAACTAAATGAAAACGTAATAGTAACATAAATAAACGGAATACACGTAAACAGTTGTTTTTGTGGTCTAGTTGGATATGCCCGGCACAGAAACCAAAGATAAGTAAATAGTTATTTTTGTGGTCCAATTGGATATGCCCGGCATAGAAACCAAAGATAAGTAAATATTTGTTTTTGTGGTCCGGTTGGATACGTCGACACAAAAATAGAATAAACAACGGTAAAAGACAAGAACAATAAATTACGGTTTTTATGGTCTAGTTGGATACGCTCATCACAAAAATAGAATAAATATCAGTAAAAGACATGAACAGTAATAGATAAGCAAAAACTGAAAACTATATTTCATGTTTTATGTTTATACAGATTACTGAGCTTAAGTCTCATAGTTAGGTCTCGTTGATGTAGGTAAGGAGCCGATGATTGAATAAATGACATGCCTCCAAAAGAGGGGTAAAAAATTCGGATCAATAAAATGGAGAAACTACAAGCAAGTAGCTCAAGCAAGTAGGAGGTGGCAGCTGCTACTTTCCAGCAGCTGCTTCAGATTAGCAACGATCCAACTTCTTCTCCAGAGCTCCAATGAAGCTAGTTTTTGGATACCTCACTCCCACATATGTCTAGTTTGTCTCCTCCAAAATGGAGCTCAAAATTCTGTATGCAACTTGAGATCTCGCACGAAAGCTGCTCGGAGTCGGTGGGAATCGGCAGATTGAGTCTTCAGTAAAGAAAGGTATGTAACTTCTAGCCGCAAACTCTTTTTTTGATGATTCTTCTTTCCTTGGAAACCTGATGAATATGGGATGATTTTGGCAGTGGTTTTAGTGGCTTTGGTGCTGGGAATGATGGATAAAAATGCAAGACAAATTCAGGAGGAGTCAATGGTGAACCGATCTACACCTTTGTTTTGATTGAACTCCACAAGGAGTGTGTCCAACCGGGCTAAGATGTGTGTTTAACCTCACTTAATCTCCAGATCTACTACCTTAGAGGGAGTAGGGCAAGGAGGGACAATAAGATCTTCAACCAAAATGAACAAGGATTGAAGAAATGGTGGCTCACTCACTCGGATCTCTCCAAGAAGCTTGGCCGATTGTTCCTCAACAAAGAGGTGAAGAGTTTCTCTTCAAAAACTACGGTTTTCTTTAGCAAATGTTCACTACCTGCTCAGCAGCTGGAAATGTAATATTTATAGTGCAACATTAGGGTTACAAAATAACGAAAAAAGAAAAAGAAAACAAATGACAAAAAAAATGGTAATGTGCCACTCGGCTAGGGCATTGTGAATGGCCGCTTATGTCTAGCTTGAGTGGTCCATAGCTTCACTTCATTTCTCATGCAATAAGTTCCTTTTCTTTAACCATGCAAATCTTCAAAACACCAGCATGATATTCTCCAAAAACATCAGCATAAATTATACCAAAAAAGGATTGAACTCATGGCCTTAGTGGGAGTGTTTTTCTTGAGGGCCGAGAGGGACTTCACTTGAAGTGTCTTCTCTATGTGTCCAAACCAATAAATTGAAGGGCTTCTCCATGTCTTCAAATGTTGGTTCTCCTCCAAGATTAACATAGAATTGATCCCCTGCAAAATGAGCAAACAAGTTAGAAATCTCCCGGGCTCTCGATCTAGTCAAGGGACCTCGCGGCATATCATCGTCCCGGGGTTGTTGAGGATTTGTCCCCAAATCAAGTTCTTCTTCAGATTTCTCTTGGACATTTTCATCTTCAATATAGGGTGACAAGTCTTGTACATTGAAAGTGGCTGACACTCCATAGTCTCCAGGGAGGTCAATTTTGTAGGCATTGTTGTTCACCCTTTGTAGCACTCGGAAAAGGCCATCGGCTATAGGCATGAGCTTGGATTTCCTTCTGTGTGGAAACCTCTCCTTGCGTAGATGAAGCCATACAAGATCCCCTTCATTGAAGATCACTTCTTTTCTGCCCTTATTGGCTTGTTTAGCATAGGATTCATTCTTTTTTTCAATTGACTTCCTCACCAATTCATGCAAAGATTTAATGTGCTCGGCCTTGGCTTCTCCCTCGGCATTGATCATCTCCTTGGATCTAATAGGAATGAGGTCCAAGGGAGTTAAAGGATTGAAGCCATACACAACTTCAAGGGGTGTTATCTGAGTGGAAGTGTGCATGCTTCGATTATATGCAAACTCCACATAAGGGAGTTGCAAATCCCAATCCTTTAGCTTTCCTCTAAGGATGCTCCTTAATAATATTTCGAGAGTCCTATTAACAACTTTCGTCTGGCCATCCGTTTGGGGATGGAAGGAAGTGCTAAAAAGGAGCTTAGTGCCAATCTTCCTCCATAAACTTCCCCAAAAAGCACTAAGGAATTTGGTATCCCGATCCGACATAATAGATTGGGGAACCCCATGAAGTCTCACCACTTCTCGGAAGAACAAATTGGCAATATGGCTTGAATCATCAACTTTGGAACATGGTATGAAATGTGCCATCTTTGAAAATCTATCCACAACCACAAAAATTGAATCTTTGCATCTACTAGTGCGTGGCAACCCCAAAATAAAATCCATGCTCACCTCAATCCATGGATGGCTTGGAACCGGTAATGGCATAGAAAGTCTTTGGGTAGTAATCGGCTCTTGGACTTCTTGCAAGTAATGCATTTCTCCACCACTTTGTGAAAACTCTTTGAAGGTGTGGCCAAAAGAAATGCTCCTTCACAGCCTCTAATGTCTTCTTTTCACCAAAGTGACATGCTAAACCTCCCTCATGAGCTTCTTTTATCAAAGACTCTCAAAGGCTCCCCCTCGTCACACAAATTCGGCTACTTTTACAAAGATATCCATCCATGAGATGGTAAGTGCCCTCGGTCCTGCCTTGAGATAAATTTTGGTAGATCTCCTTGAAGTCTTCATCTTCCAAATATGCACCTTTGATCCATTCAAATCCCATTATTCTTGTATTCAATTCAGTTAGAAGGTTGCACCTCCTAGAAAGTTCATCGGCAACAACATTGGTCTCTCCTTTCTTATACTTAATGATGTAGGGAAACCGTTCAAGAAACTCAAGCCACTTTACATGTCTTCTATTCAACTTGTTTTGACTCTTGAGGTGCCTCAAAGCTTGCTGGTCTGAGTGAATAACAAACTCTTTAGGAAGTAAATAATGTTGCCATACCTCCAATGCTCGGATAACCGCATAGAACTCCTTGTCATAGGTTGAGTAGTTGAGTGTGGCATCTTTCAACTTTTCACTAAAGAAGGCAATTGGCTTGTCTTCTTGCTTTAGGACAGCACCAATCCCTAATCCCGAAGCATCACATTCCAATTCAAACACCTTATTGAAATCGGGTAGTCGAAGGATGGGAGCTTGGCACAATTTTTGCTTGATGTCTTCAAAACTTCTTTGACATGCTTCACTCCATTGGAGTTCTCTCCCTTTCTTTATACAATCAGTCATGGAAACCATGAGGGTGCTAAAGTTTTGAATGAACCTCCCATAGAAAGAGGCTAATCCATGAAAACTCCTCACATCTGAAATGCTCCTTGGAATCAGTCACTCCTTAATGGCCACCACCTTGGCTTCATCCACCTCCATGCCATCTTTTGAAAGTATGAATCCTAAGAAATGCACTCTTTCTTGAGCAAAAGAACACTTTTTAAGATTCCCAAATAGTTTCTCCTTTCTCAAGGTTTCAAATAGCAATCTTAGATGCTCCACATGCAAAGTCAAATTCAATCTATACACAAGAATGTCATCAAAGTAAACCACAATAAATTTTCCCAAAAACTCCTTCAACACATGGTTCATTAACCTCATGAAAGTACTAGGAGCATTTGTTAAACCAAAAGGCATCACTAACCATTCAAAAAGACCATGCCTAGTCTTGAAAGCCGTCTTCCATTCATCACCTTCTTTGCATTCGGATTTGGTAATAACCACTCTTCAAATCAACTTTGGAAAAAATAGTTGCCCCACTAAGTTCATCAAGCATGTCTTCCAATCTCGGTATAGGAAACCGATACTTAATAGTAATATGATTTATAGCCCTACTATCAATGCACATTCTCATAGTGCCATCTTTCTTAGGCACCAACAAACTAGGAACGGCACAAGGACTCATTGATTCATGGATGTACCCATTCTCTAGAAGTTCTTGAACTTGTTTTTGAAGTTCTTTGGCCTCCTCTAAGTTTAGTCTATAAGCGGGACAGTTTGGAAGAACTACTCCTGGCTTAAGATCAACTCTATGCTCAATCCCTCGAAAGGGTGGAAGTCCTTGAGGTAACTCCTCGGGGAAAACATCTTGAAAAGCTTTAAGGAGTTGTGCAACTTCCATAGGAATCACTCCTAGCTCCTCCATTCTTTCTTTAAACAAAATGAGGACAATCGGCCCTCCTTCACAAAGACTCTTCCTCAACTCATTTTTAGACAAAAACAAGTTAGTTTTGGACTTTTGCTCCCTCTTAGCTTCCTCATCTTTGGCTAATTGCTTCGGACTAAGAGGCATTAAAATGAAATTCTTACCTTGGTGCTTGAGTGAGTACTCATTTGTGTAACCATCATGCATTGCTCTCCGATCGGATTGCCATGCTCTCCCAAATAAGATATGGCTTTCACTCATTGGTACTACATCAAATTGGGCTTGATCTTCATAGCCCCCAATAGCAAAATCAATCTTTACTTGCTTTGATACCTTCAACACTCCTCGGTCATTCAACCAACTCAATTGGTATGGATTCGGGTGGATGGTGGTCTCCAACTTCAACTTGTCCGCAAGCTCTTGAGATGCCACATTTGTGCAACTCCCTCCATCAATGATGAGTGAGCACACTTTGTCTCTGATTAGGCATCTACTAAAAAAAATATTCTCCCGTTGCTCATTGTCTCCACGGGTGTGAGCAACTAGAGATTTCCGAATCACCATCAACAAAGGCCCTTCTTGTGCCAAACATCTCTCGGCCATATCAACTTCTTCTTCTCCCTCTTCAAGGGTGGTGGATGCTTCATCTTCATCCTCACTAATTAACTCATTTGTGGCCTCCCTAAAGATCATAACTCGTTTATTAGGGCATTGAGAGGCAATGTGGCCATGTCTGAGACACTTGAAGCATTGGATGTCCCTTGCTCTCGGCTTTGGAACTCCATCTACAATTTTCTTGTCCTCCACAGTTTTGATGGTAATTCCCTTGTTATTTGCCCCCTTGAAGTTTGTTGTCTTCTCATTCTCTTTGATTTGGAGCTTGGGATAGGTAAACTTTCTTTGAGGGGTGAACTTGGTAGCCACCTCCTTTCCCTTTCTCAACCTTTGCCGCTCCACCTTCACGGCCATTTGTAGAACACCCTCCATGGTATCAAGTGGTTGTAACTCCACAATGTCTCCTATATCATGGTGGAGACCTTTAATGAACCTTGCTATGACTTGGTCCTCTGGTTCTTCAAGTCCACATCGAGTCTTCAAAGTTTCAAACTCAGCCAAATACTCATCAACCATCGATGACCCTTGTCTCAAACTTTGCACTTGATAAAGCAACTCTTGTCTGTAATGTAGTGGCACAAATTTCTTTCTCATCAGATTTTTCATTGCCCTCCATGTATCAACTTCATCCATGTCATCTCTCCTCCACTGAGCTTTAAGGTTCTCCCACCACAAGTGAGCATAACCATTAAGTTCAAGTGCCACAAGTTGAATTTTTTGCTCCATCGGAATAATCATAGCACCCAAAAATCTTTTCCACCTTTTCAATCCATTCCATGAATTCATCACCTTGGCTGGACCCTTTGAAAGAGGGAATGGACACTTTGACATTCTTCAACTCATCTTTGGTGGAAATCCTTAGATTAAAATCAGATTCGTCATCATCAAAATCTTCATTATCAAAATGGGGTCTCCTAGCACCCACATTTCTTCTCCTTCCGGTTTGATGGTGGTATTGTGGTCGGTCAGCATTTGGTTGGGGCCTTTGTGCCAATGTAAATTGTTGTAACATCAACCTTATCTCTTCCTTAAAAGAATCCATTTGCTGCTGCAAAGATGGTTCAAAAATAGGTGGTGGTTGAGGAGCAACCGGTTGACTAGTTGAAGCTTCCCAGTTTTGGTGTTGTTGAGCTCCACTTCTTGTCATCATAATACCAAGTAAATTATCACCAAAATGTAAACAAACAAATATCATTTAAGCTCTGATACCACACTGACGTGCCTCCAAAAGAGGGGTAAAAAATTTGGATCAATAAAATGGAGAAACTACAAGCAAGTAGGAGGTGGCAGCTGCTTCAGATTAGCGAAGATCCAAATTCTTCTCCAGAGCTCCAATGAAGCTGGTTTTTGGAACCTCACTCCCACATATGTCTAGTTTGTCTCCTCAAAAATGGAGCTCAAAATTCTTTATGCAACTCGAGATCTCGCACGAAATTTGCTCAGAGGTCGGTGGGAATTGGCAGATTGAGTCTTCAGCAAAGAAAGGTATGTAACTTCTGGACCCAAACTCCTTTTTTTATGATTCTTCTTTTCTTAGAAACCTGATGAATATGGAGTGATTTTGGCAGTGGTTTTAGTGGCTTTGGTGCTGGGAATGATGGATAAAAATGCAATACAAATTTGGGAGGAGTCAAAGGTGAACCGATCTGCACCTTTGTTTTGATTGAACTCCACAATGAGTGTCTCCAACCGGGCTGAGATGTGCGTTTAACCTCACTTACTCTCTAGATCTATTACCTTAGAGGGAGCAGGGCAAGGAGGGATAGTAAGATCTTCAACCAAAACGAACAAGGATTGAAGAAATGGTGGCTCACTCACTCGGATCTCTCCAAGAAGCTTGGTCGATTGTTCCTCAACAAAGAGGTGAAGAGTTTCTCTTCAAAAACTATGGTTTTCTTTAGCAAATGTTCACTAGATACTCAGCAGCTCAAAATGTAATATTTATAGTGCAACATTAGGGTTACAAAATAACGGAAAAAGAAAAAGAAAACGAATGACAAAAGAAATGGTAATGTGCCACTCGGCTAGGGCATTGTGAATGGCCGCTTATGTCTAGCTTGAGTGGTCCATATCTTCACTTCATTTCTCATGCAATAAGTTCCTTTTCTTTAACCATGCAAATCTTCAAAACACCAGCATGATATTCTCCAAAAACATCAGCATAAATTATACCAAAAAAGGATTGAACTCATGACCTTTGTGGGAGTGTTTTTCTGGAGGGCCGAAAGGGACTTCACTTGAGGTGTCTCCTCAATGTGTCCAAACCAATAAATTGAAGGGCTTCTCCATGCCTTCAAATGTTGGTTCTCCTCCAAGATTAGCATAGAATTGATCCCCTGCAAAATGAGCAAACAAGTTAGAAATCTCACGGGTTCTCGATCTCGTCAAGGGACCTCGCGGCATATCAATAAAGCTGATAAATGACGTAGCTGATGAAGTATTGCCAAGTTGGGCATTTGTACTATTGACGACATTGACCTTCGGTTATGGCTCATGGAAATGGAATAAATATGTTTAAATGTTTTAAAAGTTTTCAGGTGTTTAATGCCTGCAAACTATTTTAAGTTAACATTTTATGTGTTTACTTAATAGCTTTTATACTACTAGATTGTAGTATTTAAATGTAAAAGACTTCCGCATTTCGTTTACTCTGAGTTTTAGATGTAAAAGACTTCCGTTGTTTCTTGCCCTGCTTTTCCCTCACGAGTTTTTTTAAAAGAAAGAAAATTGTTATACGGAAAATGTTACGAGATGTTATAGAAATACCCCATTCTAGAAAGCTTGTGATGTCAGTTACATTTTTCATGAAGAGTACCTTTTCATTATAAGAATGTATAGGCTTCCGAATATGCCAAAATACTGCTCAGAAGTCAGATTGTTGACAATTTTGAAATGTGTCATATATCTCCTAAATTGGTGCTTGACTTTCCACTTATGCTTCACATTGAACGAGATCATGCGACACATGGATGTTGGATGGAAGGTAAGGATATTGAGAGTACATTCTTCTTTATAGAGACCAACAAAAATAGCATTAAAATTAATGCTAGCAAACTTCCATGCTCGATGGTTTTTTGAGGGAATTCGTGGCAGAACAAATGGTTAAACAACGGTTTACAAATCTTAGGAAAACATCCTAAAACTATAAGTTCTGGACGTTCATACCCTAGTCTCGGTCGTCCGCTCCAACACATTTTCAAGGCAAACAAACAAGGTTCCAGTCTTCCATCCATCAGCAATGGTTGACCACTTACAACTATTGTCTAAAAACCCGAGACTCTCTATTTTCTGGATGTCCACCCCAATGACTAGTCATTCCTTCTCACGCTTTTTTATGAAATTTTGACTACTTCGCATAACAAAGTTCACTATTTAACCTTCCACTTATGGTTCAGCTTGAACATCCACATAATAGACCAGGTTGCTAATTAGTAGGAAATGATTATTTGAGCATATTCTTCCACTTGATTAACTACAAAACAAGTACTAAAAATATTATTAGAGAATCGCTATGCTCGATTGTTAGAATCTGTGGCACATCAGTTTGCCTCCAAATCGTGACAATACCTTTAAGAAAAAAAAAAGATTACATGCTCACATACAGAAAATTGGATCATTTGAAAGTTATCTAGTGTTATGATTTTGAATGCCAAGATAGCTTTTGTAACACCCAAAGTTATTTTTTGTTCATTCTCATATTTTAGTAATGTATTGAATCGATTTGAATTTTATTGGAATGAATATTTGGTGTCACGCATGACACATTTTATGCTTGGAATATTTAAAATGTAATTTTCATATTATTGGGTAATTTGTATTTTTCTTTTTTGGAAAGTTAATAAATTATAATGGGGACATTTTAGTTGAGGGGTAAGTGTGGGAGGAGATGTACCGGCGTCAGATCATTTGTTGGGGGAAATAATCTCGGCCATTGCTTGAGGCTTAGAAGGCTCAGTGTCACGATCTTACTTTCAAGAGACTTAATGTAATGACCTAGATTTTCATACATTTAAAAATGCGTTAAATTTTGAGAAAAACATATTAGAGTGCACGTCGGGCCATTAGGAACACTTAAAACATTTCATAAGTAAAACATTTCGAAAATAAAAGCATTTGCGAAAGCGTAATAATTTAAAGGAAATAAACTAAACATTTAAATTACAATTTAAGGAAAGAAACTTAATTATAATTTAGAAATTGAATTACATTACAATTTAATTATCTCTCACTTCTCATAGCCTGGCCAACCACAAGCTCGGGCGTGCAAATCCCTCGCCAACTACTTCTTCACTTGCTCGAGGACTCCGCGCGTACGTGTACCTACACCGCAAATAAGACATGAGCCTAAAGGCCTAGTAAGAAAATGGGTTTATGCATATGAAATGCCGCTCTTTAATTCTTCGGAATGGGTCCACTCCAAACCAATCTTTTAATTACGTATATTATGAATAGTTACATGTTTTAGGAATAGCTCGTGTATGGAGTGCGGAGTTCGGGAAATCCTATGGTTTCTAATTAATTACGTTAATTAGTCTTGTGATCCCGACAAGGGAAAGATTAATGTTTTTACTCACTCAAGGCGTGTGGCCACCCCATGGTGGTTTTTTCCTAATTGTTTCTATCTTTATGATGCCTAACACTAAAAGTACATACATCATACAGAAGGGAATTCATATAGCAACCATAATGGACATACAATGCACGGCAGGTTAAAGAACGATAACATGCTTGGATTCGTTTATTTAACAACTCCTTAATTTGTTATGCTAATTGGGTTATTTAACAACTAGTTAATTATTTATGCGAGTTAATTAATTTGTTAGTTAATTATTAGTTGGATTCCATGATTAGCTAATTATTAAACATGCTAATTGGTTACACATGCTTTAGTTTCGATTAAAAAACCAATTGTTTGAACATAACAATTACAATTTACACAGCTATTTGACTAATTAATGAGAACACAACCAACAATAGAAGGAAATTATCACAATACTCAACAAAATAATTACATAACATATTAAGGACGTATAACAAGAAATCACCCAAGAGAACTACCTTCTAATCGACAACTATTTAACACTAGTTGTAAGTAAGCATACAAATATCATCTATCATTTAACAGCTACCTTCAGGAAACTAACGTCAACCCACACACCCAACATCACTTATTAAAGAACTAACAACGCACTTAATAACAGAGCAGTGAAATCAACAACGATGGACAAATCACAAAGCAACCCTAACCTATAGCAAATTCATATAATTAGTTAAGGAAATTATCTACTAATCTTCAACCAATATTATATGTGGACAGCCAAGCATAGAAAATATACAGATATAATAACAAAGGAATATAGAGAACTAACCTATAAAGCATCCATAACATACAACACTTAAGCAAAGGAATTATCACGAACCAGTGAGCATTCCAGGGGGATTATCAACAATAAAGGGATATATACAGAGAACTAATAATACCAAGCATCTAAAATATGCAACAAAGAAAGGTTTCAAAGAACTAACACTCCAATCATCCAAGCACAAAAGCATACGAAATATCCAACATAGAAAACATACAGACTCTACCACTCACGCACACATACTTGCGGTGTAGGACCTCCACTTGGCCAAGACACACCCAAGTCTTACCATATGAAGAAAACCAATCACGGACAGCAACTCCATGGTTCAGGTTCTTGCCAGAAGACTAGACTCGGCTTCCAGCTCTCAGCACCCGAGAGCAATTCTTCTCCATTTCTGCCTTTTCCTCACTGCTTCTCCTAAATTTATAATCTGAGGACCACGTTTGAAAAACACAACAGAGTATCCCACAATCCTAGCTCATAAGCTGATTTTTCGGATCATGATCTCCACAAATTTGTCTTCAGCTCCCTTCCAAACCGCCTGATAAGAAATCAAAAGAATGGACCGGATTGAGCTGAACCGCGAGCAACTCGGACCACTAGCTGCAGCGAACCAAAGCCCCTATCCAGCTGTTCCAGCTATCTACCCCTACCAGTTGCCCGGTCACGAAATACAAAGGAGGAGAGAAATCGATTAGACCTACCTCGAGCATTCGCTGACAAAGACAGCTCGTAGAAACCCCGAAGCCGGAATTCGTCGCTGGCCAAAATGGATCCCAAGCCCAAGCTTTCCAACGAACAAACACTCGCCCAAATCATGCCCTAGCCGTGACTCACATCGTCATCATACCAGCACGCCAGGAGTCGCACATCGCCGGACCTGCCCATCGTCTCGCGTCCGTCATATGCCCTTCGCCCGCAAGCTCCCTCCGTTCTCCTCCCTCTCTGTCTCGCCCTCATGTCTCTCTTTCTCTGTTATTTTCTTCTGTCTGATCCTCACCAGAATGGCTCGAAGGCCATCCTCTTAACACACTGGACCGGTTCTTGTTGAACCGGTTCAGTCTTTACACTAACAATTAAATTTAATTAATTAAATTAAACCTAATTTAATTCAATTTATTCATTAACTTTAAAATACCTCTTTCATCATTTTAAATCCCTAATTAATTCCTTAATGTAAAACAATTAAATTAATCCTTAATGTACCTCTAAATAATATAATTTAAATTTGTTAAATAAATATTTATTTTAATAATACTAAATTCCATTTAATTTCAATAAATGGAATTCTTACAAACACGTTATTCGTAATTCCCCAATAATTAAATAATTATCTAACTTAAAAAAAAAAAGTCGGGGTGTTACACTTAAGATGGACCATGCGGCACCCATTGTTAGGGGGAACAACGAGTCAACCTACGAAGTGTGCCAACGGCACCAATTGCCCACGACATTACAATGAGCTGGGTGTCTAACGAGCGAGCAGTAAGCGAGTTAGGTTGATGTGCCCCAGAATCCTATTGTCCAGAGTCGAGTCAAGGAGCTTATTTCTTTTCTAACCAGCTTCTATATTTTTGCAGGAAATACCAAGATGTGGGATTCTTTGAAAGATATATCACAAGAGGATAAAGGAATTCCTTTTTATTTGATCTCATGGGATTGTGTACCACCAACCTAAGCCGAATTCCACATCAGTTATGGACAGTGGTGACGTGAAGAATATGAATACTATTTAAGGTCTTGTTTCATTTATTAGAATTAGTTTTCTCAACAACAATTTTATTTGGTTTTCTTTTATTGTGTTGTGAGATACTAGAGAGGTGTGCGGTTTGCATGAAAACCGCACCCTCATGCCGAATTTTCGTCATTAGGGGTATTTTGATCTTTCGACCTATTTTTGTAAACCTTAGGTTAAATACCCTCCCTTGGAAGATTGGAAGGAGTTTTGGAATTGAGATAATTTTTGTGTTTTGGAAAACACCTAGCCGCGGCCTCCCCCTCCCCCTAGCGCTGATTTCATCCATCACCCAAGCAAGGGCTCTCTTGAAGCTTCTCAACCTTGCAAGCCTTGGTATATTGTTTCTTCCAATCCTTATCTTCGAGGTAAGATTGTGGCGTGGAGACAAGAGAAGTTTCCAACCTTGGAGAGTGTTGGTTTTCGGCCAACCCCAAAGTCGCCCCTCTCACTAGGAGGTCCGCGGACTCCATTGTATTTTCTCTTGATTCTTGAAGTTCTTTTATGTTCTTTTCTTGCTGCTTGGATAATATATGTTCTGGTGATTAAATGCTGGTTATTTTTTGAAGAAGTCTTTTGGAGATTATTGATTGAAGAGGGATATTTTCGGATCATTGTTGAAGTGCAGAATCTGTAATTTTTGCTGGATTATTGTTACCGCTGATTATAGTATATGTTTGAGGCCCTTACAACGTTTGTCTCTGTTTGATGTCTTCTAGTGATTTGTTCAAGATTAAGTCAGGGAGTTTTCTTCCAAATTTGGGCGGCGTTTGGTGTTTGTAGCTCAAGTTATTCCATTTTGATTCTGTGTTGGTAAAACTGTCCTGCTGGAAACTAATTTCGGGTTGTTATTGAATTTGATTATAGTAAGGCTCTCCATTTGTTTCTTGGAGCCTATCATAGGTTAATCGAAAAGAGCGTCATTGAGCATAGTGAGTATAGTTTATATGCAAAAAAACCTTATCATTAATTGTCAGCAAATTACATTGGGTAGGGGTGTTTACGTGCAGTCATGCCTCTCCCCCTAAAGAGCAATCTGGACCATTTCCACAATGGTAGGAATAAACATGCTATGGTGATGAGGAGTCACTTGCCCAAAATAGAAATAAAAAAAATACAAAGGAATTGCTGTAAATGGAAAGAAATCTAACTTAACAGCATGGGAGACCATGGACAACACGTCCTGGACAAGCCCGGATTGTTACATTCTCCCCCAACTGAGCTGTTGATGCCCTCATCAACTTGTCTTCAGCTTGAATTCTTCAATCTTTTGTGTGGCATTCTCCAAGTTGTCTTCTTTCTCCCAAGTAACTTCATCATCTCCAAGGCCCTCCCATCTGACAAGGTACTCTGTATGTAGGCAGCGGCCTATCCTAACGCTCCAATCTGCTAGAATCTCTCTGACTTTCTTTTTCTTCCGATAGTTGAGGGCGATGTCTGGTTTGATGATACTGTTCCTTGTTTTCTCTTCATCATCTGGATGGTACGGCTTCAGGTTACTGATGTGGATTACTAAGTAGATTTTAAGTCACGCAGGTAGATTAACTCTATAAGATGCCTGCCCCACCTTTTCAATGACTTGGACTAGACCTTCGTATTTTCAGACAAGTCGCTTTTCTCTCTTACCTCTGAATCGGAGTTGTTCAGGCAATAGCTTCACCAATACAAGGTCCCCAGCTTTGAATTCCAACGGATGCCGCTTCAAATTTGCCCATTTCTTCATGTATTTGGAGGCTCGTTCCAAGTAGGCCCCAGTTATCTCAGTATTTTGCTTCCACTCTTTCGAGAAGTTATAGGCTTTTGGGCATTTCCTTGGATAGGGATGATCAAGGGTGTACGGCATAGTTGGTTGCCTTCCGCAGAGTACTTCCAATGGGCTCAATCCTGTCGAGGAACGTTTCTTATAGTTGAAGCAGAATTGTGCTACATCGAGCAAACTTGGCCAATTCTTCTGATTGGTGTTGATGAAGTGTCGCAGATATTCCTCCAATAAACTGTTGAAACATTTAGTCTGCCCATCAGTTTGTAGGTGATAACTCAGAAGGATATTCAAGCTAGATCCTAATACATGAAGAAATGGCCTCAAGGTGGAAACAAAACTTTTCCATTTGATCTGGGTGGAAGGCATGCAAAGAAGATAATGATGAATACTCCCTGGATTTGAGGACAAATCCTTTTCAACCCCGGGAGTATTATGTGCCCCAAGTTCCGAAACTTGAGCCCGAGCCAGGGGCTCTTTTATTCTCTAACTTTTTATTTATTTTTCAGGTTTTTTTGAATCAAATAAACATCATTGGAGTTGGCATTTGGGCTAATGGAGATTTTACAATCTTTGGGGAAAAATTGTGAGCTGTTTTTCCGCCTAGATTCTGACCTCTGACAGTTCAAGTGGATTTTTGACAATCGGGATGACGTCATTTCAACTTTGATCCTTCATACCAGATGTATCCAACATCCAAAGGTTTCATACGACCTATTGAACGTTGTATTTGGGCTCCATTTGGTATGTCAAATGTCTTTGTTTCAGAGAGCAAAACTCAGACTCGGGTTTATTGTTGTTGTTTTAATTAAGGGTTTATTTAGTCATTTGCTACCTAGGGATATTTTAGTCTTTTTATGTTTTTGTTGTAAAACCTTAGGGTTTAATACCCCTTTTGGCTGGAATGGAAAATCAGTTTTGAATTGAAGAGAATTTTGTGTTTCTTGAAGAAACCTTGTCGCGGCCTCCCCTCTCCTTGCGCCGTCATCATCCATCACCCAAGCAAGGGATTCTTGAAGCTTCTCTACCTTGCATTCCTTGGGATATTGTCTCTTCCATTCCTTGTCTTCGAGGTAAGGTTTGTAGAGTGGAGATAAAAGAAGATTCCACCCTTGGAGAGTGTTGGTTTTCGGCCAACCACAAAGTCGCCCCTCTCATTAGGAGGTCCGCGGACTCCATTGACGTTACTCTTAATTTTTGAACATCTTCTTTGCTCTTTTCGTAATTTTTGGACACCCTAATGATCTGGTAGTTGAATGCTTGATAGTTGTTGGAGTAATCATTTGTGGATTATTGATTTCGAGAAGGTTATTGTGGGATTATTATTGTTGTGCTGAATCTGTTTTCTTGCTGGATTGTTGTTGTCGCTGAATATGGTATCTGTTTTAGGCCTTTGCGCCATTCATCTCGTTTTGGTGTCTTCTGGTGATTTGTTCAGGATTAAGTCAGGGAGCTACCTTCCAAATTTGGCCCCCATTTGATGTATGTATCTCGAGTTATTCCATTTTGAATAATCATTGGTAAATCTGCCCTGCCAAGCCCTAATTATTGGAACGTTTGTATTCAGAGTATAACTTTTGAACTAGAATGGATATCTTTATGGAAATTTGACACGATTATTTTGATTGTATTGAGAACATCCCTGCGAAGTTTCAATTCAAGCTCATGCATATTTTGGAAGTTAAAATTGATTGACTATTGCTAATTGAGCGGATTACAATTTCCAAAACAGATTTCTTTAAGGCTCTCTACTTGTTTCTAGGAGCCTATCACATGGTTTCTTACGATTTGAGCCAACTGTTCTCTGATACCAACTGTCACGGTCCTACTTTCAAGAGACTTAAGATGGACCGTGCGGCACCCGTTGTTAGGGGGAAAATTGAGTCAGCCTATGAAGTGTGCCAACTGCACCAATTGCCCACGACGTTAGAAAGAGCTTGGTGTCTAACGATCAAGCAGTGAGCGAGCAAGGTTAATTGAAAAGAGCGTCATTGAGCATAGTGAGTATAGTTTGAATGTAAAAGGCCTTATCATTTATTGTCAGCAAATTACATTGGGTAGGGGGGTCTACTTGCAGTCATGCCTCTCCCCCTAAGGAGCAATCTGGATCATTTCCACCATGGCAGGAATAAATATGCTATGGTGGTGAGGAGTCACTTGCCCAAAATAGAAAAAAAAAATACAAAGGAATTGTTGTAAATGGAAAGAAATCTAACTTAAATGCATGGGCGGCCATGGACAACACGTCCTGGACAAGCCCGGATCGTTACACTCAGCCTTCAGCTTCCTCTCTAGCGCAGCGATCATTCCCTGATTCAAGCTCGTGTTCTAGTCACGTTGAGGAGGCAATTTTGTCAGAGTTCGGCGTAGTGGGGTTTGCACGATAAGCTGGGTATAAGAGGGGAGGACTGATAAGGAAAATCAGTTCATTTTGGGTTTCGTTGTTCACCTCGGCCAAACTGTTGACGAAGTGATTTTCTTCTCGATCGGATTTCTGGGACACCGAAAATAAGGAATTTTTCCTGGGATTTGTATTGATGGATTGAAGAAGCTTACATTGGCTGCAATGTCAACTTTATTGATCGATTATGTGTTTGTTTTTCCCTAATCTCCATTTAGTTCTGTTTAGGAAATTGGGGATTTTCGTCCAAGAGTTTCGTCAGCTGTGAATTCCAGGTAAGGAATAGGTAACGAATTTGTTGGGCATTAAGCCTATATCACAACGTGATAGATTTTCGTATGTAAATTGTATTCCTTTCATAGAGCTTCTGAGAAGTTTGGATTTAGCATATGATATGTACTGCCTTGTGCGGAGGGATGGAAATCTGTTTAGGATTTTAGGTAGTATGTTGCTTGAACTTACACGAATGGCATGAAAATTTGATCATGATTAAATGCTAGAGATATAGGAATAAAAATAACCCATTCACTGTCTCTTAATTGGAGATGAATCTTTCCATATAAAAAGACTTATGCAATATGAAAGTTTACAGTTTTGAGGGTTTGTATTTAGATACAGGTTGGTATACTGAACTTGCTGCTGATCAGTTACCTTGCCAAACTGCTGATTAGACCTAGAATGGCATTTTGAATATATATTGTGATTGGTTTGTGCCTTTATAATTGGATTGCAAATTTTATTCTTGGATGATTATTATGGTTCTCTGACTGTAAATTTGATATCTGTTAATATTTGGGAGATTGAGTTAGAAAGCATTGTTCGATTAATTGTTTGAAGCCTTAATTAGGGTTTGGGTATAGTATAGAACCTATTAGTGAGTCTAAAACTATATCTTGTAGCTTTCGTACGTGAAATGAGACAGGATTTCTCATTAGAATCTAATGCATTTTGTTTTGAGAAAAATATGTATATATAATAATTGATGAAATATAAGGTCTCACTAAAAGTGCAAATAAATAAAATAAAACAAAATACTAACAAAGATAAGAACACACATGAGGAAATTATTGAGTTGACTGTCATGTATGAGGTAGACCAAATGGTGTCACTCATTTTTTTCCTAACATAAATTATTGACTAAGAAACATAAATAGTACTTATGGGTGGCTATGAGTTGGAAGTCCCTTCATAAGGTGGATCAAATGGTGTCACTCTACTTTGGACTGTTTACCTATACAATTGAATTACTAAGCGAACGAAAGTGAAGATAAACTAACAAAAAAAATAAAGATTAAATATGAAGAATGTAGCCCTACTCAGATAAACTAACAAAAAAAATAAAGATTAAATATGAAGAATGCAGCACTTCTCATTCATATCCATGTTTTCGCACTTCATGAATAAATAAATTCATTGTTTTATTCTTTGCTGAGTATTAAACTCATTTGTTATGCCTTGTGATGTAGGTGACATTGATGAAATGGATATGGGATTGCAGTTAATGGAGGGCTTTCATGGGAAAGCCCAAGCGTAGTTGGAGCGAATTTAATCATGGGTGGTCAAAATATGTAATTAAGAAAGTTACTCTATTTATGGGGGTATTTTCTTTATGTTTAATGTTAAGACTTTCAAAGACGAACATTGATACTTATTTAAATCGTTTTTACCATGTTTTAAATTCTATATTTTTTTGCTGCAAATAATTTTATAAAATCATGAATTTAATTGAAATGTTCCATAATTTAATATAAAATAATATTAAAAACAAACAAACGATAACGAAAAGATTATAACAAATCAGAGCATTACAGTTTTAAATATACATCTAGTGATATAGAGGAGCTATTTCCTAGAAGAGTTTTAAATCTACATCTCGGTCTTGTTCATGTGTGTTTCTGTGTCAGTATAGATATCTGCATAGGTGTTTAGAAATATTTGATTCAAGAACTTGAGTCGTTCGATGGGTTTTTCCAGAGGAACAACTCCATTGGAGGTTTTCCTGATTGAAGCTTGTCTCAAATCTAGTTAGGAAAAGATGGTGATGATGGTAAGGTCGTGATGTGCCATAGATTCTCTCGATTCGCAATCGAGCACGGAGGTTCTCTAACAACATTTTTAGTGTTTATTTTGAAGATGCTCAAAGGGGAAAGATGATGAATTACATTCATTAAACATCCAAATATATCATGGTTTTATTCAAGATAAACACATAAGTGGAAAATCAAGCACAAGATTGAGAGACTTATGGTAAAATTCAAAATTCATGATATGACCTTTAAGGACTATTTGGCAGATTCGACAACCTTAACTATTTTATATCAAAAAATTTTCTTCATAACGATTGTATTTGACATCTCAAGCTTTCTAAAATGGGGTGTTTCGTTAAATTTGGAGTTTTTTGCTATGCCAAAAGGTCCCCAAACAGAGAGTTATGTTTTCTGCCAAGGAAGCTCATTCTTGCTTATTCAGAATTTGATGGGCCACAAGGAGTTCTTACAAGATCTCAATCAAAGAGGCTTTCAAATTATCATGTGGTTTGTTATTCAGAATTTGGAAAGCACACCTAATGAAGTTGACCAAGAAATACCAAAACATGTGCTTACTTGGCAAGACAAAGAGGATTCCTTTGGAGGAGGAAAGCTGTGCATTTGAAGCATAATGCCACAAATTTGAATTCATTCAAATCTTTAAGTGAAGTTCAAATTCAATTAAATCTTTAGTTAGTTAGTTGTTATTATTTTATGTTTTTAGATCTTTTAAATTTAAGCTATTTTAAATTTCAAATAAATATATAGAAATCGGTTAGGGATAAATATGAACCGATCCTAATCCTAGTAGAATTGCTTTTCTTTTATTGTAGGCTATTTATACCACATCAAGAATTAATGGAAGTTTAGTTTTTGATGAATTAAAACTCATAGTCGTGGCTAACTTCTCTTTCTTTTGGATTATTGTTAATCCTTTTGATTGAAAAATCGAAAGTTTGAGTGTTATGAGATTTACTCAAACTTTGTCTTTTCCATCCAATCTTCTAGCCAATTTCTAGTGAAAAACTTTATCGAAGATTGTAATTAAACTCTCATTACTTGTTAGTGGAATTCTCATTTTTGTTAAACAAGAGGAAATTATTTGGTGGAATAAAAAAGTTGTAACTTTAGCAACATTTTCCCAAGCCAACTATCAAACCTATCGCCCATTACAATCCGTTTCCATGTCAGGTTGTGATGGTCACACGTTCATCTTCTATGACCATCACATTTTTTCTATAAGAGGAGTCTAATCAATGGGATAGTAATGTTTATGGTTAGTCGAAATGTGAATATTTGTTCTAAAATCGTCCTCTTAGCTCCTCATCATTCATAAGGGCTTCTACATTTTGGTATGTCAAAGGATCATAGTGGTTCAATCCTTGTTCCATGTCAATTCGTCTGAAGTTTAATTGGTTCAAATTAAGCGTGTTCTTTTTCCTCCATTATTCTTTTTCATGTTGGGTCTAGTTGTGGGCTTTGGGGACCCCATTGATACTCAGCACTGTCGACTTTTGAGTACAAATCCTGCCAATATTGTAGGTCTCAATTCATTTTGGTCAACATCAGTCCTCTGCATGGGATAGTAATGGTTATGGTTAGTCGAAATTTGAATATTTTTTCTAAAATCCTCCTCTTAGCTCCTCGTCATTCATAAAGGCTTCTATGTTTTATTATGTCAAAGGGTCATAGTGGTTCAATCCTTGTTCCATGTCGATTTTTCAGAAGGTTAATTGGTTCAAATTAAGCATGTCCTTTTTCCTCCATTATTCTTTTTCATGTTGGGTCTAGTGGTGGGCTTTGGGGACCTCATTGTTACTCGAAACTGTCGACTTTCATGTATAGATCCTTCCAGTATTGTAGGTCTCAATTTGTTTTGGTCAACATCAGTACTCTGCAATTCAAATCAATTGTCTTTGGATCTATTTGATTTGTTTCCCCTTTCAGAGTTTCTAGTCTAGTGAAAACTGTTGTTGGTTTTCATGCGAGAGGAGTCTCTTATATCGCGGAGGGAGTGACCTGTCGTCTTTTCCTTGCATCTCACATTGTATTGGTTGATCCCTTACTTGGAAATTGTGTAGGTGGTCGTTAAAGTTAGAGTCGTGTGGAAATCTCCAAGGGACAGCTGAGTTTGATGGCACCACTAAACTAGATCCATGTTGAAGGTTATTTGAGAATGTGGGTCACACTTCCAATGAACTAGTTGGTGTGCCACTCAACCAGGAGGTTTGGTTTTGATGTGGCTTAATTTTGACCTCTACCTTGATCTTGATGTGTCTTATAGGAGGTCTGAGTATAATTTGAGAATTTAAGATCCTAGTTATAAAAGTTGTTTTGTATGAGGGTCATTCGCGAGTATGCATCCTTATAGTTTGTGCTTTACCTCATGCATTTTCGTTCGACACTCTTGTGCTCTAGTGGGTGGTGTTATCTCTTCAAACTCTATTTAATTTTTTCCTCAGAGCCAATTGTATTTTCGAATAAAGTAAGTGTATGTTACCTAGGGATAGGTGAATTGTCTGTGTCATTGGATAGACCTCGTTGTTTGTCCTCCTATGTTTGAATCGTAGTTGTGAGGCTGTCAGTCGTTGATTCGCTGGAGGATATCCTTGGGCAACTTTTTATTTTGGAGTTAAGGCATCTCGTATTTTTGATCTTATCCTTCGGTTTGACGATGTAATATCCCGACTTTTTCTATTGAAATTTAATAAGGCTTATTGGAAAGTAATTGAGGGTATTTGGATTAATTGGATAATTATCAGGGTATTACCAAAGACGTAATCGACAATCTTTATCATCGAGCGATATTTGGAATAAATCGAGGAATGGAATTGGATTGAGACTAATTTAATTAAATGAAGAATTTAATTAAATTATTAAAGAGGAATTTCAGGGTATTATCAAAGACGTAATCAACAATCTTTATCATCTAGCGATATTTGGAATAAATTGAGGATTGGAATTGGATTGAGAATAATTTAATTAAATGAAGAATTTAATTAAATTGTTAAAGAGGAATTTAACTAGGTAAAAAGATTATTTAAATTAAAATGTAATTGAGTTATTATTGGATTAAAGGAAAATTAATTGGAATTTGGAGGTGAAAACCAGTTCATCAGCAAAATCGGTTTAGTATGTGTGTTGCTTTGGGCGGTCCGGTTTAGAAAGTAATTGATACCGGCGTGGTTTCTGCAACGATTCAAGTTATGTCCAGTCGATTCCTTCCTTCTCCATGGCATTCTGGTGATCGTGTGTTGGCAAGGTACATTGCTAAGGCGATTCACGATCGGCAAGGGTGATCTCCAGTGTTGGGTCGGGCTGCAGCCGGCAACCTGTGACTAGGGTGCTCTGACCCCGTTTCAACTAAAGTCGTTTTGACCCGGTTTGGGTTGAACCGTTGTCCACCAAGACGAATCTTCCACCCATTCCTTCCAGCTGGCATCGCACTCGACCATGAGGGAAGAAGACAAACGAGACAGAGTCTGTAAAGCAAAAAATGGGGAGCATAAATGAACAGTGAGCTCGTAGGTGGAAGACAGCTGGAAGCTGAGTGAGACTACAAGGACTCAGGTCTGTCCTGTCCTAATGGTGAGGTTTCTTCTCTGAGATTTTAGTCATTTGGATGTTGTTTGGATAATAAGTGTTGTTTGGTTTGATTCGGTGTCTAGAATTTATGTCCTGTGATAGTCTGAAAATGTTAGTTGATGGACATATACTGCTGAATGGATGATTTTGTTGGATGGAGTAATCTATTGTGTTGGATTAACTTTGCAGTTGGTTAACAAGTTAATGCATCTATTGTTGGTTATCACGTTGGTTGGATGTTAATATAGATACTTTATTATTTGGATTGGTATTCTGTGAACTGCTCTCTCTTTTTGTAAAACGAAATAGGGTGAAAAACAAGAGATTATTGTGTGGCGAATTATGGTATGTTTGTTGTTGGTATGCAAACGTGTTATATCAGTATTTAGGATTTGATTTATGTTTTGAGAATTGGGTTTGGAGCTAGTGGCTGGATATAAGTTATTAACATGTTTGGTATTGGTTTTATGGCTTCGAATATTGTCTTTGTTGGTTATTGATGGAAGCATGAATATGTTGAAATCAGTCTATTAATCTACTATTGCATTGTGAGATTCAAGTGTTCTGCACGTTAGGAATAAACCCTGTACGTTTGGATGTACTGTGATAATATGTTGTTTGGACTCAAGTCACTAAGTGGATAAATATTGGTGTATCCTATTTGATAAATATTATATTACATCTTTACGTGCACAGTTGTGGTTAGGAAATGGATATTGAATATGATTATGAGACACTATCAAATGATAAATGTTTCTAATTGTGAAGGTATCGGAAAGAGAAAAAGGATAAAGATTTGGTGCTAATGCGCGATAAAGTTTCGAGATAAGGATTTGGGTGTGTCTTGGCTAGTGGAGGCCCTACCCACAAGTAGTGTCTGTGACTTTACGTTTAGTTCACTGCAATTCTCTTATGATATACTGTGATTTTTAGTTAGTAAGTTGATAATGGAAATGCTTGTTGTTAGTGGATATTTTTAGTTGATAGTTCCTTGGATGATTTACTGTCGTTATTTCCTTTGTTGATTTCATTGTTGTTTGTTATTCCCTTATTGACAGTGTACATTTGCTAATACTCCGTAGATTATTTTTAGCTCTTGTTAGTTCCGTGATTTAAATGTCTTACTTTGAATAAGGAGTGATGAATGCTAATGCTTAAAGGTGATGAATGTTTAATGCGTGAATGAAGAATTCTTGCTCCCTAGTTACTTGCTGTTTAGTCAAATACCTCCGCTGTTATTTCCTTGTGCATATATTACTATGCTGTCATTTGTTCTATCGCCATTTGTTCTGCATGTTAATACCTTTGTGTAAATACTTGTAATAATGAACTATTAGATATAAGTTAAGCATGATTAGTTGAGCATGTTAATTAATTAGCATAATTAACTAGACTTGAGCATATTGATTAACTAAGCATGTTTAATCATCTAGGGAGCATGTTAACTTAACTAGAGTAATTAATTAGACTCGGACATGTTAACCAGTTGTTTAATTAATAGCAAACCCGAGTATGTTTAACTAGTTGATTAATTAACAGTTGTTAATCATTTCCTTAAGCATGTTTAATTGTTAATCAATTAGAATCATAAGTGTAATTATTACTTGAGCATGTTACTTAACTAGAGGAATTAAATAAACTTACAATCATATTTTACTTAAGTATACTCAGTTGAGCATGTTTAATTAACTAACTAGAATAGCATGTTAATTAACTATAATAAAAGCATGTTTAATCATTTAGGGTAATAAGTGTAATTAGTTCTTGAGCATGTAAATTGTAATTAATCCGAGTATGTTTAATTAACTAATTAACGATAACTAACTCAAGTATGCTTAATTAACTAACTAGCATGTTAATTAACTAATCAACTATAATCAATCCGAGCATGTTTAACCAAGTAAACAATTAATCTTTGTTGATATTCTATATCGTCTTTTACTATTATTGTGCACTCGATGCTTTACCTTATTGGAGAATGACAGAGAGAGAAGATGAAAGAAGAATGAACTAAATGTGAATGAACTAAGGATTTCATTGACTATGTGAATGTGTGTTTTTACCTTTCCTTTGTTATTGTCTCCTTTGTGCTAATTGTAAATTGTAGCTTACTAAACTTGAGAATGCATAATTAAATTAGAATAAAATCATGTTTATCACATTCCATTAAAGTTGAGCATGTTAATTAACTAGGATAACTAATAATGGTAATCTTTCATCAGCATGTAAAGTAATTAGGATAATTAATTAGAATAGTAATCGTATTTTCCTTGAGCATGTAAATCATCTAGGATAACTAACTAGAATAATATTAACATGTTAATTAACTAAATTATGCCATGTAATTATTATGTTAAATTAGCACGTTTAACTAATTAGTATGCTTAAATTATTTAGCACATTTAATTAACTTGAGTATGTTTAACCATCTGGAATTCTGGACACACTTAACTCATTCATTTGTGGTTAATTCCCTGTGTTTCCTTAATGTTCATTTTTAATTTCCTTACGTGTTCGATGTAATCTGAGCATGTTTAGTTTAGTTTAACGAGCGTGTTTAGTTAGATGTAATTCATCACATGTTTACTTTACTGTTCCCTTATTGCTATGCTTCGATATAATACTTGTTCTTTGTTTTGCTCTGCTCATTATTGTTACTTTTACTTATAAGATGCTCATTCCATTTTATGATTCCTTCCATTCTATTTCTATGCGTTATTCAATTGTTATTACTTTGCCTTAAATGCACTATTCAGCTATTGCCATTTACTTTCCTTTATATGCGCACTTCAACTATTATTAATGTTACATTATACTGCATCATGCATCATGTTATAGGGAGAATGTGTCATCATGCATCATGCTAATAGAAACCAATAGGGAGTGCCACCCAGGGTGGTACTTGCACATGCATTGAGTGAGGAACATGTAAGAAAAAGATGAAGGTTTCTATGGTCTGGTAGCTTAGCCCGACACAAAAACAAAAAAAAAGAAAAGAAAACGAGAGTTAGGGGAGCTGATGGGTAGCAGATCTAGTCTGTGGCTAGGCGAAGCCCCCTACCTTGACAAGAATAGGGACTTAGTTGCAAGTAAAGGGTTAGGTCCGATCAACTATTACATCCCCTAAAACCCCTCCAATCTGCAGCTCGATGTACTAGTAAATAACGAAATAATGAACGAATATAATGAAAGGATTGGTTTGGGTGGCCCCCATTCCAAAAGGACTAAAGAGAGGCATATCATACTGCATAAACCCTTTTCCTTACTAGGCCATTAGGCTCACATTTTACTTGTTGTGTAGGTGTAGGTACTTGTACGCGAATGCACAGAAATAAGAATCAAGGCGAAAAACAATATACAAATAAAAATGCATGGATGAAGGATTGGCACGTGAAGAAGCTAGTGGCTGGTCATGCTAAGGGGAAATAAACGATAAAGTGGTTTGTAATTAAATTGTATTTAACTGTTTAGTATTCCTAAAGCAAAACAAAAGATTTTATAATCACTTCCGCTATGTTTAATAAATTTGTCATGTCTTCATCAAGGAATTTTACAATTGCTTCTACTAAGTTTTAACGAAAAGAGTTTTTAACAATCCGGTTCTGTACTCTGATATTACCTTGAAAGGATATTATTAGAGGTTTTAGTCATTTTATAAAAGTTTCAAATTTTAGCACATTTTTTAAAAGAAAACGAAAATCGGGTCGTTATAGACGAATAGCCGGCTACCTTCATGAATGTCGTTAGTTGCGCCTTTGGGTTGTTTGATCGATCATCGTGGTTTTCATTTTTGGTATCCCATTTCCTCTTGAGATTTCGATGGCAACTAGGTATCACAAGTTGTGTGTTATGCAGACACCTGGTGGTCGTCTATGGTGCATTGGGATGTAAGGAAGAAACTTTCGATGTCAATGTTAGGTTCTAGACTTGCAATGTCTCTTCTAGTATCTTAGTCGAATTCTCTTTGGTTGCATGTGCTAGAATTTTTGGATTTCTAAGTCTTGTCAACTAACAAATCTTTGTTAGGATTCATTTCTCCTTAATAGTTCTACTATACACCAGGTGGAACAGTATGTATGTTAGGTTCATTTTGGATGATTTGATCCTGTTGTACCATATCTGACAGTTATGGTTGAAGCAACATTAGGTAGTCTGTACTAGTGCATCAAACATTAGTTTTTGATGGTGTTCTGGTGCGTCAGGGTACGGGGTTACTCATGCGTTTGTGAGATTTGGTTTTCATTGGGTGCTTGGTTACCTAACTTTGCCTTGATTTTGCTATAAAATTTTGTTTCGTACCCTTGATAAAAGTTTTCTACATAGCGCAAATCTTGGGTGTTCCAAGCCATAAATTGAAATGTCATCTCTCTTGTTTGGCTTAGTTTTTGGACAACATGAGGCAAAAGAGTATAGCAATGTTGTGATCTTAGTTTAGAGTATTGTTCAGGCATGAGGAGCATTTTGGCCGATGCTCTAAACCTAGGTCCACCTAGTAACCTTTTTCCTTATCTAGTTTCATATCTGTTTTTGATCGAAGGGATTCCTTATGTTGTGCCTCGACTTTTATGGGAACTTCAAATCAGTTTGATGTTGTCGCTGTAACTAGTTGAATAGTCTTATCTATTTTCTTTCAATTCGTGAAGGTTTTTTTAATTCGAGATTGATTCATTGTTGACTAATTAATCAGATTGCCCATTTCATTTCTTTCTAGATGATTTTCCTTTGTTGTAGTTTAATTGTCCTCAAGTTGAGAGCTTTGTCCGTCTTCTCAACGTGCCTTCTAGTGTCCTTTCTGATCGTGATTCAGGATTTGCATTCTGTTCGTTAGAGCATGTAAGGGGCTCTAGGGGTGTATTTAGATCGTGGGGGGCATGTTATCCTCAAATTGTTGGTTGGTCAGGGCACACTATCTGGATCTTTTGAAGGTATGTTTGTAACGACCCTGTTTTTCTTTTTTTTTTTAAATCTTGTGTGAAATTTAAAACTTTTATAAAATGATTGAAATCTTTATTTAAACCTTTTAAATTGAAATTAGAGTTCTTTTCTAAAAACCAAACCATTAAAATCCATTTTACTTTGGCTCGTTACTAAAATCGTTATAAAGAGTGGAAGAATATAATTATAAAATTCTTTTTCTTAAAACGTAGTGGAAGCATAAACGTTTCATTTAAAAGATAATAAATAAACTGTTTACATTAATTTTACAAAACTCTTTTCTCTTTAATAACATTAGCCTAGCCAGCCACAAGTCTCGCCCGTGCAAATCCTTCATCAACTGCTCCTTAATCTATACGTCATTTTCTTTCGTACTCGTACCTACATCGCAAGACCAAGCTATGAGTCTAACGCTCAGTTAGTGATAGAACTTAAATGCTAAATGCACATGCTGTGCCAATTTAAAATCATTTGCAGCTTCTCTTTTCTTTTCTTTTCTTTCTTTTGTCTTATATCATTTCATTCTTACGTACTTTCTTTTAGTTTTTGTATCTGTTTCAGTATACGTAATCATACGCGTTTCTGTATCCGTTCCCGTGTCTGTTTCTGTATCCGTTTCCATTTCTAAAAGCTTGTTTTCAATTTCATTTATGTTTTTGTTTCTGTTTCTATTCCCGTTTCTGTTTTTGTATCTATGGTTGCACCATTTTCGTATCCATTTCCGTTTCCATTCTCATATTCGTATCCGTATCCATTTCTCTTTTCATGTTCTTTTCTTTTCTTTTCTTTGCTTTTCTTTTCTTTCTTTTGTTCCTCGTTTTCTTTCTATTAGTGGAATCATGATGGTGAACTTAAGCCATCATGATGAACCATTTTTCCTTCTGTTAACATTTCGGAATGAGCGATGAACTTAGGTAGACTCAAACCCCTTTCATATTCTTTACACATTTCTCTTTACTCTTTTCTTTCTCATTTTCTTTACGTTTATTCGTATGTCATTTTCGTTTCCTTTCCTTTTCAAAATCGTGCATAAAACTGATTTTCGTATTCTTTTGAAAATCGTAATGCATGATTCTCATGAATGCATACAATTACTAACATATAAATAAGGGAATACAAATAAAAACTCAACGTGCAATTCACAGAACGTGCTATAAAAACTGTAGACATGCTTAGAAAGTGATAGGCAAGCTGTAAAAACTGTAGATATGGTCATAAAACTATAAACATGCTCAATATATATCAAAGCAGTAAATAACAAAATGTGCATATCTTATTCTTGCAATGTAGGGCCCGAAGACCAAACCACATGCAGTATCACTTACCTCGATTGCTTAAAGCGTTCAATGCTTATTCGTTATCATTTTCTTACGTCTTTAGTACCTTCACAATTTAATAACATTTAATTATTAATTTAATCAATTAATCAACTTATTAATCTCATGGTCTTTCATATTCTAATTCCTTATCCATTACTTACAAGAATTTCCTAAACAAAATTACTTTATAAATATTACTCAACCTAATAAATTAATCCCGATTGATAGCATTTAGAAACTAAGTTCATTACATAGCAAAAACCAACGTGGTTCCATCCATGAATTATAGGCCCATACATGAACGCCCAATAAGAATATCTGAATCGAGACATTAATCTACATTAATCCAATTCCCAAATTATGTCTATTCCGATTAGTGAACCGAATCCAAAACCAACAGTTAATCTAATAATCCACATCACAGAGTCGAGCAGCAGAACAATGAACTCATACCATGAACATGTTTATCCATAGTTTCAAAACATATAATCAACAATAATAGAACCAATAGATTGATTACAACCAATAGATATACAGCCCAAATGTGTGGTGGAAACCAAACCCAAGAACCAAAACCAACAGCAGTACATGGCACCGACCATTCTTTTATTTCCTACAATATATTCTTCTCTGACAGTATATTCTTCACTTATCAACAACGGGCAATCAACAAGGACAAAATCCAACGTGAAATTAACAAAGACAAAATCCAACGTGCAATTAACAGAGACAAAATCACATAACACTCTATAATCCTCTACAACTCCCACATAAAATTCACAATTTCATAAATCAAGAGGAATGCAGGGGTTACCAGCAGAACTCATGTAACACCCCGACTTTTTAAGTTGGACAATTATCGTGGTATTACCGAAAATGTTCCCAAGCGTTAGGTGTAAAGAAGTAATTCCGTCAACATTTTCCCCATATACGCGATGTAATCAAGTGTGGAAGTATGGGAATATAACATTGCAAACTTATACGTGTCATTTTATGACGTGTGTTTATGGGGAAGATATTGTGGAATAGGGGCTAAGTGGGAAAAGCATGAGGGACGCTGTCCAGGGAATTTTCGGATGCCTGCGGATGACACTACGAACGAGTTGTGTCGTCCGCATATGCATCTCATGTAGCACCCTGAGCTTTGGGACGACTCCGGATGCAACATCTCGTCTTGACTTCACTGTGTTATGAAGTCGCGGACGAGGTTCGAATGGTACGGACGAGGGAAGTTGCGTCCACATCGAATCTGTTCTAATCCTAGATAGTTTCGGACAAGTCCGGACGACTGCGGACATAGGGGGACATCGTCCGATTTGACTCTATCTGATTTTAGGACACTTTTGGACAATGCGCGGACACCATGTGTGGACGCGATTTGGCGTCCGAATGATACTTGCAGACGGTATGGACAGGACGAGGACGTCAGTTCTCGTCTGAAGCAAGTCATTTAGCCTCAGGGTTTTAGCCTCGCAGACGAATACAGACGAGGCCTGTGCGTGTGCACTCGTCCGAATCATCACAGAACTATGATAGCAAAGATTTAAAATCAAAGGAAAATGATGCATAACCAATAAAAATGCAACTCCCCGACAATGAATCCTAGTCCAGAGCACACGAGCCAACCTCCCCCTGTCCAACCGACCACCCCTCTACCCCCAGGTATGGATTGTCCCCTCTCGATGATTATAACCATTTCTCCTGGCATTTCCTTTCACTACGCTTCAGCTTCCCTTCATGAGGGAGAAGTTCCAGAGAGTGAGAGTGAGAGTCCAGCGTGAGAGGAGGGTTCTAGTGGGTGAGATTTTGAGTGAAGCGAGGTGTGAGCTAAGGCGTGGGAGTTGTGAGCTGAAGAGGGAGCTGTTGTGAGCTAGGTGAAGAACCGTGTGCGGTGAGCTGAAAGGGGAGCTGTGGAATTTTGTTGTCCCTATTGTGTTCATCGATAGTGGTAAGAAAATAGGGGTGTCTTTGCCAATGGAGGCCCTACACCACAAGTAAAGTGCGTGCGTTTTATGTTCGTTTCTTGAAATGCTTACTAATAGTTCTTTAGATGATTTCCTGCTATTTTCTATTTTTGTTGATTACTTCATTACAAATATTCCCTGTGTTAACGGATGGTGTAAATGTGTAGTGCTCTGTAGATTTGGTTAAGCTCTGTGATATTTTCTTTTGTTGAATGGCTTTGTTTTATTCAAATGCATTGTTTGATAAGGGGATGACGAATGCAAAAAGGTGACGAATGATTAATGCGTGAAATGAAGAATGTTTATTGTCTATTTTACTCACTACTTTTAATTGTGTCATATCTCCTTCATTGTTCTACCATGGGTTATGTTTATTAGTTATATATTTGCCTTCCTTTAAATATGTGCATTGTGCTGCCAAAAATTGTTCTGCCATTTTGTTAAGTAAAAGTTACGCATGCTTACTCATTAATTGACTAGCACATTAGCTTATTTGAAAGTTGAGTATGTTAATTAACTTGACCATATTGATTATTACTCCAATGTATTCATTAACTTGACTAGTTGTTTAATTAATAGGTGGTAATCCCTTCTTTAAGCATGTAAATTGACTAATAGGTAACTTCCAGCATGTCTAACTCCTCAAGCAAGTCTAAATAACTAAACTTGAGCATATAGTTAATTAGAATGATATTAGCATATTAATTGATCTAGTCATGCCATGTTTAATTAGTCGTGTATGATTAAATTACGTGACTTTGGCTTGGCGTGTTAATTTATTTGGACAAGTAATCAATTGGAATGATTAACGAGATCCAAGCATGTTAGCTAACTAACCTAACTAGATTAGACTGAGCATGTATAATCAACTGGTTTAATAATATAGCATGTCTAATTAGTTAGTTTTATTTACTAGCGTGTTACTTTCCGTCAAACCAAAGCATGAGTAGATAATTAGGATGAAAGCATGTGATCAAGTTAAGCATGTTAACTTGAGCATGTAAATTAACTAAGATAATTAGTTGGTTAAGTAATAGCATGTTTCAATTTCTGTTTCATTCATTATTATGTTATATACATTCTAGCATGCCATAATTCGTTGTGTATTGTTCAGATACTTGAATTCTGCATTTCTTTCATGATTCGTTATTTTGCTTCCTTCAATGTTTGTTGCTTAAACTACTTCGGTGCTCGTTTCCTTCCATTTGAGTTTATAATTGCTCCCTGTTATGCACTTTCAATTATAATTGTTGTACACTTCCAATTCTCGTTTTTTAATCTTTGTCATATACTTTCCTTGTATGTGCATTTCCATTTAATGTTACGTTATATGCATCATGCATTAGAAACCCTAGGAAATACCACCAAAAGGGGTTGGTATTCATGTGTGAGAAGAAAATGAAGAAAAGAAAAGAAAGTAAGGGAATCGGCGGTTGGAGAGATGGTCCGAACCTAACCGATGGAATCGAACCCCTTTTTACCCTTCCCTATATGGGGTTGTGCGATCTTGTCTACCGTAAGGTGTTAGGTGTCGAATACCCGCCAAGTTCTCCTCCAAGAATCTCCAATCTCCCAACTCGATCCACGAGTTTATGATATATGTAACTGTGAGTAAAGAGCGGTTTGGCGTGGATTCCCATCCCGACATAATGAGTTAGAAGCATTCATAGTGCATTAACCCTTTTCCTTACTAAGCCTTTGGACTTACAGTTTACTTGTGGTGTAGGTATAGATACGTGTACATGAAAAGAAATACACAGACTTAGTGAGTAAGAGAGTAAAATGGGAAATAGTTGTAACTCAATAATTAAGCAGGAATGAAGGATTGCACATGAAGGAGCTTGTGGCTAACCAGGCTAAGTGAGTAAGAGAGTAAAATGGGAAATAGTTGTAACTCAATTAAGTTTTAGTGTTTTGAATTTAAATATCCAGTTTCTTTCATTTAATCAATTACGCTTCTGCAATATTTTAAATAAATGATTTTTACTTACACTTCTGCAGTTTATTAATTTGGTTTTCATAACCAGTTTTAACGAATGGTTAGTAGCGGTTCGGTTAGACGCACTCTGATATTTCTTTCAAAGAGCTTTAAATAAAGGGGGTTTTTAGTGGCTTCATAAAAGTTTTAAATTTCTCGTATTTTCAAAGATTTACGAAAAACTAAGTCTTTTATAGTTGGTATCAGAGCAATGATTTTAAGAACGATTTTTGTAAACTGCTTTGATAATCATTTTAAAAACTAAGTCCATAGCTCACTTGTTTTGTTTTATTGCATTTTAAAACAAGCTCTAATACATTTGTTGAGTAAACGATTTTTGTAAAAGTCAAACTAAGTAAAGTGGCCTACCTGCCTGCCAGCACAAGCCTCAACATGGAAATACTTCATCACTATAAGTATATTTCCTAAAATTTTACTAATGCATGATTCCCTTACCTTAGTTTTGTAAATGTTTTGTTAGGAGATAACATGAATAGGGAAGCGAAGAGCGAGGTAGTAGATAACATGGATAGGGAAGCAGAGGGTGAGAAGGAGATAGTGAAGCAGTTGAGGGATTACATGGATAGTCAGTTCTGACTCCTCACGACTATGGTGGAAGGATTTAGGACGTTCAACAAAAAGTTTGTGGAGGGCGCGGTATCACGGCCAGTAGAGGACAGAGAACCGAGTACTGGGAGAAACAAGAGGCCATTGGAGGAGAACCAGCAAAAAGAGGATCAGAAGCGCCTTCATGTAGATGATATCACCAAAGAGACTACGGACGCATCACCACAAGGGAAGTCATGCTCGTAGTGTGCTGGGGTTCAATTTGAGAGAGGCCTGGTGGGGTCAGGGTGATGCTACTGGTGCAAGAAATTTGGACACACCGCCCAGTACTGTTCCACCCGACCCGTCGAATGGTGGAAGGAATTTGAGAAAATCTACAGCTTGGAGAGACGACTAGAGCGATGCCCCACGTGCAACAGATTTGGGCATGCAGCTCGACAGTGCCTTATCTTGTCCGAAGGAGAGAGGGTAAGACTAGAGTGGGCCTTCCTCCTGTAGAGTAACCAGTAGGAGTAAACCATGAGCCACGAGAGGCCTACGTATTTTATGTACAAATGCTAAAGGGACTGGTAGACTTGGTAGACTAGTGGGGACTATGCGTTTTGTTGAATTTTGGAAACGGTAGGCCCCGATGTATTTTGAAATGTGGATGGTGATTGAACCAACTTTTTGGAACTGTTTGGGATTTTATGCAGAATTTATAGCTTTGGGGGAGTGTAAAACAAGGGAGACTCTGCCCAAATATTTGGGAAATAAGTAAAAAGAGAATCCCAAGAGAGTTTAGACCAACTAGTTAGTTTGGTTTGACGGCGGTTTCCAACATTAGATTCTCCATGTTCGTCAGAAGGACTAGGATTAAGCATTAGAACTTGAGCATTGGAGTACGTTGTACGGATGGGAGTACGTTGATTAATCCAAGTTCTATTTCTCTAATGAGCATGTTCATCAACTTAGCGTAGTTTAATTGATCAATTTATTTATCTACGTCATTTGTTCACCTAGGTCATTTGTTCTCTCATACTTGTACCTACATCGCAAGTAGTAACCTGTGAGCCTAAGGCTCAGTAAGTGATAATACCTATCATGCTATAGTACTACATGCAGTTGCAATTCTTGTCTTTGCTTATTTCTTATCTTTTACGTTAAATCATCATTTTCATCTTTTTAGCATTATCTTTTGTCTTTTGCATTTTAATTGTTATCTTTCATTGGGCATTCTTTACATCTGTGACCTCCAATATAGCAGCGATGGTATAATCTGAAAGCTTGCTAATCATTGGTCATTTGTCCCAGCATAATCCAGGGACCTTGCAACAGGTACAAGCAGTAATGGCATAATCCGAAAGCTTGCTAACAATGATGGCATAATACGAAAGCTCGCTAGCGGTCGTGCCACACAGGCTTAAATGGTCTTGCATTATATCGTCGCCTTTTGCTTTTCTTTAATTTACTTATTATTCATTTATTATCTATTTCGTTTATTATTAGTTCGTTATCAATTTCTTTGTTCGTGACTTGTTTCTGCATTCGCTATTTGTTTCTTCGTTCGTTTATTACTTTTTATGGCTTATGATTCGTCTGTTGTTGTATCTGTTTCGTTTTATGCTCGTGAATACATACAATTTCTGAAAGCATAAATAAACATTGAAACGTGCTGTAAAAGTAGTAAACAACAAAATGTGCATTTAAGTACTATAAATAGCGAAACATGCTCTTAAAAACTGTAGACAACGAAGCATGCTCAATTATATGCTAATAAAGCTGTAAACAACGAAACATGCTAGGAAAGCAGAAAGCAACGAAACATGCAATTAATAACTATAAGCATGTTGTAAAAGCAGTAAACAATGAAACGTGCGATTAATAACTGTAGGCCTGCTTTAAAATGGTAAACAATGAAACATGCTACAAAAACTGTAAACAATGAAACATGCTATTAAAAACTGTAAATAACGAAACATGCCAGGAAAGCAGTAAGCAAAGAAACATGCATCCCCTAAACTTGCGATGTAGGGTCCGAAGACCAAGACACATGCATATCACTTACCTTCATGCGTAGCGTTCTCACTTAATTGCTATATTTCTTCTTTTTAGTACCTTCACATTTAGAAATATCTAGTCATTACTAAAATTGTTAACTCTACTTGTTAACTTACTAATTAATCTCCACACCTAATTCCAATTATTTACATGCCTTAGACCAATTAATATTCCAATACGAAACCAATAGAATATAACACTACAAGCTGTAACTTAACAGGGCCATTTCCAAGCAAATGACACATCAGACACTCGATTCCAACAATATGACACTCAACACTTCGACACTTGCCATCATCCAACATAACAGGTTATTTCCAACGTTCACACTTCTACATTTATCACTATCCAACTACATTCATCATTATCCAATTTCCAACCACCATTCGCTCGAAATTTTCCTAGCATAAACATCTCTTTCACTTATTATCCAAAGGATTTCTTTCCCTTAATCCAATAATATTACTAGCCACCATAACTTATCAATCTTAATCACGCCAATCACACCAAAAGTCATCATAATTGCATCGTCCACACCAGAAAACACTTTTGATGTAATCCCTTTTTCTTTCTCCTTAAGCTAGATTCATATTATCCAATAGTTAACTCTTTATCCAAATCATCACTTATCTCATAAAGATCTAGCATTTCCAGTTCTTCACCAAGGATTATCGTATCACATTAGTAGATTTTCATAATTCCTTGTGAAATTACCTTTATCGAGAAAACTCATTTATTTTCTTTTCTCTTGTTTAGCTATCCAACAGCTAAGGATGGCGAAATTTCTAAACCCTAGACCTTATCATTCACCTTTAATTATGAAACTAGATGCTCGCCAATCGTAACGTCCTCATAACATTAATTTATTCTTGTCCATAGTATATGCAAAATTCTTATAACGAATTGTATATAAACAACCTTTTGTCCAATTACATCCTTCAAAGCTTGTTGATCCTAAATGCCCTTTCCAAAATATGATGGCTTGAGTCATCGTTGCAACCTTTAAATCCTTAGAAACCAAATGACCACTCAACTTACTGCGCTGAATCATCAAGGTACCTTCTAAAATGATTCTCTTTGCTCCAAATTATAAGTACGACTTAAGTGAAGAAATATTCCGATGATTTTTGCAATAATTTGAATGCAACAAAACAAGTTTGCATTCATTTCCCAAATGAATACATTACCAAGTGAACAAAACCTAAGACACTCGAAATCCAATATTTTTGCACCCTATCTTACATTTATCTTGTTCTCCAAGATTATCCTAAAGATCATTCGGACATTCCCGAGAGCAAGTCGTAACATCACTCATTAGACCCTCGTCTCTGTTTCCGTTTTGATTTCTATTTCGGTATCTGTGTTCGTACGCATTTCCGTATCCATTTCTGTTCCCGTTTCTGTTCTCGTTTCTGTTTCTGTATCTATATCTGTTTCCATTTCTGGAAACTCGTTTCTGTTTCTGTTTCCATTTCTATTTCTGTTTCTGTCCCTGTTTCTATTCCAGTTTCTGTGCTCATACCATTTCGATATCTGTTTACGTTTCTGGGTCTGTATTTGAGTGAGTTTTGCTAAACTTTTGGGTCCTTCCAAACAGTCCTAGAATGATCCATCCATCCATAGATAACACCCATTAAACAATGACTTTAAAGGAACACCATGCTCATAGAAACCTACGGCAATTTAATTACAATACTATTTAATTTGTATTACATTTTTACCTTCATTACACTTACTACTAACTAAATGCAAATACTACAATAAAGGAGTGCATCATTCTTTTATCCTTTACATCCTCGGACAGTTTCTGGCAAAATGATCAGTCTTCCCACATTTAAAGCACTAACATGACTTAACCAAGCATTCTCCTTCATGGTTTCGCCTACACCTTGGGCACCAAATCTCCCGTTGGTTTCCTTCTTCTTCAAAGGGCCACTTTATTCCCTTGGACATGCAAACTTCTTCTTGTGAATACAGCTGAAGCTTTACCATGGACTTGTGTTGTTTTGAGATCTGATTCTTTACTTCTTCAAGGTCGAGAGCTCTTAATACAATCTCGGAGTAGGCTACCTCTTGTGTTCATGCTCCAACCACACCTTCTTGAATCTTCGTCTTAAGTCCTCGTATAAAGTGGTGTACCATATGCTCATTATTCTTCACCATGTGCGGGGCAAACTGCGACAACGCCTCAAACTTGCATACATACTCAGAAATTGATCCTTCCTGTTGTAGCTGAACAAATTCTACTAACTTCTTTGTCCTCATTGTGTGGTTAAAATATTTCTCATAAAAGATTTTCTTGAATTCTGCCCAAGTCATTGTAGTCACATCCTTGGTTATCTTAACTGAGTCCCACCAAAATCTTGCGTCCTTGACCAGCATAAATGTGTCAAATGTTACCCTTTCCTCTTCCTTTATCTTGGCATAGGCAAGCATGTCTTCTATGGTCCTAATCCATTCCTCAGCACTATCCAGATCAGTAATATTCCCGTCAAACTGAGGTGGTTTTGTAATCGCTGAAGCTTCTCCCAACTTACATCTGGCTACTCAACCACACGTTGTTCCGCAACTCCCTCATTTCCAAGCGCCATGATTTCTATCAACTTCTCCAAATTGGTGGAATGTCGTTCCACTTGGCGTGATTATTGTTCCACTAACGTAATCAAACGAGTGATCGTTCATCCGCACCACTCGTATCTCCTGCTTGCCCAACCTTTCAACATCCTCTAACCATGGCACCTTACACCGCAGTATAAAATAATTATACAATAGGAAAATTAAATTTAGTAACTTACTTGCAGTTGATTTCGTCGAAACTGGTGCTGGTAGGCATTTATAGAATCTTTTTTTTTTCGTTTTAAAAACACACTTGCTAAACAAAACCGTATCAGGGCATTTTATAAAATTGTAGTTGTTTTTTTTTTTTAAAGCGCCGTTAACTGGAGCAGAACAATTTAAAACACGATTAAGTTTTAAAACACATTAGAGCAATTTAAAACTATATCAGTGCAATTTATAAAATCATTTTAAACAAAACAATTGTAAGTACATGGATCAGGTTTAAAACATTTGCTCACTTGATTTTTCGTAACTTTTTAAAAATACGCTAAAATTTAATCTTGCGATGTAGGATTCGAAGACCAAAACACATGCATATCAATTACATCGATGCGTTGCATTCTCACTTAATTGCTATATTTCTTCTTTTTAGTACCTTCACACTTAGAAATATCTAGTCATTAGTACAATTGATAACTCTACTTGTTAACTTACTAATTAATCTCCACACCTAATTCCAATTATTTACATGTCTTAGACCAATTAATATTCCAATAAGAAACAAAAAGAATATAACACTAAAAGTTGTAACTTAACAGGACCATTTCCAAGCAAATGACACATCAGACACTCGATTCCAACAATATGACACTCAACACTTCGACCCTTGCCATCATCCAACATAACAGGTCATTTCCAACGTTCACACTTCTACATTTATCACTATCCAACTACATTCATCATTATCCAATTTCCAACCACTAACAACACAACACATTAATAGTTAATAGACTACCCCTTCCCAATAATCCATTAGAAAAATCATCAGAAGTATTAACTTATTATCCAAACAACAATGCTAAATCCAGTATATTAATGCTTCCAAAGTTAACCAACAAATGAAATTTTCTCTAGACATTCACGTTATAGAATATCAATCCAAAGCTTATCCAACAAAACCATCTAACAGCAGTTATCCCAAATACACATAGCAGTTCAACAATCCATAGCAAAACATATTTTCATCACCATGCTTCAACTAGTTATATGGAAGGAATGGCTCACCCAAAGGAGCTAGAAGCTCAGTTGGATAGGAGGGAACACCACGCAACCATGGAGCTCACTCCTCTGCTTCAAGAACACATGAAATCCAACATAGAGAACTTAACCAATTTAGCAAAGCATACAACTAATGTCCTTAACATTCAACGATTTTCACCACAACAAAGACTAAATCATGAGCAGACAAGTCCATTACTTGCATCATCACCTTCCCTCGGTTAGCATTCTCAGTCTCCCATCACTTCTCTGCAAATTAACACCAAGGGACACTCGGCCTTCCTAGCTATACCGGAGGGGATTTCCATCCCCATAGACACTCCTCTGCCCTTTTATCTTGCCCTTACCAGAAGACAACATTCTGCCACTTCCGCTCTGCCCCTTCTGCACACTCGACCAGCCTCTGTCGAAGCCCCCTACCTCCAATCTGCCCATCACAGCACCACCGATAGCACTCCGACAATATCCCTTTCCCTATCGAGTACAATTCTAACTAGAAGGAGGGCCAACGTGGAGGATCTGTGCCACTCAGTTCTACCCAACCGTAAGCTGGACCCAGGCCTTTAGCTGGCCAAGCACAATCGCCAGTTCAAGCTGCCTCCCTAAAGTCCCCAGCTTGAGAATCGCCAAACTCAAATCATGAATCCACTACTGATCATCCCTGAAATCGGTCCCAGCCAACAACCAAAAGACAGAATGCCATGGAGGAGGAAGAAATCGACCAAACATACCTCCAATAGTTGCCAGAAAACACCACCTATGGGAGCTCCAACTTCAAGCCCTAGCCCATGACTCGCCTCTTCGTTTCGCCAGCAACTGTTTGCCCAGACGTCTCCTCCCGAGCTCGAGCCCTCATCGCCATCAACGTTGGACCCTCTCGCTCACTCCGATCTCCCTCTCGCCACTCTCTGTCATGCTCTCCCTCGTTCTCCTCTCTTTCTCTTCTGTCTCTCTCTAGAATGGCCGAATGCCAATTAAAACAAATCCCCCCCCCCCCTCCCCTTTTTCTTTCCTGAACCGGATCAACAAAAGTGAACCGAACCAGAATTCCAACTAATTTCCTTTATTGTCCATTTATCAATTAATCCCCATCAATAATGACACTTACATTTTAATTCCAACAATTAAGAACCTTATAACATTACTCCACTAATTTAATCATAATTATCACCCAATAATTTCTGTTAAATTATAATCTAACGAATACGTCATTGGTAATACCCCGATAATTATTCAATTAATCCAAAAATCTCTAATTTCTTTCCAATTATTCTTATTATATTCAGACATAAAAAGTAGGGGTATTACAAATATTCTAGGTGATCCTAACCTTGGTGTGAAAACTAGAGCCTCCCTTAGAAATGTGTGCTAATACGGCATTCATTTCCCAAGTAGAGCCCAAAAATTTTGATGAGGGCAAATTCGATGAAAGTTTGGTATTAGCCATGCAAGAGGAATTGAACCAATTCGAGAGGAACAATGTATGGGAACTTGTTCCTAGGCCTAAGAATTATTCAATTATTGGAACAAAATGGGTTTTCAAGAATAAGCTAGATGAGAGTGGGGTTGTTGTTAGGAATAAAGCAAGACTTATTGTAAAAGGTTATAAACAAGAAGAAGGAATTGGTTTTGAGGAAACTTTTGCACCGGTTGCTCGGTTAGAGTCGGTTAGAATGCTTTTAGCCTTTGCTTATTATAAGAATTTCACCCTTTATCACATGGATGTAAAGATTGCTTTTCTTAACAGTTTTATTGAGGAAGAAGTCTACGTTGAAAAACCCTTAGGATTTGAAGTGTATGATAAATTAGATCATGTTTATAAACTTCACAAAGCTCTTTTTGGACTTAAGCAAGCACCAAGAGCTTGGTATGAGAGATTGAGCAAATTTTTGAAAGAAAGAGATTTCATGGTAGGAAAAGAAGATTCCACCCTATTTGTCAAGCACAATGGTAATGATATAATGATTGTGCAAATCTATGTTGATGATATCATTTTCGATTCTACCAATGATACACTTTGCGAAGAATTTGTGAATTTATGCAAAGTGAATTTGAAATGAGTATGATGGGTGAATTGAAATATTTTCTTGGTTTGCAAGTAAGACAATCTCAAGATGGGATTTTTTTGAATCAAGAAAAGTATGACAAAAAGCTTATCAAACATTTTGGGATGGACTCTTCAAAACCTTCTAGAACTCCCATGAGAACATCCAAAAAATTGGATAAGGATAAAAAAGGAAAAGATGTGGATATAAAGAAATATCATGGTATGATTGGATTTCTTTTATATTTAACCGCAAGTAGACCTAATATTCTCTTTAGTGTGTGCGTATGTGCTAGGTTTCAATCCTCACCCAAAGAGTCACACTTAAATGTCGTTACAAGGATTCTAAAATATTCAAATGGGACTATTAGTCTTGAATTGTGGTATCCCAAGGGTACAAATTTTGATTTAATTGGATACACCAATTCAGACTATGCGGGTAGTCTAGTCGATAGGAAAAGCACAAGTGATACTTGTCAATTTCTTAGAGAATCATTAGTTTCTTGGTTTTCTAATAAAAAAAATTCAGTTGCACTTTCTGTCGTCGAAAGTGAAAATATTGCAGCTGGGAGTTGTTGCGCTCAATTGCTTTGGATGAAGCAAACCTTGGAAGATTATGGATAATTTTTCAAGAATATTCCAATCAAGTGTGACAACACAAGTGCCATCACATCTCTAAAAATCCAATTCTTCACTCACGGAAAAAACACATTGAGATTCGACATCATTTCATCCATGATCATGTATCTAAAGGTGACATCTCTTTAGAATTCGTTTCCACCGAAAATCAACTTGTCAATATTTTTACAAAACCATTAGATGAGAAAAACGTTTTATGGAATTCGAATCAGATTAGGATTGATGGTCATAGACCAATCGTTTTATAAATCTCTTATATAAACTTGGTTAAATCAATCCTATATAGTTTTTGAACTTAATTTAAGGTGGATTGAGTTTGGACACTCAATTCCTCAAGGTTTGTCCTACAGATGCCAATCTGCCATCCCCAACCATCCTCAAGTTCAAAAAATCCAATTATGCTTCATTCCTAAGAGTTTCGGATGATTCTAGACACCATAATCCCATCTGCAGGCGTCCGAATCGCATTTTAAAACAGACTGAGGATCCTCCATGCCCTAATCTGTTTCATCCACACTTCGAGTCCCGCTTTCTCCCGTGAGCTCCGGTGCCTCCTCTCACATTTTCTGGCCATTCTCTGTCGATTTCAGCTTGTCTTCAAGTTTCCTTTCACGTATATCACTACTCCCTTTGGTTTCTCTAGAGTCTTTCCTAGGGTTTTTCACTAGTTTGTTCATAGTCGTCTAAATGGCAAATCGTCCGACTCGAAAATGTATTAGCACTCAATCTTCTGAAAATCATAGTGCACCCCATGTGTATCGTTCTCGGTTATTCTCGGATGATAAATGTAAGAAACGATATGAGGAAGAATTCAAGAAAAGGTCATTGATTCTCTCTCGAAAAATTGATTTCGTTCGTTTAGATAACCTCAACTTAGAAGGAGTTTATACTAGCTTAGGATTACATGAGCTATTCTCACGTGGTCCTTATACGGAAAACTCGGTTCGCATGTTTTATGCAAATGCCCATTATTCTGAAAATCCTTTGATCATTAAAAGTTTTCTATAAAGGAGGGAAATCAAGATCACTCCCCACCTCCTTAATGTTTTTCTCAACTGTCAAATGGGTCTCTAGTGTGAATCATATTTCAATGTCCATGTTGCTCCTAGTTTCCATAACATGGAAATTGGGAACGATTTCTTGCGTCAAATCCTTCGTGACCCTATCAACAACTTCAAATTGGGACCTAAAACCAAGGATCTCAATGTTTGTGCTAGAGTAATCCATCATTCCCTCCAATACAATGTTCTTCCTTGTGCTGGTCATCACGACCACGTTAGTTACATGGACTTGTACGTCCTTCAATGCATGTACACAAACACTTCATTCAATCTAGGATATATCATTGCCTATCAAATGGCCGAGGCGGCGGATAGTCATAAACAATCACTTCCATTCAATATTCTCCTCTAAAACCTTTTCCAAGTATGGGACATTCCAATCCCTATCTCTTCCCCGAAACTTGATATTCATAGTTTGGACATTTATTCCCCACAAACCCTTGGTCGTATGGGACTTATGCAAGATCCCAATGGCAATTGGATTGTATGACCAGCC
>CM039479.1:5828583-5912190 GCA_022433065.1 Begonia loranthoides | reverse complement strand
TTGGGCTATCTCCAAGATAGCCCAATTCCCCCCCCCGCCCACTTCTACAAATTGTCCTCCTCGGGAGCCCTTGGTGCCAATGCTTTCTTTACCGTCCACAGAGCTCGGTCCATCATTTCACCATTAGGCTAGACCCTCCTCTTGCCATGCGGATGGTTCTTCCTCCTCTTATGGACCTATGCTACAGCTTTCGATGTGGCTCGATTGCAAGCCACTCTCGATCAGCACTCGGATTATTTGGTTCAAATCATGTCCACTATATCTTCGTTCACTACCCGTTTTGACACCATGGAGAGGCGTATAGAAGATTTTGCGCGTGGTACATGGAATACCGGAGTTTCCTCTCCACCGGCTCCTCAAGATGTTCCGTCGTCATCTGCTCCACCTCCTCATAATTTAGACGACGAAAGATCTTCCTGATGCATAGACTAGTGTTTACATTTAGATGTTATGTAATTTCTATTAAGGAGTCTAACACTTGTGAACAAAAAGATGTTTGTGTACTCTAAGTTTGGTTGCTTTGCTTAATTTTCATTACCTTAATGTTATGTTCTCCATGATGTGACTATCTCTCTTACTTCAATCTTGAACTTTATGTGTGTTGTTTGTTTAAGATATAATGGATGATTTGTATGAAGATTGGAATCATATAAATTGCGTTTACAGGATTGATTTTGGCATTATGGGGGAGCCTTCAAACAAACGAAACCATGCAAATTTTTTTTAACTCATGCTCTTCAACGCCATTTGCTAATCATTAAAGGAGAAGCTATTGTGACAAAAAGGGGGAGAGATAGGTTAAGTTTGTATTGTAATATTCCAGAAATTAATCAGGATGTAATACCCCAATTAATACATTACAAAATATGAGACGACCAATGAAATGATCCGTAACAAAGAAGATGGACAAAAGCATACATGTTTTAATCTATGAAATCCAAGTTAAACACCCATTGAATGGTAAGTCATGGCCCATGGTGGTGTTAGGGATTGAGGAGGGTCCAATGGAGGCCCAAGGAAAGAATGGATTGAATAGAAAAGGGATAAAATTAAAGATGGACCGAAGCAGCCCACGGTCAAGCCCACTGCGTGTGCCACCCAGTAGTCAACGGGTGTGCCGCCCAGACAGCGGGCCCACCAACATGAGTGCCCCGCCCAGACAGCGCGCCTGTCGCACTGATGGCGCGGCCGCCTGCCTTGACCGTGCGCCCACCGATGTTGACTGCTGCGCCCAATGTACCTCCCACGTGCCACCCGCAGCAATTCTTCGCCTAACATAGAATTTGTGCATTCTTTTGTATATTTTAATATCTCCATGTCCCCTTGTGTTGCTTATAAATAGATGGGCAAGCCTTCAATATAAATCACAACTTCCAACTTGAAATTTGAGAGCATTTTTGCTTAAAGAGTGATTTTCTTCTTGATTTCTCTTTAAGGACTTGATCTTCTTCAATTGTTTGCTTGAAGAGATCAAATTTGATAGCCTTGGTTCAACTAGCACATTTGGTTTGGGCCAAGCTCCTCTCTTTGATAGTTCGGTTCTTACCTCTCCATAAATAACAGATCGAATTCGTAATACCTTTTGAATCTCCAAGGTGTATTGTGAACATTCTGCATTTTTGTCAAGTCTCGAACATCTGAGGGTGAAAGTGTGGAGGAGAAGTTACGCTTGGAAAATTCTATAGTAGGAACTTTCTACAAGAGGTGAGAAATAGGATGTAGTGGCCAATGGAGGCCCTGCATCACGGGATTTTGTGTTTCCATTTACGTTAAATAAATGTTAAAAATATTGTTGGAATTATTCTTATAAATTAACGATAAAACAATGTTAAAAATACGATTGGAAATATTATGAGAATTATCGTTAAAATAATGTCAAGATCATTATGGAGATTATTGTTGTAATTAATGCATGAAATAACAAAGATAATGCGTGAAAGTAAAAATGACTAAAAATATATAAACTGCTTTAACTTCATCTATGGACTAATGTTCTGCTGTTAATTTCATTGTATTGTTATGAACTGTACATGCATCATGATAGGGCTTATGAAACTGCTGACATATGCATAGCACCTTTATAAATGAACCAATAAACGTAAATAGGTATATGAGATCGGTGGTAACGCCCCTAATGGATGAATCTTCGTGCCGAAGTGACGGTTAAGCCACAAGACGTTATAATGGATCCAACTTCCCTAGATTGATGAGATCTCATACATCTGGACTGTTAAGTCAAACTAAATAGCTTGAAGAGGAGATAGGTTCTTTTCTAATAACGACTGCATAAGCATTTCATAGCATATACATACATTCTATTTCTTGTTGAGCCTCTGCGCATTGTATTACCCGTGATGTAGGTAAATATTAATGAAGGAAGATGCATTGCCATGTGAAATCTTGGGTTATCAACTGAAGATGATCTGATGAGTTATGGCTCAAGAAACATCGGTTATTTAAATTACGATTTTACAAAATAAATTATTTGTATAAAACGGACTGTATTTTTAATTGTTTAAAATTATGATTTGTTTTATTCTGCTCAATTACTCTGATTTTCAACTTAACAATTTATTTGGAAAAGTTTAAAAGAAAAATTTTAATTGATCATGAATTTTGAAAGAAAGAAAATGGATTTGTTATAATTGGGGCGTTACAGATATGGAAGATGCTTTGGTATGAAAAATGCATATATCGAGGGGAGTATGAACTATGATGCATATATTGAGGGGGAGCATTTTTTTTTAATCTCTTGATTTACAATCTTTAGTATTTGCTCAGAATTGAAAATAAACAACTTAATATATTTTGTCATCATTAAAAAGGGAGAGATTGTTAGCATAAGTGTGTTAGGCATATTTATATTTTGATGATGAATAATATTATTGAGTGTTATGAGTTGTTTATTAGTTAAATTTACAATACTTGTATTTAGCTATTAAATTGGAAATACCTTTGATAAGAGTATTAGTAATGTCTAATGAGTTGTTCTAAGTCTTTGCAGTAAGAAGAAATATTCAGGAGACTTACAGGATACGTTTCATGTAACTCCGAATTACGCTAAGTAAGTCAGGACTACATACAGACGATTGAGGATGAGCCAGAGTCATCCACAAAAGCCCAACTTTGCTTCTCAAGGATGAGACTAAGGATGAGTGCCTTTGTCCCCTATTGGAGTGTGTTGTTGCAGACGGCAGCGGATGCATGCGGACAAAGAATTCCCACGTCCGCTTTGAATCTGTACAATTTAAGGTGCAATTCGGACAATGTCGCGGACTGGTGTGGATGAGACATGGCGTCCAAACCTTCCCAAGTTTGTGAACTTCAGGACGAGACTGAGCGTCCCCATCTAAAGAGTGTTTGGTGGACGACTGCAAACTACTACAAATGAAGAGACCCCCGTGTGCTTTGAATCTGTACAAAATGTGTGAAACTGTGGATGAATTTCCATCGGCATGAGGATGCTATTTCACGTCCGAAGTGGGCATCTGGACTACTGCAGACGAGACTACGGACGATGACCCGCTTCCGAAAATACGCAGTTTTGTGCAACGGCTAGTTTCCAACATTCGAATGCGGACGATCATAAAGGAGATTAGGACGTCCGCACTTTGTAGGTTTATAAATAATTGGACTTCGAAGAAGACAACACACCAAGCAATGTTAAGTGAAGTTCTGCCAAATTTTTTACTCAACATTTGTGCAGGAAATTGAGTAGCAAACACATCCTCCAAAGAAATTGAGTGTGATTAATTGTTGTCGAGAGGATTGTTGCATTTGTGAGCTTGAGAATTTTTCAAGAGAAAATTGTATTCGAGAGAAAAGGGTAACGCCCTAAAAATTAGTTATTTGTAATGGTACGATTGACACCCATTCAAGATCAATCATTGGGTGACGCCCCGCAATAGTCAAATTTAGGGTGACACCCCGTAATAGTCAATTTAAGGGTGACACCCTACAATAGTCAAAGGTTGACGATATTAGAATTAGTCAAGGGTGATGCCCCGTTTAATAGTAAACTTGTAAACGGTTTTATTGGCACCCGTAAGCCAATTGATTAGTGTATCTCCAAGTGGAACTTGGAGCGCGGACGTAGGTGAGTTTGCTGAACCGTGTAAACAAATATTATGTGCACTCTCTCTATCTCTTACTCTTTAATTTACGCATTTAATGTGATTGCATATTAAATCCTATTCGATAAATTACTTAGGGATTTAGAGAATTTAAATATCGCACGAAAAATTTAATATGCTATATTCACCCCTCACCCCCCCCCCTACCCCCCCTTCTCTATAGGTGTACATCGATCCTACAGTCGGCTCCAGCAGGGGAGGCCGGCGACCTAGTATATAGGGGATTTTTGTGTCTGGAGATCGCGAAGTTATGCACTACACGACAAGATTTCATCATTTTAACCCATAATTTATCGTAGGTCTGGGCTATTTCGGACGAGTACGAATGCACTGGTTTTGTATGCATTCTTCCGCAAGAGTAAAATCCCAAGGCAGAAATCGTCGACATGGATGAGAAATGTCGTCCTCACCCATTCCATACCGTCTGCAACCAACATTCAGACGTGATTTGGCATCTGCATGAAGCGTCCGTACGCGTCCGAATCTGTCCGCAAATTGGCTAGAGTCAAATCGGACGCGGCTAATCCACGTCTGTACTCATCCGGACTCGTCTAAGAGCAACATTCAGACGCAATATAGCGTCCGTACTCGTCCGAAATTGTCCAGAAATTGGATATATTCAATTCGGATGAGGCATCACCACGTCCGGACTCGTCCGAAAGTCCGCAACATAGTGAAATCAGGACGCAAAATCGGGTCCTGAGTCGTCTCAATCCTCGGGACATCGCTCCAAACGTTTGCGGATGACATGACTCGCCCTCAGGCATCCGAAAATGCCCAGGACAGCTTTTCTTCCCCATTTTCCCACTTAACTTTTACCCCCCTAATATATTCTCCATAAATACACGTCGTAAAATGACACATACAAATACGCAATGTAATATCCTGATCACCCAAACACTTGATTACATCACGTATATGGGGAAATATAACAAAAATACCCCCAGACTTAACGCTTCGAACACGTCTTTGGTAATACCCCGATATAAAAAGTTAGGGTGTTTCAGCCAATGGGTTGGTTTTATATAAAAAGATAAAAATGATTTTAAATCTATGCACGATATAACATTTAATCATGGTTTTGGGATAAAAAAATAAAACAAGTTTATATATTGTATAGATTTCCTTACTGAGTTAGTCACTCACTCCAATGACCCCCTCCTTTCCAGGTTTAGATCGAGGTGGCTTTAGGATTTTATCTTTCCTTAACTTGTAGAATTTTTTTGTATATTGTTATTTAGTTCTATTTCCTGCACAGTGGTTTCTTTTTTTTATGATTACACTATTATTATTTTTGTTTCTCTAGTGATTACTATGTGGACCTTGACCCATTTCTTTTGGGTTTAAGCTTTAATTTATGCTAAGTCTTCCACTGAGAACCTAGTCTTGGGTGGAGCGATCGGGTCCTTTTTGAAGATCGGGTCATTCAATTCGGTGTTTCTATTAGGTCTGTCTCTAGGTCGTGATAGTACCTCTAGAAAACAAAGGATTACATGCTCACATATAGAAAATTGGATCATTTGAAGGTCATCGAGTATTATGATTCTAATTTTACTTAATGCCAAATAGTTTTAAATTTATATATGGTTATATAGAGAAGCTATTTCCTAGAAGCGTATCAAGAAATCACTCATTGTTCCTGTATTATGGCAACTGAATTCATAGCTTGCTATGAAGCATCCAATCATGAAACATGGTTATAGAATTTTGTCATTGGGTTTTGAATTATAGAAGGTGTGGAAAGACCATTAAAGCTATTCTATGACAATAAATCACAGTGATGTATTCTAATAACAACTAAAGTCGTTCAAGTTGAACCATATAAACATCAAGTTTCTAGTTGTTAAAGAAAGAGGTTAGAGTGGTTAATTTTCTATTGAAAATATAGATACAAACCCTATGATTGTGGATCCGCTTACTAAGATTTTACCATCCAAGGTCTTTCAAGAGCCCACTACTTTTATATAAGTGTCATATTAATTGAGGATATATTGATTTAGTAGAAGTTTGTAATTTGCATTTAATTTTGCATGTTTGGATGTTCATTTGTAGACATTATTTTTTTGTTTTTATTCTGCATATTAAAAATTTTGGTTTCTTTGATTCTACTCTAATTCTTCTTAATTTGTTTTGATTTCATGAGGAATAAGGCTAGACCAACAAGAAATAGGCATGCTATGATCACATTGAATGTAATTTCTTTAACTATAATTACATATTGTTGGCTATCATAAAAGTCAACACTGATAAAGTGATAAATTGATATGAGCTTTAGCATTCCATTAAAGTATGAGACTTTATTGTGTAAATACCAGTAGTTAGATTTACGTTTGATGATGAGAAACTTAAACTTGACACTTTTTATAAATACAAGGTTATGGTCTCTAAGTCAAACGGTTGGTAGTTTCTGTTCTTTCAATCTCTTGTCCACTTTAAGTATACAAAAAATAAATATTTTTTTTGGAGAAATTGGAGGAGCTTCACAGTTTTGAATTGTAAGGAAAATTAGAGGACTTAGAAGTGTTTTTAGGACTCGAAAGTGGGATAAGATGCCTTTGGCAACTTGCCAGGGCGTAGATCTCGAAAAGTTAAGCGAAATCAAAAAAAATCGTCAAAATCGGTCGACTGGGCACAAAGTTATGGCATTCCAAAGTTTTCGAGTAAACGATCTCATTTTTTTCTTACCCAAATCTGCTCTGATATGCACCAAATGACAAAAGAGATCTCTCATACCTGTGCATTGCGAAAACACGATGGAAAACGAGTCCTCAAGCATCCAAAACCGTTGAAAATTGAGAGAATTATCGATCTGCAAAAATTCACCGTCACACTAGGAGACAGAAAAGAATTTCCTTCTTATCAATCCACTACAGATCGTGGTCAATCCGCAGCGGGTTCGTCGTCAATCCGCTACGGTTCATCATCAAGCCACCGCAATTAACGGCAAACGTGACAACGATATTAGCAGTAACTTTTTTTCATAGTTCAGTAGTTAATTTATTAGCAAAAATAGTTTAGTAGTTGACTTGTCATTGATCACAAAGTACGATGTTGGTTTGTCATTTTCCCTTGTAAATTCAAAACTATTAAACCAGGTTCATATATGATATTTGAAATTCACGAATTGATTAAAAGAAGAGCTTGATTGGAAAAGACATTCCAAATGACCCATTTGACATAATGAGCATTCAAGGCGTTTAATGTAGCATGAAAAAAAAACGTACATTGTTTGGAGACACTTAAAAGCCACTCCAATCTATTATTTATTTATGGGTAAATGACAAATCAACCATCGTGGTTTGTGATCAATGACAAGTCAACCACTATAGTATTTTTTCTAACAATTTAACCACTGACATATGGGAAAATGACAAAACCAACATCGCGGTATCTTTTCGCGGTGTCTCAAAAGAAAGACACCGCAATTTTTGTGGTGTCTTGCGTAGACACTACGAAAATCGCAGTGTCTCACGAGGAAGACACCGTGATTTTTACGGTGTCTTCCTCTGCAACTCGTTAATTATCTATCAACTAGAAAGACAACACATTTTGACAATTACGAGGTGAAAAATAGAAAAGAGAGAGAAACCCACCTCCTAATAACTCCATAGCGAAACAATACAAAAATCTAAGGAGTAGCAGAGTGGAAGAGAGGTAGAAAACAAACGCGTTACTTATAAAGAAAACTCAGGGGCAAGTAGGAGAATCAACAATCAAGAGAGAGAAGAACATAAAGAAATACAAAAAGAATAAAGAAAATGAAAAAAACAGGGGAGATTCCATTTTCTCCTCTCTCACAACTCATCTTCTTCCTGTGAGACATCGTGATTTTTGCGGTATCTTGCGCAGACACCGCAAAAATCGGGGTGTCTTCCTTGTGAGACACCGCAATTTTTGCGGTGTCTTCCTGTGAGACACCACGATTTTCATGGTGTCTTGCTCAGACACCGCGAACATCGCGGTGTCTTCCTTGTGAGACACTGTGATTTTTGCGGTGTCTACGCAAGACACAGCAAAAATCGAGGTGTCTTTCTTGTGAGACACAGCGAAAAGACACCGCGATGTTGGTTTTGTCATTTTTCCATACGTTAGTGGTTAAATTGTTAGAAAAAATACCATAGTGGTTGACTTGTCATTGACCACAAACCACGATGGTTCATTTGTCATTTAGTCAATAATTACTTAGCTCTCAACAATAAGAAAATGTAAAATTCAAATTGTAGTTATATGGCAATAGAGTTTTAGAAAAATACTCAGTATTAATTACAGTCATTAATTAATTTGATTAAAAGGTATGATAGGAGGTAAAAGAGCGTAGGAAAAATAACAAATCAACCATCATATTTTGTGATCAATGACAAGTTAATCATTAAACTTTTTTCATTAATAAATTAACTACTGAACTTTGGAAAAAGGTCGTCGCTAACATCGCTGTCAAGTTAGCCGTTAAACGCATTAATTTTGATCCAGATGGATCGTCTACTAATCTGCCGTGGATCAATACTTTTAAAAATAACCTTATAATATTGATGGCCCGCCGTGGATCATATACAACCCGCCGTTGGTTGACAATAATCCATGGCAGATTAATACTGATCTGCTGCGGATCATCGTGCCTCATTCTTTGTTCCCCTGCCCAACTATATAAGACTTGATTGTGCACTCAGACTGTAATCAATACCAATGGATTCCCGTGCAAAGAAAATGATGCTCAAGCAAAATGGTGGTTCGTCACATACTCACTTGCAACCACAGGGAGAAGCGACGGACTCTGCCCGTGAACGCCATCGGCTTGCAACTAACCTAGTTGGTTAGTTTCACCAGACTGTATCCGCCACGGTGCAAGATAGAGCACCTGTGGTGAAAGGAGCAATCGCCGTGGTGCAAGATGGAGCGCCCGCGGCAAAAGCAGCACCCGACAAGGTGTAAGCTGGTGTATCCGTGGCGGGTGAAAATGGAGGAGCCACGGCATCCCGCGTTAGCGAAATTGAAGCTGAAGCCGAGATTGAAGCACAACCTCAACCTCAACGGTAGCCTCAACAACGACCGACAGGAGGTGCACTAGTCCGTTTCCAACCCGTTGCAGCAGGTTTCCACTCCCCACTCTTTAGGACAGCCAACGCGAAGGAACAATATGAAGCTGAGTTGGAAATTGAACAATTGTTTGAGGGGGCTGGCTTAGCCAGTTTGTGCCGATTGGGTGGAACTTACTGTAAGAGGATTGTGAAGCTTTTTTATGCAAATTTGAAACTGTCCACCCAGCCATTAGAGGTCTAGACTTATATGTTTGGACGGGAGTTGAGGCTGACTCCTTACAATCTTAACGTAATGCTTGAATATTCGATGGAGGGACCAAGTGATCACTATTACCACGTGTCTCGGAACCACCTTTCATTAGTCGTGGAGAAGGGCTGACAGTGCTTAGATTGTTGCATTGGGATCCCGAGATTGGCACGTATAAGAAGCCAAAGTCCAATGACCTGAATGTCATAGCCCAAGTGATCCACATCATCATGACGCACACTAATTTTCCTCAGGATAGACATCGAGACCATGTTAGCTGCATGGATCTCTATTTACTCAAGAAGGTTTTCACCAGGGAAAAAGTGGTTATTGGATATGTCATTTTGAGTCCCATGAATGAGGTGTTGAACAACCAGGCCAAGAGTCTGCCATTCAATTGGCTCATTCATAGGATTTTTGAGCAGTCTAAGGTGCCGATCTTGAAGGATGAGCCGATAATCAAAGAGAAGGCCATAGACATCAACAACAAATTGAAAGTGGACTGAATGAGGGTCAGCAAAGTTAGAGGGGAATGGGTATGCAAGGCCCCAAAGAAGTGAGGTACAGTGTCCCAGCTGCCAGCGACCTCTAACTCCCTCAGTGGCTCAGCCTTCAATCCCTCGGAGGAATAACCTCTAGCATCGCCTCTGCAGCACATGGAGGAAGATGCTCCACAACTGATGATTCCACCCCCTCCTCAGACATCTTATTTTACTTCGGTGCCTGAGGAGATGTCTGGCTAGATGCGCCAGATGGAGGATGCACTTGTACGGCTGGAGGAGCTCCAGCAGATGGTGCTGCTCCAAATGCGAAAAATGGAGGAGCGAGCAAAGAAGCGCCAACATGAGATGTTGGCAGCATTGTAGAGAATGGGGCAGGGAGCAACCCCTCCACCATCATCTCCAGTAGCCTCTCAAGCAGCCCCTCTAGCAGCCTCTCCATCGTCCTCTTTAGTAATAGAAGACATAAATTGCTTGAAAGTTATTTACTTTTTATGCAAAGTCTAGTATTTTATTTTATTTGTGTGCGACCTAATAACGTGTCTGAAATTTGCAGCACCATTGCCCCCATTACCCTAAGAGGCCAACCTGCTCCTCCTGTTATGCTTGCCAAGGTGCAGGAGATAGGTGCGTCAGGTGGATCGCAACCTCTGACACTTAAAACTGAGTGCATGTTACGTCTTTGATTTGGTTATATACGTGTGTCTGCACATATTCATGCCTTATTAGTCTACGAGCTCTTGTCAATTTTTTTTTTGCAGCCAGGTCAATTGATGGATCTTTTCAACAAGTATGTTTTTGAAAATACTGGCAAGAACCTGGAAACGTGCGCAATACTTTTGGGAAAGTTGGTTTAAGATGAGTACATCATCACTGAGATCATCCTCCCGCAGCAAGTAGGGATGACAAACACGGTGAGAAGCTTTCTTTGTATCTTAGTTTAGAAGCTTTTATCTTAGTTGTAAAATTCAAGATTTTTAAAATGTCACGTTTAAATTTTTTGTGAATTTTTGGTCAAATGTGAAAAGTTAAACTGTTTTGTCGCGTAGTGGCAATGTGTGTGTTTTTTCATCAAATAGTCAAATTGGGGTTTTCTGAGCGGGAATTTATTTGAAAAATGTTTTTAGTTAATTATTTTGACTAATGAATTATTTTCAGTTGGCGTTTAAACGAATCAGATTTAAATCGGGGGTAATGTGAAATATAATATATGTTTTTAATATATATATATATATATATAATTTTATTTTATTTATAAAGAATTATTTATTTTAGAAGAAAGAAGAAGAAGAAATCAAGATTTCTTATTCTCCTCTTCTTCTTCTAAAAAAAAAAGTGGGCGAGAGAGGGTTCGCGGGGTCAAAAATCGTCGATTCTGATCGATGGGAGCTACAATCCGTCGAGCATTTACGACTGCAGGTGGTTGTGGGGTCCGTCCAAGAACTTCATGAGTCGGGACTTGTGCGTGGATGCGAGCATTCCGAGTGTTTCTGTAACGACCTAGCTTTTATTTAGTTTAAAAATAGGTTAAATTTAAAACTTTTGTAAAACAACTTAAATCTTCGTTAATTCTTTTAAACTGAAATCAGAGTGCTTCTCATAAAACTGAACCGTTAAAACCCTTTTTACTTAGTCTTGTTACTTCAATTGTTATAAGCAGCGGAAAACTATAATTATGAAACCATTTTCTGAAAAACGTAGCGGAAGCATAATTAATTAATTAAATGAATACTAAATATGTTGTTACATGTTATTTACAAAATCCCTTTTTCTCTTTCATATTCTTCAGCCTAGCTAGCTACAACCTTCGCGCGTTCAAATCTTTCATCAACTGTTCCTCCATAGGGTACTGACGTCATTACAATAACCTACACCATAAAGCAAACGTGAGCTAACGCCCAACAAGAAAAGCGATGCAAAACAATATATGCATGTAACTGATTATGTTAGAATGGAATCCACCAAAACTATTCTTTACTCACGGTTACATAGAACATCAACTCATACATTGAGCTGAGACATTGGAGGACCCGACTCGGGGAGAGTGGCGGCTAGTTGGCATCTAACTCTTGGGTAGGCAGGCTCTCCCGACTCGATAAGGGAAGTGTATAATCTCGAGTCTCCCGTTAGGGCAGATAGGCTCTCGCATCCCACAGAGGGAAGGGTATAATCTCGGGTCTACCTGGTTATGATCCGAACCACCTCCCCACCTCAAATTCCTCTTTTTACATTCATTTACTTTATTCATTTTTCCTCACATAAATGCATATGAATACCACCCAAATGTGGCATTCCTACTTGTTTCTATTATCATGATACATGTCAATACGAAACAATCATCACAACAACATATCACAATAATTAGTAAGAAGACAATACGAAAGAGAAGCAATTAATTAAAATTAATGAACTAAACAATGAAGAGCTAACAAAGGCATTTTACATGGCATAATCTTGAATAGAGAACTAGGAATAATGGATGACATAGAATTCTAACAACATGCTATACATGGCAATATACACTAAAACGTGCTTGACAATTTAAAGGAAATAATAACGAAATACTAACATCCTAATCATGCTGATTAATTAAATTAATAACGTGCAACGAACATGAGCATAATAAATAAAGCAACATAATAGAAATGCTAACAAATAAATCAAACCAGACACTACTTGTGGTGTAGGGCCTCCATTGACCAAGACTCAATCTCAATTCTTACCTCGAGGCTTTAACGCTTATTAGCAATTAATCGTTATCCTTCTTCTCTTTTTCAATACCTTCACAATTCAATAGCATTTACTTATTAATAATCACAACTTATTAATTTCATTGTCTTTTCCTATCCTTAATTGCATAATAGTTCTAAGAACCCATTAACGCCTAAAATGAAACATAATCCTTCCCAATATCCATGTTTAACCAATTAACAACTCATGCATGTAAAGATGCAAGACAGCATTTAAGCAGGGAATACCAATGTCTATCAACGTCCAATAGCATATAAACAAAGTAGAAGCAACAATAATATCCAAACAGGGCTCACAAATTATTAACCATTTTGAATAACATACCCAAACTTTACCACAATAGTGAATTCTCACCAATACATCATGACAATAATAACCATATCTATGCAATATTTCATTATCCATTAATACCAACTTAGCAGAGCATATATATATATATATATATATATATATATATATATATATATATATANATATATATATATATATATATATATATATATATATATATATATATATATATATATATAAGCACAACTAATAGTGAACAATTCACTCCCAACTTGAGACAACAGAGTATACATCCAATCTTCACGTCCAATAACAACATCCAACATACATACAGAGCACAAGTCCATGTGGCAATTACTGAACCATGTATATTTATTTTCTATAACAATCATCATTTAATCACTTCTCCATCATATATATCGGGGAAAAATGACAACAATAATTCATACCAAACATATCCAAGAACAGGGGAGGACACCATTACTTAAAGCATCCAAGAAGTACACCTGAGGCCAGGAACAAGAGCTTAACTCTTTGCCTCTCTCACCTTCTTATCTTTCTTAGCTGAAGACAGCACCAAAAGACAGGGAATTTATTTCCCAGCTTCCTCAGAAGGACCTGCATCCTTTCCCCCTTACATCCACAGTTGTCTTGGCGACAAAGAGTAGTGGCAGTCATAAAGCGGGGATAATTGCAGGAAATAATTGGGGAATACGCCAAAATTTTTGATGAAGAACTATCGGCAAAACTCAATTCGCGAACTGGGTTTGCAACAGAACCACCAGCCAGCAAGCCATTGACCAAAGCATGACTGCAAAATGACCAAAATCCCCCTACTGATCTCAATCTCCATCTTTGCTGTTCCTTTATCAATCAAATTTGCATATGTAATATCGCAAATCACCAATAACAGAGTTAAATCAAGAGTTTACCTTGGTTCGACACCTAGTTGCACACGAGAGAAATCACCCCGTAGTCCGAGTGTTTCGCAACCCACACCACGACAGCACAAGTTGCATAATCAAAACAACAGAGATTTCCTTAAATTGAAATGCTTACCTTGGTCAGTCGTGGAGAATACCCCATTTGACTGGTGGCGTGACGGCTTGAGCTTGCTTGTCGACAACCCTCGTGAATTTAGAACATAGAGGTATTTAGTGAGAAGCGATCTATCGCAAACAACCTTATCCATTACTTCGATTTCATGAATCGTATCGGTGCTGGTTATGGTTCATCGGCACATCCGAGCAATTATACCACCTTTATGATGAGTGCCAAATGAGTTCTTGTATGACCATCTCTTTCACTATTGACAATTTCATACGAAAAACGATGTTGGCATATTTTACAATTATAGTTGTCTATGTATACAACAGGTTTTAATAAAGCCACATCAAGAGCCATGAGCCTAATTTATAAAATGATAAAGAGGTTTTAATAATTTAAATCCATGTACGGTAAATTAGAAGCATGAAATAGTTTTTAAAAGATAAGGAAAACAGTTTTAGCATGCATTGCATTTTAGTATAGATTTCCCTACTGAGTTTGTCACTTACACCTTAGACTATATTTTTCCCAGGTTAGGGTGTAGGTTCAATGCACTAGTTGTGTATGTGTGGCAGCAGGGCGATGCTAGTGTTCCCTGATGGGTGTCTCGATCTCTCTATCAATGGGTGGAGGTTCGTCAGTTCAATCCCTCCTCCTGGTGTGTTGGGATTTTAGTTTTTGTGTTATTTGATTTAATTCTTGCACAATACTTTCCTATTTTTAATGTAATCATGTCTTTAGCTGATCACTCTGTGGACCACAACCTATGCGATTTCGATTTGGCCTTGATATTATTTTCGTTAAGTCTTCTGCATAAAAATTCACGCTTTGGGCGGGGTAACCAGGTTTTCTCTGAGAATTTGGTCGCCTGACCCAGCGGTTCTATCTGGCCCGCCTCCGAGTCATGACATTAATACTAATCCTTGCTTTGTTTTCTTTGTATGCAGTGCTATGCAGTGAACGAAGAAGAATACTTCGACGTTCAACATAAAAAATTGCTACTGACATTAGGGTGGATTCATGTAAGTAAACATCTCGCTTTTCCAGTTTGTCGTTCATGTTGCTACAGTTCTAATGCGTGCTTTATATTTCAGTCATACCCAAAGCAGCCTTGTTTTATATTGTTCGTTTACCAGCACACTCACTTCCCTTATTAGCAATTGCAATCTGAAGCAATCTCAATCGTTGTAGCACCAATTTATAAAGAGTGGTGTATCTTTTCCCTTGTGTAGATTCATATTGCTTTTCGCTTATGTGCTGATTGTTCCCTTTGCATTTCAGTCCGCATGACATCTTTCGGTGTATGAGTGAGGGGTTGGGGATCATCTGACATTGCGAGAAGAAGGAACATTTTTCACGATCATAAAGATATACCCGTGGAGGGTCTGTTGTTCGCCAAAGCGTCCAATGTATACGTGGACCCAGATTTGTATTTTGAAATCACAGATTTGCGATCGAAACCTAGCAAGAAGAAGACTGCTTAGGGTAGTTGAGATGTGTAGAGATACTAACTTTGTTGTACATAATAAATAATTCATTGACTCTTTACATATTTATGTTTTATTTTTTCTATTTGGATAATATATGTTGGGAAAAATATCTATTTTTGATAATGTCGCAAGGGGCCTAGACTAAAAACAAACGAAACTCTTGCAAAATTTTCAATTTTTTTAAAGAAAAATTGACTCAAACAATTCAATTCATCATCAACAAACAAGTAACATGTTCATTGTAACAATTTAAGCAACATGTGCATAACACCAAAAGATACAAGGCATAGGAATGCTGATGGTCCACTGTGAATAGTTGAAAAACCGCTGTGGTTATAGATAATCTGCTGCAGATTTTCTGACAGGTCGTCGCAGATAGGTAACTGTCTGCTGCGGTGAGTTATCAGTCCACCGTGGCTCGTTAGATGGCTGAATTACATATTCAAATTTTTGCCTGGGGAAAAGTTGGTAATTTGACATTTTCATACTAATCAATTTCCTTTCATCATCAACAACCAAATTTATTCCAATATATCAATTCAATTACAACCATAATGTGCATTACAATTGCTAACCAAATGAACTTCTTCATTTATCTTTAACCTTACTTGATTAAAGAAGACAATGCTCACTCAAAATGATTATTAACTATGCGTCAAAACTAGACATACATCATGTATAATAGTTTATTAGAGGTTCTACAATTGGCATTGTAGATGACGTAATCTGGTTTCGCCGCATAGGTAATAGTCACTTTGGTTAAGCGTTGTCTTCTATAATCAAGGAAGGTTAAGGTCCACATTTGTATATGTTTGTGTTTGTGGTCCATGCCCATCATACTCTTGCAGAACACATTGCAAATGAAATTAGCATAGTTCAAATAACACTTGAAAATGTAAACGTGATAATGGGCTCACCTGCGTCTCAAAAACTACATCAGGAACTATCTCGGCAACTCTCTCGGGGACTATCTCAAGGACTATGTCAGGAACTGTCTTGGGGACTGTCTTGGCGACTTTGAAACCCACAAATGTGCCCTTTGAGCTTCCTCTGCCGCCTCTGCCTCTGCCTTTGCCTCTGTCACTTCTACTGCCACATGCACTGGACTCTGGGCATCCACCTTCGCACGTGCGGGAATTGTGCCCCACACTCCCACACCAGCCACACGTCATGTTCAGATGTCTACTGGGCAGCACTGTTTGGCTTGGGGCCTCATCCACATCCTTCATTCATCGTTTTTGCGGCCTTCGAGACACCTCTTAAATGGCGGTGAGATAATTGAATAAAGATGTGTCATAGGAAGCCACATGATTTGTCCACTAATGGGGCGGACAAAGTGGGAATACATTGTCATGTATGTTTTTCGATGATAGCACTCATTCACAAAGTTCTTGGGAGATCTCCTCATGAATTGAATACACGGGACTGGATGGACACATTCTCACTGGTAACAGTTATAAGCACCCCAGTCCAAATCGACAGAGTATTGTTCATTACTGTTGTTGACCTCAAACTAGGCAGCTATTAAAAACTGGGGGCTCCAATTTTGAATTGCAAGTTGTAGTCTAGCAAGCCAGTTGTTGATCTGCAGACACAAAAGGTCCGTTGAGCGTGCCATCTTTTCATTTTTTTTAATGATCCTTCCATGATGCTCTTTCGTATGGTCTTGAACATACTTAGAATCAGTTTGTCCCAGTCTGGTAAGATATAGGCATTAAAGGACTCGCTGAGATTGTTGAGGCTTATGTCGCACTTGAGGATGGAGCAAAAGGCATTTGGGCCAAGCATCTCGCATCTATTCATCATAGATAGATATGGGTTGTTGGGCCAAGCAAAAATAACTTCTCCATCTCTCTCTCAAAGTGCCTCTCTGTTGTGACTCTAGATGTAGCCCACATTGCATCCTTGAAGAACCTGCTTTTAAATTGTTTTTGAAAATTGCCATACAGGTGTCAGATGCAAAATCGATGGTCCGCTTGCCCTACCACCTCTTTAATTGCTGGCACCAGCCCTTACAAAGATTCATTGTATAACTCAAACATTGGTACACAACGCATAACATAAACATAGAAGACAAAAGAAATCAACCGCACCTTTTGTCGGTTAGAAATAATTGTCCACCCATTACCAGTCAAGGTGTTTAGATCCTCGAGCAACAATTCCAGAAATCAGCTCCAAGAATCCCTATTTTCTACTTCAACCACTGCTACAACATTCAGATACATTTGATTGTTCCCATCGATGGTGATAGTAGTGAGCAGGTGGCACGGACTCGCTCCTTTCAAGTGGCAACCATCCAAACAAATAACCGGTTTACCACAGTTCAGCAGGCCCATCTTGCATGCAGCCAAAAACATGTACATTCTTTTAAATGCATTCATCTCTAAGTTTACACACACCAAACTTTCAATATTAGACCTTTGAATCTCTTCGGCATAGGAATATATGAGCTTGTATTGCTCATTGTCATCCCCTTCATTAATTTTTTTGGGCGCATTTTTTTCCCTTCTAGCAAGGTTGGATGTGATGTTGACATTAAAGTCTTTCCGGGCTGTCTCAATTATGGAAGAAAGGTTTCAGTCGATCTGACTTTTAAATCTATCAAAGTAATGCGCTGCCACCCATTTGGTGGAGGCATAATAACTTTCCATTTTTCTAAAGCAAGTGTGAACGTTGTTGTAGCATTTTATTTAAAACATCATTTCACCTTGCATTTTTTAGGCGTGCATCCACCACGTACATCCTTCCTGGCAAATAGCCCTCAACCAATGAGCATCACTATGGGTGAATTTTATTCCGCACCCATTATTCAACGCATGATCGATAATTTCTGCTTTGATTTTATTTAGTGAACTATACTTCTTGTTAAGACCCATACCAGCGAACGTGCATTCTGCTTGTGATGGACGTCTAGGCCTACTCTCGGCCATGTCCATGTCTTTGTCACTACTGGATTCGTATAATGACGGGAGTTCCTCCTCGTCCAGTGTTGCTGAGATGGAATGCAACACTATAGCAGTTTCGTCTCTAATTGGACATACCTCATTGGCAAAAAATGTGGACGTTGTCCCAACTTCAACTTGACAATTAATAATAGATTCCTCAACATGTCGAGACAACATTTGGTGTTCATGAAATACTTCAACTTCACCAAAATGCGATTCACTTCATCTCTTAGAAATCTTGAGGGTTTGCTAATCGCTGACAAAATCTTTGAGAAAATCGCAATGAGTGTATTGTGAATTTATATAAGGCAGACGAAGCATGATGATCTGCGGTCGATCAGTATTAATCCGTTGTGGATTATTGTCAACTCGCGGTGAATCAGTATGAATCTGCCACGGATTATTGTCAACCTGCGGCGGGTCGTATAGGATGCACAGCAAACCATCAATATTATAAGGCTATTTTTAAAAATATTGATCGTGGTGGATTAGTAGACAATCCGCAGAGGATCAAAATTAAAGCGTTTAATGGTAAACGTGACAGTGATGTTAACGGAAAATTTTTTTCATCGCTCAGTGGTTAATTTGTTAGTGAAAAAAGTTTAGTGGTTGACTTGTCACTAATTGCAAAGTACGATGGTTCGTTTGTCATTTTCCCAAAAATGTAAAAGGAAAATTAATAAAACAAACCCTAAACTTTGAGATCAGCGACAAACCAAACTTTAAAGAAATTTTACGAATAACTAAAACCTTGAACTATGAAAAATGAAGAAAGCGAACCTCGCAATCAGGTTTTTCATCAAAAAATGTCAAGGCAAATGCCGAAGTCACGTTTTCTGCTTAAAAATGTCCAACAGACATTCTTGAACGAAAGAGACGTTCGTCGTAAGTTGAGGGACATCTATCATAAGTTGAGGGACATTTGTGACAATTGGGGGACATCCCTCAATACAAAACGTTAAAGAGACTTTCGATGGACATCCAAGGATCAACCTTGGACATCTTTCATTGACGAGGGACGTCCAAGGCTGATCCACAAGAATGGGCATCCAAGGATTAGCCTTGAGGCCATCGTAAGGCTGATGGACAAAGAGAAAGATGTCCTGCAATGAGGATGGACATTTGTTGTAAGCAAAGAAAACAAATATACATGAAATGTGATTCCTCCTATTTGTGGACGCTTTCCTGTCTGATGTGCTTCACTGTTTGCGGATTGTATTGAGGGACATCCATTGTTTAGAAAGGATGACGTCATATTAGGATGACAGATGTCTATTGCGAAGAGGGACGTCTGTTGTTTAAAAGGAAAAACATCTTATTAGGATTAGGGACGTCGTACTGAATGACGACGTTCCCTCAACGTCGAAGGCTTTGTAGAACGTCCCTCATTTTACAACTGATGTCTCTCAGCTTACAATAGACGTCCCTCAATTTACAATGAGCGTCTCTCAACTGACGATCGACGTCCCTCAACGCACAACGAACGTCCTTCAGCTTACCACAAACATTCCTCAAACCACAACAGACATCCCTACTTTACAACGGATGTCTCTTAGCTTACAGGTTCGAAACCTCTCTCTCTTTTCAGATTATGTGTTAACGTTGAATTGATATAATTTTCTATTTCTTAATTCCCATCTTGGACATTCATCCTTATTGCATGACGTTCGTCTCTTCATCCAGTGGCCACCATGAGCACCCCTCAGCCTTACGATGACCCCAAGGCTAATCTTTGGACGCCCCTTCTCGTGGATTGGTTTTGAACATCATTCGTCGTTGAAGGACGTCCTTGGACGTCCATGTGACATTATTGGAGGTTTTTAAGTAAAAAGCATGAGTGTGGCGTTTACCTTAGCTTTTTTCGACAGAAGACACGATTGTGAGGTTTATCTTCTTCATTTCTCAAAGTTTGAGGTTTTAGACGTTCACAAAATTTCTTTAAAGTTTGGGTTGTTGTTGATCTCAAATTCAATGTTTGTTTTGTTAATTTCACAATGTATAAGTACATGGAACAAATAAATTTCCTTGAGCTGAATGATATATAAATTAGTACAAAGTATGTCGATAAAACATAAATTAGTACTAAGTCAGCAAGGCATTTCACATTTCTTTTTCAAAAGTTATACTTAAAGGCGACTTTACCAACTAAATTATTGCAACCAAGAAATTGATTTGAAAATTAAGTTTTGTTTTTATCAAAGATTTCTTTTTTCATTCTGCCCATTTCTTAAGATGATATATCAAAAAATTATTATATTTTAGATTCTAATTTTATATTTTGGCGAGATATTTATATATTTTTTTATTTTTTTGATAACAATTATATTATTTTATTTATTTGTAATTAGTCATAATTATTAAACTAATAAATAAAAAATATATAAATATTACTTTAAAATGTAGGGTAAATGACAAATCAACATTCGTGGTTTGTGATCAATAACAAGTCAACCACTATGGTATTTTTTCTAACAATTTAACCACTGACGTATGGGAAAATGACAAAACCAACATCGCGATGGCTTTTCGCGATGTCTCACAAGAAAGACGCCGCGATTTTTGCTGTGTCTTGCGCAGACACTGCGAAAATCATAGTGTCTCACAAATAAGACACCGCGATGTTCGCGGTGTCTGTGCAAGATACCGCGAAAATCGCGTTGTCTCACAAGAAGACACCGCCAAAATTGCGGTGTCTCACAAGGAAGACACCCCGATTTTTGCACCGCGAACAGGAAGAAGATGATTTCTGAGAGAGGAGAAAATGGTATCTCCCCTGTTTTTTCATTTTCTATATTCTTTTTGTATTTCTTTATATTCTTCTCTCTCTTGATTGTTGATTCTCCTACTTGCCCCTGAGTTTTCTTTATAAGTAACGCGTTTGTTGTTTACCTCTCTTCTACTCTGCTAGTCCTCAAATTTTTGTATTTCAATGGAGGATCTTGTTTCGCTATGGAGTTATCAGGAGGTGGGTTTCTCTCTCTTTTCTATTTTTTACCTCGTAATTGTCAAAATGTGTTGTCTTTCTGGTTGACAGATAATTGAAGAGTTGCAGAGGAAGACATCGCAAAAATCATGGTGTCTTCCTCGTGAGACACCGCGATTTTCGCAGTGTTTGCACAAGACACCGCAAAAATCATGGTGTCTTTCTTGTGAGACACCGCGAAAAGACACCGCGATGTTGGTTTTGTCATTTTTTTATACATTAGTGGTTAAATTATTAGAAAAAATACCATAATGATTGACTTATCATTGATTACAAACCACGATGGTTGATTTGTCATTTACCCTAAAATATATTGACTTGTTCATAATAGAATTGTTGAGAATAAACAAACATAAAAAATGAATTAAAATAACTCTGGTCCATTTGGAGTTGGCAGTTGAGAGAATAGACACTTGAAAATTACATGACGTGGGAACGTTCAATTTGGACGTAAATGCTATAGAAGATGACGGATGCTATGGGATTATTAAGTTTAATTAAAACTCATTATATTAAGTAGAAATTTTGATGGAAGTAAAACAATAAACTATATTTTAATTGGGTAATCCATTTTGGACTACTAAATTTTAAACTATAAACCTTAAAAATAATATAGGAAAAATAACAAATCAACCATCATCTTTTACTGTTTATGACAAATCAATCATCATTATTTTTTTGCTAACAAATTAACCACTAAATTATGAGAAATTGACACCGCTACCATCACTATCATGTTTGTCGTTAACGGTTTGACAATGAACTGCAGCGGTTTGTTGTGAAACCATCACGGTTTGTCGTGAAACTGCTGCGATTTGTCGTGAAACCACTGCGGTTTGACGATGAACTGCAGCGGTTTTTCGTCAGACCGCGGTCGTTTATCGTGAAACCGCCACAGTCTCATGACTCACAGTTTATCTAAAATATTTGATTGCAAATTTGAGGCATAAACATGCGATTTTGGCCACGAAAAATGGGGGTCATTGGAAAACTATATAATAAGTCGTACATCTCTGAGAGAGCTTCAATTTGACATCTTACGGAGCCAATTCTGACACTCATAGTCAAAGTTATGATCATTTGAAGTTGAAGAGGTCAAAGTTATGGTTCTGGTTCCATAAACCAGGAACTGCGGCGGTTTGTGTAATGCCCCGTTAAATTAAAATATTTTTATTATTTTGAAAATACGTCATATAAAATTTTTCGCTTAATTTATTCATCATTTGAAATTCATTTGAGAAGAAAACGAAATCAGAGTAAACATCGCGGAAACATTACGGAATAATAATAGACGTTCAAAACGTAGTTCCCAGGTTTCAACAAAAGTCCCAAAATACAAATGTTCGTGATTTTCAAAATACCGCTAATACTAATTTACCAAAATACCCTTTTTAAAATACTGATAAGTCCCGAAATATGTGAGCCGCACCCATCAGGTCAATTCGGTTGATAACATGTGGGGTCATCCTAGAACACCACCTCCTCCACCGGTACAAAATCTTCAGTATAATATTCACTTACATTACAGGGAAAACAATGAGTCTAACGCCCACCAAGAATTAGAATTAAATGCAATGCATATGATGCATGATCACACGATGAATTATAGAAGAGATCCATATCTCATCTGTTAGTTTGGGGCGATGGGTAAGTCAATTGCTCTCGTGTCTTAACCTGTGTTTCCGACGAGGAACCACGCTAATAGTGGTGTCACCACGAGCCATACCAAGTCGTTTTGTTGTAGGCATTCAGGATTTCAGTACAAAAGAATTGAGAATCTTACGATTCTCGTGGCTTAACTTGTGCCTCCGCGCCCCCTAAGTGGGGGTAGGCACTCCAATAGGGGTGTTACTACGACAACCATTCTCAATCCTCTCAAACCCTCACATGTCTATTTACGTATATTAGGATGACATACAGCATGTGAACAGTTTCATAATTCCTAGGATGATGCATGAATGCCATAAAATAAATCAGGGGAAAACAACAATAAATGGAAACACAACAAATTTGATTACTATTACAATCGAAAACTTAATTGAAGGACACTATGTTAAACTATTAAAATATCCATATTTCAACAAGTGTTTCAATTAAGACAATATATTTTTAGAGTTGTTCATTAGCAATGCGAGCAAGAATAACAAGTCCTAATCCAACCAGATATAGAGTTCAACTTCATCCCCCTTCAACTATTTATCCGGGTCTTTCTCAGATTCGGTTCAACAAGTTAGATGAAAAGCATATATTAAACTCAATGACATCGACAGTGAGTACAACAACAGTATACATTTCCTATCCAGTCACCAAACCTATCAACAATGATTTTAAGACATTAACAGTATAACTTTCCAATATTCTACCAAGTTTCGTTCAGTTCATAAACTACAAGATAACCACGGACTTCCATTGATCATGCTTTTCCTTCAATTTAAACTTCACTAGTAATTTCATGTCCTTTATCCAAGAACAACATAACAATTCAACTTATTAATTTTCGTGCCTTTCACCCACTTCATTTTCAACATTCAGCATGGGGACAATTTGTATTTTCCGACAAATCAACAGCCATAACAGGGTATTGAACTAACGCACATGCTTCACATTCAAGTATCAAACAATAAAATCAATAACTAGCAAGCAAAACCCGTAATGTAGGGCCTCCTTTGGCCAACTACAATTACAATTCTTACCTTAATATTCAGCAGCAAAAACCAATAGTCCACACCAAGCAAAACACAGCAGAGATGCAAGCAGCGAGCAACGGTGTATATATATCTTCTCTACCTTTCCAAACTTCCAAAAATTGCCTAAGTAAAGGTAGCATTTAGATTTAATGCCCATCATCAACGTAATCTAAATCAAAACCCAACAATTCCCAATGATAAATCCTTAACTTCACGGACTAACAGTAATGAGCAACACCAATATCACCAACTCTACACTTAGCTCACCAATCACTGCACTTAGCTCACCACTCACTAAATATTCTCCCACACACCTCCAGTTGCCAAAGTAAGTAAAAGAACACATGAGACTTACCTATATAGACGAAGGAGAGAAGAGGCAAGGCAGTTGCAGTGGATAAGCTGCAGAGGAAACGATGGCATTACCCGCTTCAAGGACGAGTGGTCCAATGCCCTAACACCACGTGAAAAAGGTTCCACAACTCAGGGAAGAATGGATGTCTCGCAGGAAGGCAGGAGGAGAGAGAACTTAATGTGTAAGACAAGAAATCGGAAGATAGAGAACTTAATGTGTAAGTCAAGAAATCGGAAGAGAGAGAAGAGAGATTTAAATAGATTTTCGTAGATTTTCTAACTTTTTGGACTATATAAGTCTTCCGAGGTAGATTTCGGACGAGATAGAGGCGTCCAAAAACTCAACAAAACTTGTACATATCCAATTCAACAACATCTGCGCCGTCCAAGCCCTCGTCTAAAAACACACCAATATTGTACAGATTCATTTCTATAGCGTCTACGCCATCCGGAACTCGTCCAAAAATGCATCTGTACACGTTTTACTTAATTTGTATACTTGGATTATTTTCCAATATCAACCTTATACTTCTCAAGCATAAATTTAATGTGTACCGTCACGCAACATGATATAATATCTATACATATTACTTATCAGAAATTTAATACATCATAAAGCGGGGGAAGAATATATTTTTGGGGTATTACAGTTTGACAACAAACCGCTGCGGTTTTTCATCAAGCCGCATCAGTTTGGCGACAAACCGCAGCGGTTTGTCCACAAGCCGCTGCGGCTTGATAACGAAATTACCGCAGTTCTTCGTCAAGCTACAGTGACTTAATGACAAACCGCCACGGTTTCACGACAAACCGCCTCGGTTTCACGACAAACCGCCTCGGTTTCATGAAAAACCGCTGCGCTTTGTTGTCAAACCGTCGCGGTTCATCTTCAAATAAAAAAAATTCATTGTCTTCTTCGTACAAAAACTCAAACAAACTGTGATTCTCCCAAGTCCTATAGACTATAAAACAATTGTAAATCATTCGAAAACTACAAACATTAACATTTTTTTACAAAATCCAAAATCTTTTAAATCCATTTTCATGAATATTAACTCTTTTCCACTAAAAATCTATTTTCAAATCACGAGTTTTTCCATTTTTTCCATGGGTATTTGTTCTTTTACACTGTGATTTTAAGAAAGTTAACGTGATTTTCATAAAGTTAACGGTGATGTTTGTGGCAGCAATTTTTCAAAGTTCAGTGGTTAATTTGTTAGCAAAAAAAATGATGGTTGATTTGTCATTTTCCCAATAATAAATAGTTCAATTGATTTTTCAAAATTGATATCAAGAATCAAATCGAAAACTTTTGTCACGATTCAGTTTTCATACACTTAAATCATGGCATAGCGGAAGACTTTTCTTAATAAAATAAAACATTTAAAAGTATCATAAAAAGATATCATAAATAAAATTTATGTCGTTAAACATGTTTTGTTCAAATATATTTCGTAATTTAAAACCATATACAATTTACATTTTCCTTTAGCCTAGCCAACCACAAGGTCCACAATGCACAAATCATCTATTAGATGCTCATATTCTTGTTATCGTGCATATTTATATCACCAAACTTAAACTATGAGTCTAAAGCTCAGTAAAAAATAGAAAATATGCAATGCATATGTTATGCAATGTTATAAAACGTATGCACTTTATGTTTAATGTTTCATGTCTTTTCTTTACTTTTACCTTTACCTTTAACTTTAACTTTCACTTTCACTTAACCATTTTGCCGTTGAAGATATCACAGTGAGTGACACCTCTTAACCCACACAGAACAATCATCTCAAAAATTTATATCTCACAGTATTTATTTACATTTACTTTTATTTACTTTTATTTTCATTTAGTTTCACTTTTTTGTATTGGCGCTGTTACTCTTCCAAATTCAAATTTTAATTTTGTTAAAATTGGAACTACACAAGACTTAAAGTTGTCAATTCGATTGGATTGAATCTAGCACATAGTAGGAGTTTATTTAAATACCTTAGAGTTAATTAATTGAAAGATCTTCGGTGGCAATTATTTTTAAAAAATGAATAAAAAACAAATATTAATTGTACATCAAATCCAACAAAAGTTTACGGTTGTGCTTTTGCCACGTCAATCACAACAACTAGTGGAACTCAATTAAAGAGGAAATGAATGTTTGTTCTTCAATGTGATCGCAGAGAATCGAAGTGGATAACGTAGTTTATCCCGCACCTTCCTGCTCTGGATAATTATATTGTCATTTAAAGAAGGAGAAATGACAAATCAACCCCATATTACTTTAAAATCAATAATAAATTAACCACTAAATTATTTTTACTAATAAATTAACTACTAAATTATGAAAAAGAATCATCACAAACATCGCTATCATGTTTACTATTAAACATATTGATTTTTTTTACGGCGGATCAAACATGTATTGATTTAATCTACTGCGAATTGGCCATGATCTGTCACGGATTGACCACGATCTGCCGCAGATCATCGTGCCTCGTCCTAGAGAAACAGTGAATCTTTGCATATCAATAATTCTCTCTATTTTCAACGTTTTAGATGTTGGAGAACTCGTTTTCCATCGTCATTTTGCGATGCACAGGTAGGAAACATCGGTGCAGTCATTCGGTGCTTATCAGGTAGGAAAAAAATGAGATTGTTTACTCGAAAACTTTGAAAAGAAATAACTTTCGAAGCTAAAAATGCTTCTACGCACTCCAATTTTCCTTATACAATTCAAAAATGTGAAGCTTTGCACATTCAGATGACGGTTTCTCCTTAGTGCGGCGAGCTTTTTTTGCACAAGTCTCGTGATCTTCTCCTAATACACATGGGCGACATGTCTTCAAAAATGGCGTTGTATCATGGTGTCTGCAGATAATATTTTCATGGCGAAACAAGATATTGCGAACTCTGGGTAAATAGGAGAGAAGAGCGGAGGTGAACATATTATTGTGTATGTTGAGATTGCATATCTTTCACAAAAGGTTTCTATTTCTCGAAAAGTTATGCGAAATGAAAAAGAAATTCATCCTAATCGTTCAACTGAGCACAAAGTTATGGCCTTCCAAAGTTTTCGAGTAAACGATCTGACTTTTTTCCTGTACGAATCAGCTCTAACAAGCACCGAATGACTGCACAAATGTTTCCTACCTGTGCATTGCGAAAAGACGATAGGAAATGAGTCTTCAAGTGTCTAAAACCGTTGAAAATAGAGAGAATTATCGATCTACAAAGATTCGCCGTTTCTCTAGGACGAGGCATAAGGATCAGCGGCGAATCATGGTCAATCCGAGGCGGATCGTGGTCAATCTGCGGCGGATCGTAATCAATCCACCGCGGATCTTGGTCAATCCGCGATGGATCATAGTCACTCCATGGCGGAAAATGTCCCCATTGGCAGCAGAACGTTGATATTATAACATTATTTTTTAAAATGTCGTTATGCGACAGATTAAAACCAATACATGTTCGATCTGTCGCGAAACAAAATTAATACGTTTAATGGCAAATGTGACAACGATGTTTGCAGTAACTTTTTCTATAGTTCAATGGTTAATTTATTAGCAAAAAATTATTTAGTTATCGACTTGTCATTGATTTCAAAATACGATGGTTGATTTGTCATTTTCTCTTTAAATAAATTTCCTAATTTACACACTAATAAATTGTTTTATCTTTATTTTATTCTTTAACGACTATGTAACTTCCATTTATCTATAAAGTAAAATTTTAGAAGATTAAAAAGGTTAGTTATAATAATATTAGCTGAATGTAGAAAATTAAAAATATGTAATCACAGTTGATGACATCGTTTTATTTTTTATCTAAATAAATTTTAGGTTAATTTCACCTCATGACTTAGATTCTATACATTTGAAAAGGCAATTTCACGCCAAAAGACCTTTTCATAAAGTCACTTTAGAGCACCAAAAAATCAACTTCGACTTTGCAAAAGGATTTCACCCGACACTCTTCTTTTAATTACACCCTTTCCTTTAAATCTAATATTTCACAACCGAATAAATACTTTAACCGTAAACCCTAAACCATAAATTCTATTATAGTGTTAGAAGCACTGGGATCAGAGAGGCAGTGACAATGTCGTGTTCAGTAAAACACTCCCTGGTTAGCTTGCAGTTGTTTATAACCACTATTTTTCATAAGACCCATATAAATGGTGAAGATTGATCTATATTTTTTGACCACCCATTCTAAAAATTTAGCAACACAGCGATTTTTATTTAAAAGATGGAGATAACTTGGTAAAGATAATTGGTCGGGGCTCAATAGAGTTAACTCTTCTCTTTCTTTTCAATATAAAGTATGAAATGAAGAAGAAGCATACATTAGCCAAGAGGAGATCCCCGGAGAAGTGGTAAGTCTTCATAAATCCAATGGAAAATTAAAAGGAACTAAAACATATTCTCTGCATATGCAACAATTAACGATGAACTTAACAGTAAGGGTTAAAACCCTAATGATTCATACGTTAAGGTTTGTTTTGTTAGAAAAATTAGGTTAAAGTTTGAATTGTCAATAACCATATACATTCATGTTTAAATTACACATTAATCCACAAATAAGTCTTACATAATGAATAATAGGGAGAGGTGAGAGAATAAAATTATGTTAGTCCACATCAAATTGTAGCCCTAACTTTTGACTTTTTGTTTTTTTGGTAGTTTTACTATTTCGTAATTAATAAAAAAAAAACACTTAACTATAAGATTAGTGACAAATCAAATATTAAACAATTTTTGTTGACAAATAAAACACTCAATTCTGATAAATGAATGAGGTAAATATCGTTATCACGTTTTTCATTAAAATTTGTGACTAATGATGTCTTTTGATTCGCCTTTTTTATGACTCTTTATCTCCATTGTACACAACGAAAAAGATTTTTTTACCAAAACTCTAGTAAACTATTCTTTCTAGCCACGATAGCATACTTCATCTCCATTAGAAACTAAATTCAAGAATTTGAGAAGAGAGAAAGTGATTTGAAAATTTGAGAACAAGTGCCTTCTAAAAAAGAAGTTGACTATTTCTAGAAAAGAAATGAAGTCAAACCCACATAATAAATAGATTACCCAAAAAAGACTAGGATATAAAATTTTCTATCTACATACTAGTGATTGAAAAATAGAACTTTTTTAAGATTCAAGCAATTGAACAGTCAAGAAGAAAGACACCGAAAAATGATGAATTCGAAAACAACCATGAAAAAAAAAATTAAAATACAATTTGAAATACATGCTTTAAGTGGCGAATATGACATTTCCTTTCATTTTTTTAATCAGACATGCTATTTATTTTTTGAAGCACAAAGTATACTTTTCACATAATATTAATTTAATTAGTAATTAATTTTACCTTATAATAATAATAATTTGGTAATTAATTATCAATTTGGACAAGTATCTAAAGAATTTAGTAATTAATTATCATATTTTTTAATAGTATCTCAAAATTAGTAATTAATTACTCACTTAATTGTTTAATTTTTAATATATAAATAAAAAAATAATTAAAATATTTTAATTTTGAAAATCACTTCAAAGTTTCGTTAAATTAATTACTAGTTTAATTAACATTTTATAAAAAATATTTTTTCCTTGCAAAAAATACAACTTACTTTTCAAAATAGAAGATTCGTTTTTATTGTGTAAGACACTATTTCTATAACAGCAAAAATTAAATTAATATTGACTCCTTTTTTTTTTTTTAATTCGACATTTTATAGTTTTCTAAATTAACATTTAGTATTTATGTGATTTGATTGGAAAGTTTAATGTCCGGACAATAATGGCTCTTTTATTCTCTCTCTTATTTACAATTCAATTGACGCGATTTTCATTTTGAGCTGGTAATTTTGCTTGAAGGTTATGCGTTGAGAGCGAATTGGTGGGAAATTTTGGAGGTGGTCGCCATGGATAATAGGCTTGAAGGAATGCTTGTTGGGCGGGAGATTCATGGATTTCATAGGCTGAAAGGTACGGAAATGATACCCTTCAAATTTATGTATTTTTTGAAGGAAGTGATTCTTATAAGATTGGAAATGAAGCTTATATTTTCTGAAAGTAAAGCCAGAGTCCTTTTATTAGTCAACAAAGTTCATTTAGCTTTGGGAGGTTACACATCTTATCACTTACAATTCTCCAATTTGTGGATTGTTTATAAGGAATTGGGAAACAGTATGAGATATGAGATTGACAATTTGAAGTTTAAACCTTGATCAACTTGATTGGAAATGAACTTGATATGGGCAGAGGATACCATCATACTACTATGTTTTAGTATTATGTAGCTTCTTGTTATTATATGATGCTTCATTTCATCACCAGACTTGGATGTGGGGAGCATTATGGAGGAAGCAAAAGCGAGATGGCTACGACCAAATGAAATTCATGCTATACTTTGTAATCACAAATGCTTCAGCGTCATGGTCAAGCCCCTGCACTTGCCCCCAGGTACAATTTTAAGATTGTTCATTTTCCTTACACCTCCCCATTTTAGTCAAAACAGATTTATGATTTAGCTGATTATTAAAAATGTTTTGGGCATAATTTGTAATAGGGGGAAATTGATGTACTTCCTGCAATCGACTAATTAACAAGAACACAATCCAATTTTGATAAACTCCAAATGCACCCACAAAATACAAACAGACTTTCGATCAACCCTCATAAACAAACTATAAAACACTCCTAATAAATAAACTAGACATTAATAATCATAAACTTATCTTCTCGCCTTCTTCCTCCTTGCACTGTGAATTGCAATGGTGGGTGCGTATTAATACCCATTGTCCAAAGTTTCACCTTGAGCAGGAATTGGGTGAACATATTATCAACGACCTCAAAATTCTTCCAAGTTGCATCATCGGTTAAAAGATCTATCCACGCAATCAAAATTTCAATACCAGCTTGATTATTAGTCTTATAATGGCGAACACGTCGTAAGGCCATCGGTTCCACCTTCAATTCATAGTCCGTGTGAGGAAAGGAGGGAGGAAGGATGAAACCGAGTTAGTCTCGATCGCCTTGCAAAGTTGTTAGACATAAAAAAAATAGGGTGAATAGCATATTCCCATGGAAGGTTAAGTTTATACGCCACTGGACCCACCTTTGCTATCACCGAAAATGGCAAATAGAAGCAAGGACTAATTTTCTTGTTTCGATGACGTGCTAGAAATTGTTGTCGATAAGGCTGCAATTTAAGATAAACCAAATCATTTAGTGTGAAATGTCTTTTTCAATGCTTTCCATCCACCACTTCCTTCATTTTGGGCCGAACGCAAATTAAATGACGGTTCAATTTCATCGTCATGGCTTCATGGTCCCCAAGTAAGGATTCTAGTGAAGAAACAAGGGAAGCACCCACTTTGTAGTGAATGAGAGGAGGATTTCGACCATATACAATACGAAACAGTGTAGTCTTCATCGAAATATAAAAAGAGATATTATATGTAAATTCTGCCCAAGGTAACCAATTTGTCCCCTGATGGGGTTTGTCACTTGCAAAACATCGTAAGTAAGTCTTGAGGCATCAGTTCACCACCTCCATCAGCACATCGGTCTGTGGGTGGTAAGCAGTGCTATGCTTGAGCTACATGCTCTTAGCCTTGAACAATTCCTTCCAAACAAGACTAAAGAATCCCTTATTTCTATCGAAAACAATAGATTGCAGGAACTCATGCAATTTAACAACATTTTTAATGAATAATGTAGCCACAACTAGCACAGTAAATGAATGTATGAGGTCGATAAAATGAGCATATTTGCTAAGATGATCCACTACCACTAAAAATAGAGTCCACTCCTTTAGAACAGGATAATATTCTCGATAAAATTCATGAAAATATCTTCCCTAAACCTTATTCGGAATATACAAAGGCTGCAAAAGTCCTACGGGAGATTGCGTTTGATAATTGTTTCATTGACACACTTCACAAACCTCCACAAAAGAGTGCACATATGGCTTCATCGCTTTCCAAAAAAAAACATCTATCGATATTTGATGATAAGTTTTAAATATCCCAAAATGACCTAGGGAAGCACTGCTGTGGAACTCTCTTAACACAAGGGGAATTATGGACGATCATGTGACAAGGACCACGTGGTTCCGGTAAAACAATCGCTCATTCATTCTCTCCTTTTCTTTTGAATAAATTACTTAGAATTTTGCCAAAAAAGTGTCAGACTGGACTTCGGTGTCAAGTTGTTCCTAAGGAATCGTGGTTATCATTGTCAAGGCGAGTAATGTAGGTTCCTCTAGCTGACATGACAAAACATCAACAACCTTGTTCTCTGCCCCCAGTCAGTACTGTATCTCAAAATCAAAGTCCATAATTTTATTGAGCCATTTTTTAGGAACTGGGCAAACTAATAGTTGTTTCAAAGAGAAAATTGCATCTTCGCTAATTCTTACGTGTTAAGAATTTCCTCCCTGACAAATAGGGACACCATTTCTGAATAGGAAATACAATTACCTTGTGCTCCCTCTCATAAACTGATCTGGAATGACCATATTGTGGGAAAGCTTGAAAAATAAGCAATCCGGAAACCCTCCTACATAAGTATCGCCCCAATGCCACTGCCAAAGGTGTCAACTTCAATAACAAAATGTTTGAAACAATCTGAACCTCTAGACTCGAAACAATAGTCATTGTCAATTTCAACAATTGAAAGGCCATATTAATGCAAAATGGGACCATTCTATTATTTATCAAGTCTCAAAGAATATCATGAAGATCAAGCATAGGTGGAAGTCAAGAGAAATGAAAGAGAAATTGAAAGACTTTCCAAAAACTGTCTTCTTTTTTATCACCAAGGAGTATTTGATTATTTTGGTCTTCCAAACGACGTCATTTCAAAATGTGTGCTTCATAAAGATTGTAACCAAATTCCTAAGCTTTCTAACGTATGTTAGATCGTTTAATTCGGAGTCCATTTGCTATGGTAAAAGCCCAATGAACAAAGAGCAAAAGTTTAAGGGAAGTCCAAGTTTCCAAACTTAGAGATCAAGAAACTCAAGATATGGAAGCCATCTAAGTGGAGGATTTCAACATGAAAAGAAGCCCAAAAGCAGGCCCATGAAGATAAGCTTGGAGGACTAGAGAGAGAAAGATATTATCTCTTTAGATATTATCTCTAAAAAGATCCACTTATCTAGGTTATCTTTTATTTAATTTTCTAATTTATGTTTTCAATCGACTATATAAAGCCATCACCGCTTATGTTTTAGGGGAGTTGAGAATTGAATACAAAATAGCTTTTGCTAAACCCAAACTTTGAGTGATTCCACTTTCAAAAACTTTGGTGAGTTACATCAAAAGATCCTTTGGTGCGTTATATCCAAAGAACTCCTCGTGTGAGTCATATCATAGGAAAACTATCCTTGGTGAGTTATATCCAAGAATTCTTCGTGTGAGTCATATCACGAGAGCACTATCCTAAAGGTTACTTTTTCAAAGTAATCCTTTTTCTTTCATTCAAAATAAATAAATAAATAAATAAAAGAAGAGCGGAAGATCGTTGAACTTTCCTAAGTTCAATTCAAGGCGTATTCAACATTCAAAGTCATCATATTTACATGTTAAATCTAAGCCCATTCCGTGCACGCATCACATATCGATCTCAGAATTCCACCCAACAATATCCTTGTGGAGTTGATCTGTTAGGGGCTTAGCCATCCGCCCCTAACCGACCACAAATTTTTTGTAATTCCCTATCAACCTAAGGAAGCCACATAATTCCTTGAGAGAACGAGGTGTTGGCCGCTTCAGCCTACCTTCAAACTTTGTCTGGTCAATAGAAACTTCGTCAAACTGATAATATGTCCCAAATACTCCAATTGAGTTTGAGCAAAAAAACACTATGATTGATTGATATGTATGTGATGTTTGGCTAACGCCTCAAACACTAGCACCAAGTGATACATGGTTTTGCAGGTTGAGACTATAAATGAAGATATTATCAAAGAAAACAAGGACAACCTTGCGTAAAAAGCTTTGGGAAATCTAGTTCATAAGTCCTTGAAATGAGGATGGGGGCGTTAGTCAACTCGAATGACATCACCAAGAATTCAAAGTGCCCCTCGTATGTCTGGAAGGCTGTCTTGGGTATGTCCTCTGCACGCATCCGAATCTGGTGGTAACTAAATTTCAAGTCAAGTGTGGAAAAAATCTGAGCGCCAAGCAACTCTACAAATAACATATCAATGATCGAAATCGTAAATTTGTTCGTTATTATGACTCTATTTAGGGCATAGTAATCCACACAAAAATGCAAATCGTCATCTTTCTTATTAACTAACAACACCTGACTCGAAAAATGACTATTACTTGGTTGAATGATGCTAGTATTCAACATTCCACTAAAAAATTTCTCAATCTCGTTTTTCTGCGCATGAGGATATCTATAAGGTTGTACACACACTAGAGATATACCTTCTATTAAGCTTATCACATGGTTATGCGTTTCAGGTGGAGGAAGACCCCTCGATGATTCCAAAATATGATCAAACCTCGAGATTAGGTATTGTTTCTTGGGATAGAGGACTTGCCACTATCATCTGCATAATTCCAATAGGATATCATCTTCCCCTCCTTTTATAGCTCTCATCATTGCTTTAAGAGAGCCTTGATTTTTACAAAGACTCGGATCTCCATGAAGCATCACCAATTGATTACCAATCTTGAAAGTCATCATGGCCCACTTAATATGCATCCCACCTCATGCTTGCAGTCACTACATTCTCAGCATAACGCCTGAACTTCCCAGCTCAATGGTAAAAATTCATCAAAAATCTCCAACCCCTGAATGGACAAAACTACTCCTCTGCAGATTCCTTTCCCCTTTACTGTTTTCCCCATACCTAGTCAAAACTCCATAACTGTTAGTTTATCCAAAGGCAGATTCAACCTTCTAACAAGTTCAGTCACAATAAAATTGTGGGAAGCTTTACAATCCACCAAGACAATTACAATTTCCCACGGAATTTTCCTCTTATTTTCATGGTTGTCGATGGTATCATACCAACAACTGAGTTGATCGAACGCTCAGCTACATCTCTGCCTAAGTATCTCTTCCTCAATGTCACCAACAAGGAAGTCTTCCCGACCCTTGCTGATCACTGCCCTATCATCCGGTACCTCTTGACAAACCAACACGTGGAGCTCTCCCTATATGCATCAGTGGTCGTTTGGAAATTTCTCATCACAACAGTAGTATAGCCTTTGTTCTCTCTTCCTCTGAAGTTCAACATCGGTTAATTAGTGAAAAAGGAAGGTCGACTAGGGCGGTTTTGGAGGAAATTCAAGCCCCTTTCACCGCGCCGAAGAAGATTGGCCAAAGCTTAGAGGCGAGTTCACCCTCGTCTTGCGGGTCTACACAGTAGGCAGATTTGGCGCTCAGGTCATAAACGGAGCAAGGGGCGGGGTGGGTTGTATTACGAGAATTGAGAGAGATGAAAAGAATCAGAAAATGTATTCACTTCAACTATCTGATTACATTCAATGTTAACTAAAAGAGCTATTTATACAAGTGTTGTAGTAAACTGTAAAATAAATATCTCTACATCAGCTTAACTCCACATCAGCAACTATCCATGTCATCAAGTCAACTATATAATCCAATACTCCCCCTCAAGATGGAGCATGAATACTGATGATGCCCATCTTGCCTAACATAGCTCGAAACATGTCAGGCTGTAAAGCTTTAGTAAAGATGTCAGCCAATTAAAATTCAGAGCGAACATAAAGACAGTTAATCGTACCACGCAAAATTTCTTGACGAATAATGTGACAATCAATCTCAATATGTTTAGTCCGTTCATGAAAGACAGGATTAACAACTATGTGAAGAGCAACTTGATTATCACAAAACAACAAAGCAGACTGAGAAAGAGAAATATGAAAGTCTTTCAATAGAGCATAAAGCCAAATTATCTCACAAGTAGCATGAGTCATGGCCTGATACTCGACTTCAGCGGAGGAACGAGAAACAGTATGCTATTTTTTAGATTTCCAGGAGATCAAAGAGTCACCAAGAAAAACACAAGAACCAGTAACAGAATGCTAAGAAGATACACAGGAAGCCCAGTCAGAGTCAGTAAAAGCTTTCAATTGAAAATCGTAATTCCTAGAGAAAAATAAACCTTGACCAGGAGTACCCAAAACTTGATACGCAGCCTTTAAATGAGATGGCCGAGGAGCAGCAAAAAACTGACTAAGAGAATTGACAACAAAAGAAATATCAGGGCGAGTAAAAGTGAGATATAATAAACGACCAATGAGACGACAAAAAACCGTGGCATCCTCCAAAAAAGAACCAGAATCAGAAAGTTTGCAATAAGGATGCATAGGAACAGAAGTGACTTTATAACCGAAAAAACCACAATCATTCAAAAGATCTAAAATATAATATCTCTGATTCAAAGAAATACCATTTGCATTTCTTGCAATTTCCAAGCCAAGAAAAAAATGAAGATCACACAAATCCTTCAATTTAAACTTGCTGTCCAACATAGATTTGATGACATTAATATAAGCAGCAGAGCTCCCAGCAATGATAACATCATCCACATATATTAAAATGGTAGTGAAATGAGTAGAAATAGACTGAATGAATAAGGAATTATCAGTAAGAGATTGAGAAAAACAAAGATCAATAATAGCAGTAGAGAACTTAGAGAACCAATTACGGGAAGCTTGCCTAAACCGTATAAGGACTTGTTAAGTTTACAAACCAAGTGTTGCTCCCCCTATCCAGAACAATGCAAATTGGAATATCTTGGAGGTAAACTCATATAAACCTCTTTAGTTAAGTCACCATGAAGAAAGGCATTATTAACATCGAACTGTATTAAAACCTAATTATGAATGGTAGCAAGAGCAAGCGAAATTTTCACAATGACAGACTTGGAAACAGGGGAAAAGGTATTCAAAAAATCAATACCTTTTCGTTGAGTGAAACCCTTGGCAACTAACCGAGCTTTATAACGTTCAATAGAACCATTAGCACAATGCTTAATTTTATAAACCCATTTGCAACCAATAAGATGCTTACCAGTAGACAATGATGTCAAAGTCCAAGTATGATTGTCCTCAAGAGCCAAAGTTCAGCACACATCGCATTTCTTCAACCAGGATTTTTAATAGCTTGATGAAAAAATTTCGGTTCTACGTGAGAAGAAATAGCTAAGACAAAATATTTGTAAGGATGAGATAAACGATTATAGGAAATATGATTGGAAATGAGATAAGAACAGTTAGAAAGAAAAGGAAATGGTAGTCTATTGGACAAAAAACAATGGTAATCAGCAAAATAAGAAGGAGGTTTAGAAAGTCGTTTGGAAGGAGGTTCTGAAGAATACAAAACAGGAGCAGAATCTAAAGAAATCAAAACATCAGAGGAAGAAACAGTAGTATCATGTGAAGAATCAGAAATTGGTAGAGAAGATGGAGAAGAAGAAATCGCGAAATCAGAAAAAATATCATCAGAAATTTTATTGGGAGAAGATTTAAAAGGAAAAACAGATTCATGAAAAACAACATTTCTTGAAATCAGAATTTTATTGGTTTCAAGATCCAGAACTTTATAACCTTTCAAACCAGTAGGATATCCAATAAAAACAACAGATTTAGCATGAGGAGAAAACTTATCCCGAGAGCTTTTTAAAGTAGAAACAAAGTATAAGCAACCAAACACTTTAAGATGATTATAAACAGGAGGTTTAGAATATAATCTTTTAAAAGGAGTTTGGTTAGATAAAACTGGGGAAGGAAGTCTATTAATCAAGTAAACCGTAGTAGAAACACATTCACCCCAAATTTTAAGAGAAATATGTGATTGGAATAACAAAGAACGAGCTACATTCAAGATATGCTGATGTTTACGTTCAACAACAGAATTTTGCTGAGGGGTTTCAACATAAGAACGATAATGAATAATGCCCTTATTATTGTAAAATTCAGAAAGAGAAAATTCATGAGCATTATCAGAATGAATGCCTTTGATTTTTGCATGAAATTGAGTCTCGACCATATGTATAAAAGCAGGAATAAACTTCAATGCATCAAATTTGACACAAAAAATATAGCCAAACAGACCTACTATGATCATCAACAATGGTTAAAAAATAATGAAAACCATAATGAGTTTCAACGCGAAAAGGACCTCATATATCACAATGTATTAAATTGAAACAACGTTGAGATATATGATTATTGGAGACAAAAGGTAAAGCACGTTGTTTAGCAAGAGGAAAAATAGAACAAATGCAATTTTTTATTGAATGCAAATGTAAAGTGTTCTATAAAAGTTGAACTTTAAAAGGTGAAGGATGGCCTAACTGATAATGCCAAAGAGAATTATCAGCAGAAGTGAAATTGTCATTTATTGTATGCACATAGACATTGGAAATAGAACAGAATGGATGAAGAACATTCAAATTTCCAACCCGACTAGCTATCCCAATCGTTTTGGCAGATAATCGGTCTTGAATGATACATGAATTAGAATAGAAAGAAAAAGAACAATGTAATGCAGAAGACAACATGCTAACAGATAACAAGTTGAATTGAAAAGAAGGAACAAAAAGAACATTGAAAAGAATAATGTCTTTATTTAATCGAACAGACCCTATTCGTGCAATAGAGATTCTGGAATTATTTGGTAAAGTGACAAAGTTATTATGAACAGGAAATGAAGAATAGAAAAGATCAAGATTATAACAAACATGATGTGTGACATCTGTATCCAAAATCCAACTTGAAGAATTTGAGAATTCAGGTTGCATAAATGAGTTAGAAACAGAAAGGATACTTGTGAAGTTAGAAACAGAAGGGTCAGAGGTTGAAACATCTCCTGAATTGAATTGATGGGAGGTATGTTGTAACTGAGAACTCGAGAGAGCAATAAGCTGTTGACATTGATCTGCTGAGAAGGATTGAACTGAATTAATGTCAGCTGAATTTGATTGCTGAAGTTCAACAGAATTGACATCAACAGAGGTCTTCCGAGATGAATTTTTGTCCTTCTATTTGTAACCCGGTAGATAACCATGAATCTTGAAGCACTTATCCACAGTGCTATCTTTAATCTTGCAATGAGAATAAATTGGTCTTTCCTGTCTTCCTTGAAAAGAAGGACGTGAGTTCTGTGAACTAGAATTAGTCAAAAACACCAATTTATCAGAAGAGTCAGTCACAGAAACATTAATCATTCGTTGACGTTCTTATTGAATGATTAAAGAGAACACTTTACTGATTGAAGGCAAATGATCTATCATTAAAATCTGACTCCTAATTTGAGAATTGGAATCATTAAGTCCCATAAGGAACTGCATAACAAACTCTTGTAGTTGATGTTCAATAAGCAAACGAGCACCACCACATGTGCAATTAGGAATCAGTTTAAAATCCAATAATTCATCCCATAAGGTTTTAAATTTCGTGTAATATCCATTAACATCTATGGCACCTTGCGATAAAGAAAGCAACATGTTACGAATTTGATAAGTCTGTGAAGCACTACCTTGGTTAAACCTATCATGCAGATCTTTCCAAACAGCCACAGAAGAAGACAAATACAGTAAACTATTAGCTATATCCTTGCAAACAGAGTTCAAAATCCAAGAAGTTACCATACTGTTGCACCGATTCCATCTATTGAATTGAGGATCTGAAGGAGAAGGACATTGAATAGTATCGTCGACAAACTGAACTTTGTTCTTCGCATTCAACGCCATGACCATCGCATGCTTCCAGGTGTGAAAATTACCTTCGTTCATCAGGTGAGGAACCAAGATCAGACCTGGATGATCCCTGTTGTGCAAAAAAATGGATCACTAGCATCTTCAACAGTGGAAGCAAAATTTCTGCTAGGGTTAGAGATCACAGACGAAGCAGCTCCCTTGCCTTTACTCATCTTGAAGCTTCTAATAAAACAAAAGAGAAGGACAAAAGATAGTAAAGAATCGTGCAGAGGAAGCAGACTTCTGCGTTGGAAACTGCAACAAACAGGAGATGCCTTTGGACAAAGAAAATGTCCAAAAGAAAAATCAAAGATGTGGCTCTGATACCATATTGCGAGAATTGAGAGATATGAAAAGAATCAGAAAATGTATTCACTTCAACTATCTAATTACATTCAATGTTAACTAAAAGAGCTATTTATACAAGTGTTGTAGTAAATTGTAAAATAACTATATCCACATCAGCTTAACTCCACATCAGCAACTATCCATGTCATTAAGTCAGCTATATAATCCAATAGGTTGGGTATTCTCCACTGAAGTCTAGCTCGCATGTGGGCTGGCTCGGCTTGTTCTCACTATGCACAACGCTGCCCATGGGCATACTTCAAGACTCAATTTTTGTCTTCTATTGGGCTGAGGTGGCCCAACTCGATTGGTTTAATCACCATTAACTTGGCCCGAATTTCCCACTTGAGCCTAGTCAAAAATTGAACTTCTAGAAGATGCTCGGTAGTCGGAAAGTCAAAGAACGGAGAAACCGTCCACTCAAATCTTTGGCGATACTTTCGTAGGGTGCCTTGTTGTTGGAGGGATAGAAATTTTTCCAAGAGTGAGCCCTCTTGCGTCTGCCGGAAGCAGTCGAATAGTTGGTGCTTAAAATGCGACTAGTCACGGAATGGCAAGCGATTCTCCTCGCACTGGTACCTGGCCAAGGCCTCCCCCTCTTGGTTAACGGTTGCCAGTTTAAGCTTCTCATTTTTAGAGCATCGGTAAATGGTGAAAAATCGCTCTGCTTGAAAAATCCAATTATCCGAGTTGTCTCTGTCATAAACCAGAAGCTCCACTTGTCAAGCCCAAACTTCTCTCCTAAGTCCCCATTCTCGGTTTGGCTCTTCTTCTCTACTAGTAGGCCAACTAGTTTGTCCCTCTCCTTCCTCTCCAAATTTGGTTTTCCTTTGTTCCCTAATAATGGTAGAGCAACAGAGGCATCAACCTCTTTTTTTTCATTCTTTGAATTAAGGCTGCTATACTTTGTTCCAAAGATGAAATTGAGAAACATGGTCCTTCACAAATTCCATTTCCTTTTGAAAATTTTGCTTAACTAATCACACCTCCTCCTCAAGTGAATCGATTCGGATTTCTATTTTCTTATCGGCCATTAGGATCTCGAGAACTCTCTAATACCAATGATATAGTTCATGCACTCAACAGATTAACAAAAACACAATCCAATTTCGATAAACTCCTAATGCAATCCAATTTGCTACAAAATACAAACATATTTTCTAGAGGTTTGCACTCTCCCAAACCTAATTCTCAAAATGACCAAAGTGTCTCTCTAATTCCCTCACCCTTCCGAATAACTCTCTTGGTCGAAAGTCATAAATATCTCATTAAAAACATCCCACAATAATAATCCAAAATAATATACCATAAAACCCTCATAATAAATAAACTAGACATAAATAATGATAAACATATTTTCTTTGATCGTTTCTCGTCTTCTTCCTCCTTGCATATGTGAATTGCAACGGTGGGTGAGAATCATAAATCTGTTCGGTTCTCCTATTTGCTCACATGGGAGTTATAATCATCACAGGCCAAGTTGTGTAGAATCTATTCTAGTGTCATTTCTGTGTCTTCATAGTTCATTGCATTTAATGAATTTTGATTAGTGATTCAAGTTTCCTTTTATATCAAATTTTATGTGGTATCTGTGTATTTGCTATGAGATTACCTTCATTAACTCTGTTATGCAACAGGTGGCACTATAGAGTTATTTGATCGTAAGATGCTTGGGAACTTCAGGAAAGATGGTCATAACTGGAAAAAGAAAAAGGATGGGAAGACAGTTAAGGAAGCACATGAACACCTGAAGGTGATGATGTTTCTCAGTTTTCTATGATTATTATATTGAAAATTTATAATATGCTACTTGCTATGATTGACCAAATATCTCAAGTTGTTCATCAAATCCATGAAGTTTCCGATAGTAAATTAATAAAACAATTGATTCTCCAGTTTTTGGTGTATTTGAGAGGATAAAAGCAGGAGTGTGTAATTGAGTTGAAGAGGGTCCCTTTCTCATTTCCAATTTCTTTTTTCCTTGGTGGATATTTGTTATGAATCAATTCTTCATCTCGCAATAGATGTTACTGATTAAACCAATTTGTAAACTACAATAACTTACACTGGTTTTTCCATTTTTTTCCATACTCCTTTATACCAGTTTCGTATCCTAAGAAAGTAAGAGGTTGAGGAGAAGTTGCAAGTAACTCCCACGTAGTCTTGTATAACTGAACCCACTTTCCCACATAAGTGAAGAAAAGCCATACGACAACGTTTTTCACAACATAAATAAAATACAGAAATATAACAACATAAATAACAAGAACAGAGATAACAAGAAGAGATAGCTCCTAGAAGGCTAGAACAGCTTCATACAGCTCCATGGATAACTTCATCTGATGCAGCCTTGGAGTGTAGGGATCTTCTATCCTTTGTACGCCAATTAACATTACTCTCGTGACAGTTCCCTCCTTGAAACAAACATTGACCCTAAGATTTGAAATCAAGATATTTTTGACGAGGTGGAGTAGCATGTTCCCATGTTGCCTCAGCGATATCTAGTCCAGTCCTATGCATAAGCCATTGGGTGACTGCTTCGTTATCACGTTTAATAGTGTGAGTCTGAAGTAATGTTGTAGGTTGTAGATCGCTAGAAGATGGAATAGTTTCACCTAGCATTTGTTGAACCGTGAGATGAGTATGTCCAACTTTCTTTTTAAGTCATAAGACATGGAATACAAAGTGGATCGTAGAAGATGAAGGTAAAGCCAAACGATAAGCAATGTTGTTTATCTTATGTAAAACTTGATATGGGCCATAATATTTGGGACTGACTTTATAATTGGCACGACGAATAATCGATTGTTGTTGATATGGTGGTAATTTAAGAAAAACCCAGTCACCCACCTCAAAGTGTCTCTCCGTGCAGTATTGATTGGCATACAACTCCATTCGAGCCTGGGATAGTTGCTCTTTGAGAAATCTGTCTAGCTTGTGTCTTTCTACCAATAGTTCTTCCATTGTAACCACATTTGTATGTTGATAAAGCCCTAATGCGAGCTGTGGAGGTTTAATACCATACAAAGCCTCAAAAGGCAACATTTTAATCGTAGAATGCCTAGTGTTGTACCACCATTCGGCCAAAGAAAGCCACTGAATCCATTGTTTAGGATGGTGATAAACCATGCACCGGATGTACATTTCCAAACATTGGTTGAGACGTTCAGTTCGGCCATCAATTTCTGGGTGATATGTTGAACTCAAATGTAATTGTATGCCTAGCAATTTGAAAAGCTTCTGCTAAAACTTGCTTGTGAAGATTCTATCCCGGTCAGAAACAATACTTTGTGGTGGACCATGGAGTTTTATATAGTGTCCAAAAAAAGTTTTGCCAATTCAGTAGCTGTGAAAGGATGTGAGAGGGAAACAAAGTGTGCATACTTTATAAATCTGTCAATAATGACCCAAATGCAATATTTCCCTATGGAATTGGCCAATCCCTCTATAAAATCCATAGATATGTGACTTCACGATTGCTTAGGAATCGGGAGTGGTTGTAAAAGTTCGAGATAGGGAAGTTGTTCTCCTTTACATCTTTGACAAGTCTCACAATTCATCGCTTGTTTGAGTTGTTCAAAAGCATATTGTGCTTGTGGAGTCCAGGTAAAACTATCTTTCTTGGTCAGGTCTGTTAAAGGCTTAGTCAATGCGCCATATTCCTTGACAAATTTTCTGTAATATCTTGTTAATCCAAGGAACCCTCTAAGTTGTTTGATGTTTTTTGGCAAGGGCCAATTCAACATTCCCTCAATCTTTCCTAGATAGGCAGAAACTCCAAACTGTGATATTATATATCCCAAATATTCCACTTTTCTCTGGCCAAATGTGCATTTGCTAAGCTTAGCATATAATTTATGATGTCGCAATATTTGTAGCACAAATTCGAGGTGATTGCAATGTGAACTAAGATCTTTGCTATAAATTAAAATATCATCAAAGAAGACAAGCACATACCTTCTTATCTGATCCTTAAACATATAATTAATGAGAGATTGAAATGTGGTCGGAGCATTTGTTAATCCAAATGGCATAACTCTAAATTCATATAATCCTTGATGCATTCAGAAAGCTGTTTTGTGAATATCTTTGGCGGTAACTCTGATTTGATGGTATCCGCCCTTAAATCTATTTTTGAGAAGTACGTAGAACCATATAGTTTATCAAATAGCTCATCTATAATAGGCATAAGAAATTTATCCTTCAAAGTAATGACATTGAACTGCCTATAATCAACAGAAAATCGCTAAGTCCCATCTTTTTCCTTAACTAGCAAAATAGGGGAAGCGAATGAACTATTGCTAGTTTGAATAATTCCATCCAACAACATCTCTCTAACCATATTTTCTATTTCTGTTTTTTAAAAATATGGACATCTATATGATCTAATTTTAAAAGGTTTTGCTCTTGGCTCCAAGGGAATGTGGTGATCATGAGATCTTTCTGGAGGAAGGCCCTGTTTCTGTTGAAAAACATTTGAAAATAATCCAACAGAATTGAATCTCTAGTGGAATCTTGTCGTCATGTTGTTGGTTTAGGGAACATAATTGGCCAACAATTCCATAAGTTTGCTTTTGGCACCAATTGTGAAATTGCCAATCCTGCATTAATTCAAGAGAGTGAACTCCAGCTTCATTGGATAACTGTATCTCCTGATCTCCATGTTTAAACTTTACATTGCCATTGATAAAATCAAATGTGAGGAACTAGAATTGACTCATCCAGTCTACACCCAGTACCATATCACTTGCACTTAACTTCAATGATTGTAAAGGAAATGTAAATGGAATTTGTTGCATTTTCCACGTTACTAGTTGAAGTACCGGATGGCTAACCACTGTAGATCCATTAGCAATTAAAACTCTTAGCTTTTGCGAATTATCCACCTCCATCTTGAGCTCTTGAGCTGATTTTTCATCAATAAAACTGTGAGTATTGTTGTCCAACAAAATTATTCCTTCATTTTCTTAATATACCCATTTATTTGAACGGTTTTAGGAGATACTCTCCCTGTTAGTGCATTGAGTGAAATCTCCACATTTTTTGTTTCATTAATTTCTACTTCCTTAGATGTTTCATCAGTATCCTCCAAAAGAAAATTTAACGTCTTGTTCTTACATAGATGTCCCCGGCTAAACTTTTCATCACACTTGTAGCACAATTCTTTATTCTTCTTATCTTGGAGCTCGGGCGGTGAAATCCTTCTATACCTTTGAAAAGGTTCAGCCATTTCGTGAGAATTGATTTTTGTATTAAATATATCTTTAACTGTACTACTATTTGAAGTAACATTCTGCCATTTAGTGTTTACAGAAACTTTGGGTACCTTATTCATCTTATGCATGGCTAAAATACCATTTTCTTGCAAAGCAGCCACCTCAAAAGCTTGAATTAAACTCATTGGCTTAATTATTTTAACCATTGGCTTAATTTCTTATTTGAGTCCACTCGTAAAATTAGAAATATAGTAAGATTCAGGTAGATTTGGTAGTATAAACATTACCTGTGATTTTAACTCTTCAAATCTCTCTTGATATTCTGCTATAGTTCTGGTTTATCGAATCTTACTAAATATTTCAATGGTTTCTTCTGTGGTTGATTCACTAAATCGACGACACAACTCCATAGAAAAGAAATTCCAAGGAGCAAGCAGATATGAAGCATTCAAACCTTGAAACCAAACATCTGCTTTTTCCATAAGATGCATTTCTGCAATGCTCATTTTTTGTTCCTCAGCTATATAATTAATCATGAAATATTTATGAGCATTTCTCAACCATCTCTGGGTTTCTCTCTTATAAATATACGAAAATCAACTTTGGATCTTCGAACTTGATTTCCATTATCAAACTTTGTATTGGAACTAGAAGCAATATCTTGAGGCCTTGTCTGCATTACTTCAGGGCCATGATTGCTTCCATCGATTAAGTACTTGTTTCTGCCTATGTTCCATAGATGTAGTTGAAATAGGTGTGATCATCGTTACGAGTGTTTTGTATTGAGACACAACTCTTGAAGCACCACATCCATCGTTTCTTACCTATGGTTAATTTGCTTGATTGTTTGGTCGATGGACTCCATTTTCATTGAAAGTCTTGCACAAATTGACCCCAACTCTTTCTCCAAACGTTTGAGAGAATCCTCCTATGATTTGGATCTGGTTGCTGCCATCCTACCTATCGATGACTACTCTGATACCTGTAACGATCCGGTTTTTATCATCTTTAAAAAAATGTGAAATTTTAAAACTTTTGAAAACATCTTTTTTTTTTTTATAAAATCAGCGGAAGACTTTTCTCTCATAAAACTCATTTACGAATCGCAGTAGAAAAAGTTTCATAAATAAAACTAATTATTTGAATAATAAAATAAATAAATACATTTCATTCTCTTACAAAATTTCTACAATCAATTTCCTTTAATGCCTTTAGCCCAGCCAGTCACAAAGTCCGCATGTGTAAATCCTTCATCAACTGTTCATTCACCTATTCTCGTACGTGTACCTACATCATGAGATAATAATGCGCCTAATGCCCAACAAGAAATAGAAATGCAGTATGATGCATGAATATGTTTGATTATATTAGTCTCATATAATTAAACTCACTCAATGAGTCGGGACATTGGAAATCTTTTTCAACAAGGAGAGTAGTTTCCAGACTACTTCCTCAATTCCCAATTTCTATTACGTTTATTAGTCAGGTCTCTCCCATAAAATGTCTCTCCCATGCAGTGTGAATACCAGCTCAACGTGGCATCACTCTTATGTCTATTAATAAGATGCATGATCACACAATGTTTATAAATGCAATAATAACATAGATCACAGAAATCACAAATCAACAAAGAACAATACATGCGATTTCAACATGGAATGAATACAAATCTATCAACCTAGCATATATCACAAATATCATAAAAGCAATTTAAACAAACAAGTCATAATCCCATGATGTAGGCCATTACTAGCAAAACACAAGCACTATTTCTTACTTGGCGTCCGTAATGCGTTTCTGTACTTCCTCTTTCTGCTTTAAGACCTTCAAACTAATTAATAATCCCATTAGTTAATAATCATAATTTGTTCATCTAAGCTCAACAACTAATTAATCTTAATTGCTTCCTAATTAGAATTCCTTATTTATTTTCTTAACTAAATATCATAGCTCAAATACTCTCAATCACTTAATACAATACTAACAGAATAACATATTTATTTGAAATCCATAATTAGACAAAATCCACAAGTAGACAAAGGCATAACCATACCTTGCGGCAAAATCCATTAACATACGCACATTTATTTTCATTTTACCTTTATCATAGCTTCATTCATATTTTACAGTAAACATACGTACGAGAGTAAACCCAATCCCAAAAGCATATTTTTCATAAACTGTAACGTCCAATAACATTATCCCAAAATACTACATTCATCCAACAGAGAACATAATAAAGAACCGAGAACCGAAATCCATAACTAGTGAGGAAAGAACTCACCTCATGCAAAGTACAATCGAGAGTAACAGAGGACTTCAACAATTTTCCTCCTCCTTTCTGTCTTTTTATTTCCTATTATTGTACTTCATATCCAAAATTCTACATCTTCACAAAGAATTCCTCTTCTTTCTCCTATGTCAATTTCCATCACACCGTAATCCAAAACAAAAACCAAAGACGAATTCAACAATAAAAATAAACAAACCTTAATGATCGGCGTTGAAGGTCGAGACTCCAAACACGGCACACTTACCTCACACAGGCGCAGGAGAAACATCGCCCCTGCCATCTGAAACTTAATCCTCAGCTTCGCCATTCCACTAGCCTCGGTTAGGCGCTGCAACCTTCCAGCACACAGGAGCATCTCCCATTATCCTCCGTGGGTAGATTACACCGGGCCCTAGCTCTCCAGTCAGGCCGGCCAGACGGCGACACGCCGTGCACCCCCGAACAGGACCCTCCATCCGAACGCTTGCTCGCAGAATTCCAGCATCGCGAAGGCGATTTCTGCGCGAGAACTTGCCTCCCGAGCTCTTCTCCAGCTGCGAATCCCTCTCCCCCTTCTCTGTACTTATAGACAAACCGCAAATCCCCTGATTCCAGGCGATGGAAGCGGATTTCTCGGCCAAAATCTCGACACCCGATTCGCACTCTCCTTCCCTTCTCTTTCGGCCTCTCTCTTCTCTGTTCGCAGAATGGCCAACGAAAATTCATTCTCCCCTTCTCTTTTGATTTTGAACCGAGCCAGCAAAGCAACCCGAACCGGTTCACCTCATCCAAATCTTCATTTAATTTTTCTTTTCCATTTTACCCCTTTTTCCTTCAATTTCTATTTTATTCATTTAACTCTTTTAATTAATCCCCTAATAAATCTACAATAATTATTCTATTAAATAATTTCCCATAAATATCTTTACATAAAATTGAAGTATTTCTCTTTTGAGAAAATCGCCTAAAATCTCCAAAATTCTATTATTTTTAATCTCAATTAAATTTTGGGATATTACAATACTACTTGTTACGAATCATTTCTTAATCTCGCAATAGATGTTACTGATTAAGCTAACTTGTAAACTACAATAACTTACACTGGTTTTTTCATTTTTTCCCATACTCCTTTACACCAGTTTTGTATCCTAAGAAAGCAAGAGGCTGAGGGGAAGTTGCAAGTAACTCCTACGTATCCTTGTATGATTGAACTCACTTTCCCACGTAAGTAAAGAAGAGTCATACGACAACGTTTTTTCACAACAAAAATAAAATACAAAAATATAACAACAGAAATAACAAGAACATACATAACAAGAAGGGACAGCTCCTAGAACAGCTTCATACAGCTCCAGGGACAACTTCAATGGGTTCAATCAGAACAGAAAAAAAATTGGACTATGGAATAATTAAATATGGTTTTGCCCGTCTAGAATGTTAGAAAGAGATAAAGCCCACTGACCTTGTAGTGAAACAATATTGTATGTTCTTTATACGTGAGTAAAGGTTCATATTTTCACTAGATTTTAGGGCTAGTGTGAAATTTACTATGCTATTGTTGTTATTTGCTTTCTGGTTCAGGTTGGAAATGAAGAAAGGATCCATGTATACTATGCGCATGGACAGGATACTCCAACCTTCGTCCGCAGGTGTTATTGGCTGCTTGATAAGTATGTCATGTCCAATGTCTTAATTAATTCATTGATTCTGCCTGCTGCCTGACTTTTCTTTTAGAAGTAATCGAAGTTTGTATTGATTATTGATAAAGAATATGTATATTTGAAATATGCACAACAGTATGAGTTAAGGAAAAACACTCAGTCAATTCCTTAATCAAGCATCTGCAGCTGCCCATGCTATCATCGACCTCTCACTATCTTGGGCATCCACCAATAAATTCCCATCCGGCCTCAAAACCATGACCACAAGAAATATGTAATAGGTGATGCTACCAAATATGGCTACCTAGATATAACACAATGATTATGAAGGGCAAACCTCCTTTTGTTCGTATTATTTACTGGCAAAATGCTTCTCTGCGAGTTGTCTTGTCTGTGTAAAAGTTGATCTTGGTGGTGCAGGTGCTTTAGTTCTCCAAGTGTCCTTTCATTTAAACAAAGCTCCCTTCACTCTTCACTCTTCACTCTTCATCTGTGTAAAAAGATTTAGCTGAGAATATTCCATTATTCATAGTTTCCAAATGATTGTGTTTTGGGCTAATTCACCCCATGAAACACCAACATTTTAGGCAACAACTCACAAAATCTTTTTTTTATAAGAAATTTTTTATTAAATATGAAAATTTATAAGAAGTCGGGGTAGAAAACTCCACACGACCAAGAAAACTAATGAAAAATGATTTCATTCCATTGAAAAGAATCAAATTAAAAAAAAGTAACTTTTAAATAACTTAAAATTATAAACTTACTTAACAATAAAACATTCTTTCATAAGTTATTAGTTAGAGATTTATCCAAAAAAAAAAAAACAATCTAATTTTGTTGTAGCCAAGTAACCCAAAAAATGGCTCGAACTCCTAGTTTTGAAATTCATTTTATGTTTTTCATGTCTTTCCTCCGTAATAAAGACATTACAATGAAACTTTCTATATTAGAATTAACTTACAAAATATTTTAACTGGCCATATTTTTCTCAAAGCTCTCGAGAAGAGATGATCTAACTTCTACTCGATTCTCTACCCTTTAGATCCAAATGATTTGCTGCCTTGACATCTTGTCAAAGTTATAACATCGAGAACCATTGCCTCAAGGGCACTTTTACTACTCCATTTGTCATGCAAAAAAAAAAAGATCATAATAGTTTCAATATTGAAGATAGTATTTGTGATAACCCGCCTTATAAAGGTCAAAATAACCTATGTGAGGGTCTGACCCATATCAGTAAGAATGCAAAATCCCACATCGCTTGAGAGAGTGGAAAATGCATGGTTTATAAGCTAGGTTCTCTAGTTTACCTAACATAACGCGTTTTGAACTAACATCAAGAATAAAACCCTGCGGGTTTCAGCCTAAAGCGGACAATATTATTGGGAGCACTAGGGAACGTTACAAATTGTATCAGAGCCAAATCTCAACCGGAAGTGTGACTGACGAGGACGTCGGGTCCCCAAGAGGGAGAGTTTGTGGTAGCCCGTCTTGTGAAGGTCAAGATGACTTATATAAGGATCCGACTTATATCAGTGGGGGTGCACAATCCCACATTACTTGGGAGAGTGGAAAATACATAGTTTGTAAGCAAGGTTCTCCTCCCTACCTAGTACAATGCGTTTTGGGCTAACTTCAAGAACAAAACCGTGCGGGTTTTGGCCCAAAGCAGACAATATTGTACTGAAAAGACTAAGGACGTTACAGCATCCTATATATTTAATTTCCTATTCTTTTCTCTATGCCTTTCCTATTACCATTTAATTACTATTGACATGATTTTTATCATTTTATTCAGGAGTCTGGAACACATAGTTCTTGTTCATTATCGTGAAACTCAAGAGGTTTGTTCTGTAACTTTTGATCAATTGTCATTTAACTGTATACATTTGGTTGGATTTTTGTTTCAGATAATTCATTATTTTAACTTTCTTCCTTTTAGGCCGAACCATCTGTTTAAACTAAATAATATCTCAGTGACTAGTTTTTTAATTTCTGTAACTACATCGTAATAGGCAATTTTGAGATTTCAAGATGAAGTAAATGTTATTGCATTTTATTCTTTTCTCTCATTGTATGATAGATCAAAAAAATTGCAGTTGTTGTTCCTGTGTAATGTCATTTTTTAACCTGCTATTTCTGATTGATAATGAGTAGTGTCCTTAGGTTTTTTCTCCCAAGTTATTTTCTGTTACATTACTGCCTTTTTCTTATATATTGGTCAAATCTTGCTACATGAACCATTAGCATAATATTAGTCTGGTAGGGTGTATTGAAAAAATAAAATGATTAGTTAAAAAATTTATGAATGCCAAATTTTAGTTTTCTAAGGGAGCCTCTGTATTCTGGCTATAGAGAACTCTGGCTCAGAACATTTTGTCTCCGACCAGGACTAAAATTAGTCCTCTTTGGCGTACAAAATGTATATGGAATGAGAGTAGTTGACTTTAATTTTCTGTGATGGATGGTAAATTTTGAATAATTCTACATGGACGAGTATAAGTTACCAGCTACTACACCATTCTGCCCTTAACTTTTATCCTTCAAATAAAGAATATATATTAACCTTTCATGACTGCGGAGAATCGAAGTTACAGTTGCAGGGTTCTCCAGCCACCCCAGTGAATTCTAATTCTAGTTCTGTCTCTGACCATTCTGCCCCCTGGCGTTTTTCTGAAGAACTAGATTCTGGGACTAAGCAAGCTCTTTATGTTGGTGGAAATGAACTTCTCGGTAATGTTGTGTTAACTTCGATAACTTGAAGTGTTCAGTGACTTTATATGGGTTTTTTTGTGATAGTAAACACAAACAAGTGTTAGCTTTGGACAAAAACAAATTCATTCTTATTTGATTATTTATTAGCTTCGCTTGTTGTCAATATCAAAACAGCTATATAACTGATGTCTCAATTTTCAGGTCAGCATGGGTGTGAAGGTATTAATTTTTGGCACTCTTGTCATTGAGACTAGGTATATGATACATTTGTGTTTTCCCTTTTTGATGATCAGCAGAGTGTTGTAATGAGTTAACTGCGAAGCATTATGAGCAAAGAATTCATGAAATCAACAGGCTCGAATGGGATGAGCTTCTTGTAACAGATGATCTTTCCAACACACCTAAAGCAGGTAACTAGCGGAAATTATATCTGCTGTTCAATGAAAATATAAATTTTAATAATGGGTCTACAGATTTTTTTAAAAGTCATCATTGCTTAATTCTGTTTAGGAGACAAAGTCCTAGGTTTTCACCAACAGATTCAAGTTGGGGCAAATGATTCCACTGTTGGAGTAAGTAGAGCCACTCTTAGTACTGTGATTCTTTTTACTTGAAAATTGGTTTAATGAGAATGCCCCTCGTATGTATTAACTGTAAGTTTATTGACTATTGTTTTGGATTTGAACCAAAAAAAAAAACGCTGTTGATGGCATGATTTTATTTTAGTAGTCTGTCCCTTGCAAAGAGTTTGTTCAATGTTTCCCACACTAGTTATTCTACACTATGTTTCTGAAACTCTGTGGGCTACCTGATCAGCAGATTCTTCACTAGCTGATTTTAATGCTTTTATTTTTTTAGGGAGGGAACTCTTTGTTGGAGGAAATTTCTACATTTGACAATGCTAGTGGGTCAATTGAGAGAAATAACACAAATCATTTTGGTTTGCCAAATAGCTCCTACATATCTACTATGGTTAGTCAATTAAATTCAAATGCGCAGAAAGGGAATACCATTGCAATGGCCTCCAATGTGCCCTTGGATATTATGGCTAACGAGGGGTTGCAAAGTCAGGACAGTTTTGGGCGGTGGATAAATGATATTATCTCTGACTCTCCTACTTCTGTAGATGATCCAGTTTTTGAGTCCTCCATTTTACCTCATTATGATGAATTTACCTCTGCTACAATAAATCATCATCAATCTTCTGTGCCAGAGCAAACGTTTACCATAACTGATATCTCTCCTGGATGGGCATTTGGTGCAGAAAAAACCAAGGTATGTACATTACATTTTATTTGGGTTCAGGTGACTTATCTTAAAATGGTAGATATCATTCTTGATTGTAGTTTATTCCAAAATTACCAATTATTAAAACTAGATTAATTATTGGATACATGACAAATTATCCTGTTGTTTCAGATTTTAATAACTGGATTTTTTCATAAAGAGTTTGGTCATCTGGGTAAGTCCAGTTTGTTGTGTGTCTGCGGCGATGTTTGTATTCCTACAGAAGCTGTTCAACTTGGAGTTTATCGTTGCCTGGTACCTCCACATCCACCTGGATGTGTAAATATCTATCTCAGTTTAGATGGTCATAAACCAATCAGCCAAGTTATGAATTTTGAGTATCGCAACCAATTATTGGATGGTTCAGGAGTTTCTTTAGATGAAAAGGAAAGGTGGGGGGAGTTTCAAGTTCAGATGCGGCTTCTTGGTTTGCTTTTCTCTACATCAAAGAGCCTGAACATTCTGTCCAGTAAAGTATCACAAAATGCCCTAAAGGTAGCGAGAAACTTTGCTCAAAACACATCTAACATTGCTAATAGTTGGGCTTATTTGCACAAGTCAATTCAAGATAACAAAATTTCGTTTCCTCTAGCAAAAGATGGCCTATTGGAACTCATTTTAAGGAACAGAGTAAGGGAATGGCTGTTAGAAAGGATTATTGAAGGCTCCAAGAAGAGCACTGAATTTGATGCTCACGGTCAAGGAGTAAAACACTTGTGCGCCATCCTGGGATATTCATGGGCTATACAATTATTTGGTTGGTCAGGTTTAACATTGGATTTTCGGGACAAATTTGGATGGGCGGCTCTTCACTGGGCAGCATATTGTGGATGGTACGAATGTTTTTTTATTTTTATTTTTATTTTTGCAGCTACGATTGAAACCACAAGAAATTTCGAACCAGCTAAGTTAATTTTTTCAGTGGCCTGACCTGACATATATATATATATATATATATATATATATATATATATATATATATATAGAAAAGTGTTTCTATCTTTAAAAAGAGATGTAAAAGAACATTGAATGACAATGTTATCCGTTTACTTATAGGTAACATAAATTTATTTTTTCCTTTTAAGTTATCATCATAATTCTTGGAAAGTTTCAAGAACTCAATTTGGATCTCGATATGTAGCTCTTTGATAAGCCAGCAATCCATTTTACATATAGTAGGAGGAAGGATGTTAAAGAAGGGAGTTAGGGGGAGCTGAGTTAGTTGTCTTAACTACTCAAGGTGTTTAGTTTACTGCCGTGAGCAGTTATTGTAACTAAGTCGTATTAATAAAAGACTGAGCTGTGAAGGGGGAACGTAAGAAGTTAGTAACTGGGAAGTAGATGTTGTAAGGAGGTGACGGACCCTCGAAGATCTGAAGTTGTACAGTGTCTGAAGGTGTGTCAATTCCCTATTGGGATTCCATTTTTTTTCAATAAAGTACTTGGTTAATCTGTCCTGATTGATCAGAATTGCCAAGTTATATCAATTTGGTATCAAAGCAGACCGATTTCATGGCGCAACGCTCAGTGAATTCCAGGTCGTAGGTGCGGAAAGGAGCAGAAGAATGGCTGAGGGAGATAGCAAATTTCAAAGAAGACTTATTCAAACTGCCGTCATTGGAGGAAACGATGGACATAGTTCCATTGATGGACGAATCTATTGGAAAGATACCTGCTATAGAACAGGATTTATTGTTTCTGAAGAGCAATTAGCATGTGATAAGCCTCTTACGCGGTTTACATACGACAAGAGGAAATTAAAGAATAGTGAGATAGGTTCATGAATAGTTAAAAGTCTACAGCTATCAAAATAACCGCTGGGTTGTAAGAAAATAATAAATAGTAGAAAAAGAAAGGAAATTAGATAGAAAAGTAGTAGTGAGAAAAAGGGGTAGGGAGAAATACTCTTTTAAGTGATCGTAATTCGTGGTTTTTTATAGGAAATAAAAGAAGAGTTCTATCATTGGTATCAAAGCGGTTTTGTTCTTGGAGAACGGTTCCGGCCGCGAGAAGACGATGATGACCCGTTCGGAGGCGCAGAAGGAGAATGCAGCAAAAAGGCAAAAGGAAGAAGCGAGCTGGAGAGAGGTGATGGGTTGAGATATGGCGCGATTGCAAGACCAGATGTCAAAACTCCTTGCGCGAATGGAGGAACAACATGTCTCATCTGGATCGGTCAAAGCGTTGAGACAAGCAACAGTAGAGCATGACGGTAGGGATTGAGATCGAAGGTGGACTCAAAATCAGGAGGATCGAAGGCAGTTTCTGTGAAATGTGAATCAGTTATTAAGAAAGATTTTTTTTTACTGGGTCACGTGACTTGAAGCTGGTTCATTTTAGTGCTATAAATATACACCCATCCTTCAGCTTTAGGTGTGTGATTTCCTTCTGTAAACTGCCCTGTTCTCGGTAGAAGAAAACAAGGGCAACCAGAGCACAAAGGAGGAAGCTTTGCTGCAGGAAGGAGATGAAGCCTTGTCAAGAAATGTATCTCAGGTTAGAGTGCATGGTTTTGATGTTTGCTGAAGATGGATTTGCCTTGTAATAGTTTCTGATGTAACCTTGGATAATTCTATAATAAAGATCAGAACCTCTCACCCGTGGATGTAGGACGTTTAGGTCCGAACCATGTAAATCCCGTGTTGTTTTTGCTTTACGTTTCTTTGTGATTCTCGGAGTGTTGTTTTGGTGAGATTAAGCGCTACAGTTTCAAAGCCAGGAGTTCCTTCCTCGAAGATTAGAGTTACCTGTTTTCAGCGAAACGAACCCAGAAGGGTGGTTATTCAGAGCAGAGCGCTACTTTAGCATCAATAGACTTATAGAGGAGGAGAAAATTGAGTCAGCATTGGTATGCTTTGAAGGGTTGGCTCTATCTTGGTATCAATGGCAAAGTAGTAAAAGGCCATTTCCCAGTTGGCTAGTTTTAAAACAACAGCTCATGGAGAGATTTGCTCATTCCAGGATGGGTTATGGGTGCGAAAGACTTTTGTCTCTGAAGCAAGAAGGAACAGTTGAGGAATATCGCACGGAATTCAAATCTGTTGCTTCGAATTTGTTTGGAGTTTCAGATGAAGTTTTGTTTAGCGCTTTCTACAACGGTTTGAAAAATGAAATCAAAGGTGGTGTGTGGTTGATGAAACCAATGGGCTTATATGATTTGATGCATTCTTCGCAAGTTGTTGAGGATCAGAATGAATTGTTGAAGCATGGAGGGCACGACAGAAATGTTGTGGTTGAAAGGCCATATTCAGAAAGAGTTGGTGGAATTCCTTTTAATAATGGCAAGAGTGTAACGAGAGACAATTATATGGCTCCACCAGCAGCAAAAAAATTGGAAGGGGAAAGGCGAAGATTAACAGAGGCTGAAATTAAGTCTAGAAGAGAGAAATGATTGTGTTTCAAATGTGATGAAAGATACACAATAGGGCATCTATGTAAGAAAAAAACATTACAAGTACTGATGCTTGAGGAAGAGGATGGTTCGACAAACTTGGATGATCTGAGTCCAGAATCAAGTGACAAACGGGTAGCCCCGGATCAAGTGGAGCTATCATTGAATTCTGTTAATGGGCTGACTAATCCATGAACACTAAGGCTATGGGGGAGTGTGAAGAATAGAAAAGTCATTGTTTTGGTTGATTGCGGAGCGACCCATAACTTCATTGCAAGTCAGCTAGTAGAGGAGCTGCGGTTACCGGTGACATCCACGGTGATGTATAATATACAGCTGGGCAATGGTGAATCAATTCAGAGTAATGGAGTCTGTAGAAGTGTGCTATTGCAGCTACCAGAATTAGAAGTTCTGGAAGAGTTTCTGCCAATTAGTTTGGGGAATTCAGAGGTCATCCTTGGTATGCAATGGCTAGAATCTTTGGGTGAGATGAAAGTGAATTGGAAAATGCTGGCAATGAAGTGCAAATTGGAGACCTAGTAGTAACCATTAGAGGGGATCCTAGCCTCTACAGGTCTCAAATTTCCTTTAAAGCTATGGTTAAAGCTGTAAAAAAGAGTGGGGCTGGGGTTGTTGTTGGGATGAGTTTTCTGCCAAAGCAGTTGACTGCTATTTCAGTATAGCAGACCAAAGAATTGGCAGATTTATTACACTCCTTTGAACATGTTTTTAATTTACCCAAAGGATTACCACCATCAAGGGACTGTGACCATGCTATTCGAGTAAGAGAAGGTGCTTCGCCTATTAATATTCGACCATATAGATATCTGGTTGCCCAAAAGAATGAAATTGAGAATCTCATTCAAGAGATGTTAGATGCCGGAATAATTCAACCTAGTTTGAGTCCTTTTTCTAGCCCAATTATTTTGGTTACAAAGAAAGACAATAGCTGGTGTTTTTGCGTGGATTATAGAGCGGTGAATCAAGAAACGATTAAAGATCGCTTCCGATTCCAGTCATTGAAGAATTGGTGGACGAGTTACATGGCGCTTTCGTCTTTACTAAGTTGGATTTAAAATTTGGTTACCATCAGATTCAAGTACGGCAGGAGGATATCCATAAGACGGCTTTTAGAACTCATGAGGGCCACTATGAGTTTTTAGTAATGCCCTTTGGGTTGATGAACGCTCCTTCTACGTTCCAAGCTTTGATGAACAAGATATTTCATTCGTTTTTGCGAAAATTTATCCTTCTGTTTTTTATGATATTTTGATGTATAGTTCATCTATGGAGGAGCATTTGGGTCATCTGGAAATAGCCTTGCGTACATTGTCTTACAATCAGCTTTATGTTAAAAAAAATGCTCATTTGCCCAGGGAGAATTGGAATACTTGGGTAACATAATCTCTAAAAACATTGTGGCGGCTGACCCATCCAAGAATTCGGCAATTATGCAGTGGAAGTCGCCTACAACTATTAAACAGTTGAGAGGATTTCTCGGTTTAACAGGGTATTATCGAAAGTTTGTTTCCGGTTATGGTGGCATTGCTTTACCCCTGACAGAGTAGCTGAAGAAAGATAAATTTCTATGGACAGATGAGGCTGAGTTGGCTTTCCAGAAGTTAAAAACAGCCATGACATCCCTTCCAGTTCTAGCTATTCCTAATTTTGGGGAAACTTTTGTGGTAGAAACGGATGCGTCGGGTTTTGGGATTGGCGCTGTACTCATGCAGAACTAGAAACCGATCGCTTTCTTTAGTCAGCAATTATCTAGACATAAGCAGTTGAAATCAGTTTACAAAAGAGAACTGATGGCCATTTTTCTGGCTATTCAAAAGTCGAGGCCGTATTTGTTGGGTTCTCATTTTATTGTCCAAACAGACCAAAGAAGTTTGAAATTCCTGCTCGAGCAACGGATGGTAGCCGTGGAACATCAACGATGGTTGACTAAACTCTTGGGGTATGATTTTGAAGTACAATATAAGTCTGGTTGTGAAAACACTGCCGCGGATGCCTTGTTTAGGAAGGATGACATCTCTAAAGTTGCATTGTTTGCCTTACTATGCCAGGGCATTATTACTTCAGCAGAATTAGAAGATGAAGTTGATAAGGATGAGAAGTTGATGGTCATCAAACAACAACGGTTACGAGGGGAAGTAGCTCCAGTGGGTTATGCTATTTTTAATGCTCAATTGTTTTATAAGAACAAAAAAGTGGTATCTGGGCATTCCAAATTTATCCAGAAAATTTTATTTCTCTTCCACTCTACTCCAGCTGGGGGTCATGGTGGCATTACTAAAATGTTCCGCCGACTTGCTGCTGAACTTTATTGGCAGGGGATGCGTAAGGATGTGAAGCATTTTGTTAATACTTGTGTGGTTTGACAACAAAACAAGTACGTTGCTTTATCTCCGGCAGGGCTTCTTCAACCCTTACCTATTCCTCAAGATATATGGGAGGATATATCAATGGATTTCATCGAGAATCTATCGAAGTCCGATGGTAAAGACACAATTTTTGTTGTTGTCGATAGGCTGAGCAAATATGCTTTACTTTATCGGCCTTTGTCATCCTTTCAGTGCTCGGACAGTGGCCCAGTCCTTCTTTGATAACATTTTCCGTTTGCATGGCATACCCAGATCAATTGTGTCTGATTGTGTGATAGGAACTAGAATCTTTATTCTTGAATAGGACACTTCTTACACTAGACTAGGCTTTCGAGTCCCTAGTGACTCCCCACAATACTCTCTAATCCGATATATCCATCCCCACCACCCCAAGTCTTTATATATAGACTTGACTAACTAAATAATTTTCCCATTATAACCCTCCTAACCTATCATTACTCCCGCTCTAAAAAGACATATTGTCTTCAAGGTGGAAAAAAAATGAAAAATACATTTTTTATCTACATCGTCAATAGTCTTAAGAGAAAATAGGCTCGAATTAAGCCTAAAAATTTTCTCTTCTTCCTTTGCAAATTTCATCAATTTTCTTAGGCCAATAATTTGGATTAAAAGGCTATATGTCTTTAAACCCAATTTTTTCATTAAATGGGCTCTAGTGGGGTTGGTCAAAAAGTTTTGGTTTTAATTCAAAGGAAGCACTTATCTCCAATAGAAGCTACTTGGGAAGAGTTCGACTATATTCGCATTCAATTTCCTACCTTCAACCTTGAGGATAAGGTTCTTTTATGGGCAGGAAGTAGTGATAAGCCTCTTACACAGTTTACATATGCCAAGAGGAAATTAAAGAATAGTGAGATAGGTTCATGAATAGTTAAAAGTCTATAGCTATCAAAATAACCGTTGGGTTGTAAGAAAATAATAAATAGTAGAAAAAGAAAGGAAATTAGATAGGAAAGTAGTAGTGAGAAAAAGGGGTAGGGAGAAATACTCTCTACAGTGATTGTAATTCGTGGTTTTTTTACCGGAAATAAAAGAAGAGTTCTATCAGCATGATGTCAAGATTGGAAGAAAATTTACTTGCTACAAGAAATGTTGAAACGTGGAGACGAGAAGAAAGAAGTGGCAAAGACTCCTGTATGGGCAATGGAGTTGATCATTTACCGTGCAAATTGGAACTCCTATTTTTATGGGTAGCAATCCTAAAGAGTGGATATTCCGAGCCAAGAGGTATTTTACTATAAAGTTATTTAGTGAGAAAGAGAAGTTGGAGGCCGCAATGGTGTGTTTTGATGGTTTTGCCCTAGCATGGTACTAGTGGGAGAGTAGCAGAAGACCATTTTGTTCATGGGGGAAACTAAAGAAAATGTTGCTGGAAATATGATACACTATTGATTCGGCAAGAGGGGACTGTGGAAGATTATCTGTCCAAATTTGAAATGTTAGTATCAAATCTGCCCTAGGTACCTAAAGAAATACTTATTAGTGCATTCTTTCAAAGCGTAAAGAGTTCAATAAAGGGAGACGTGAGATTGATGAGACCGAATGGGTTGATTGATGGAAGGTGCACAATTGGTGGAAGATAAATTTTTCTTGACACAGACAATGAAGAATGCATATTCGTATGGGGAGAAAGGGATAACTAGTTCAGTCACTAAAGTATCAACTTCTGCAAATAATATGCCTATGACAAAGACTTTTCCTACAAAGAATTTTACAGCTGGGTCAACAACTAAAATAGAGAATCCCAAGTGAACGCGGATAAAAAGTGAAATGCAAAGTCATAGAGAAGGGATTATGCGATAGGTGTGAAGAAAAATACTTTGTGGGGCATCAAGGTAAAAAAATATGCTTCAAGTTCTTATTTTGCAAGAAGACAGTGATGTAGTTCCGGCTGAAAAAGAATCAATAGAAGTTGAAGAAAAATAACTCGATGAATTGGAAGAACTAGTAGAATTATCACTAAATTCAGTGGTTGGTTTATCCAATCCTCATACCTTGCAACTTTCGGGCACGATACAGAAGCAACCAGTGATATTATTGATTGACTGTGGCGCCACTGATAACTAGATAAATTAGTGGAGATGATGAATTTACTGGGTGCGGAGACTACTCAATATCACATAGTCATCGGAAGTGGCATTGCGGTGCAAGGGACAGGTATATGTAAAAATGTGGTTTTAACAATGCTAGAAGTAGAAATTGTTGCTAAGTGTTTACCCTTGGAGCTGGGAAATTTGGATGTAATCCTCGGAAGGCAAACACTCAGTTCAATGGGAAATATGTGGGTGAATTGGAAGAAACTAACGATCAAATGGATGATTGATGGGAAGGCGGTCATGATTAAGGGGGAATCAAAATTGGAGAGAAGTAAAATTTCTCTCAAAGCAATGAGGAGAGCTGACAAACATGAGAAGTGTGGTCTGTTTGTGGAGTTGGGATCAGTCGTTGTGGAGAAAATTAGTGAATCCTTGGTCAGTAAACCAAAAATTTAGCAGCTTTTAAACAGATTTAGTAGAGTACTGAATGTGCCAAATGGGTTAGAAATTGTGATCATCCAATTGTTTTGAAAGAAGGTACATCTCCAATTAATGTAAGACCACATAGGTACCCTCAAGTGCACAAGGATGAAATAAAAAAATTGATCAAAGAGATGCTAGCAACTGGGATTATTCAGCCAAGCACTAGCCCGTTTTCCAGCCCTATAATTATTATCGAACTTTGAACAAGAAAACCATGGCTGATAAATTTCCTATTCCGTTATTCGATGAGTTATATGGAGCAAATGTTTTTTCCAACTTGGATTTGAAGTCTGGGTTCCATCAAATTTGGATGAAGCCTCAAGATGTGCCTAAAACAGATTTTAGGACATATAAAGGGCATTATGAGTTCTTAATGATGCGCTTTGATCTTAAAAATGCTCCCTCTACTTTTCAAGCAATGATGAATAACGTATGCAAGTCTTTGTTACATAAGTATGTCTTGGTTTTTTCAATGACATACTTCTTTTGGAAAGGTTTGAGGAAAGACATTCAAAATTTTGTGGCTGAATGCTTGCTGTGTCAGCGAAATAAGTCAGAAATTCTTTCTCCAACTGGACTTTTACAAGCATTACCAACTCCAGAAAAAGTGTGGATGATATTACCATGGACTTCAGACTGCCTAAATTGGAGAGGTATAACTCCATATCTGTAATGTATGTAAATTGGATCTTTTGAGGCAATTATAGATCCTAGGATGCAATTTTGTGGTTGATTGGCTAACAAAATAATAGGTTAGGAGGTTATTAAAGGGAAGTTAGTTGGTTGAAAGTAATTGTAAGTCAAGTCTATAATATAAAAATTTGGTGTAGTTGAGGAATGAGGGATATCAGAGTATTTTGGTAGGGAGACTCTAGGGTCTCAAAAGACTGGAAGTGTGTGTGAGTGTGTGATTTTCTTCAATAAAAGTATAGTTCTTATCAATTTGGTATCAGAGCGGTTAGATCCTCTTGCACAAGACGTTGACATGACCAGATCTGAGGCAATGAAGGAAAGTAAGCTGGAGTGGCAAAGAGAAGTCACTGCTCTTACGGAGAAAATCGATCGCAATATGGGACAAATGCAAGAGGAGATTGCCAGGGTATTTTCATAAAAAAAAAAAATCACTACAAAAATAGTAACACAGAAGGAAGTAAAAAAATTAATAGCACAAAAAATTTTAGACAATATTCAATTTTTATATAACACTTATAAAATCTTAGATAAAAAATTAAAAGAAATATGTAGTGATAATCCACTTGATAAAATAAAAAATACAAATAAAGAAGAAGTTATAATAAAACTAAAAGATCCTTTAATCAAAATAAATATACCAAATAAAATTCTCTATAGTATAAAAGATGTTGAAGAATTTAAGATAGAATGTAAAAATCTTTTAGAATTAGGAATAATTAGAGAGAGTAATAGTCCCTATAGTGCACCAGCTTTTTACGTAGAAAATAAGAATGAAATAAAAAGAGAAAAACGAAGAATGGTTATCAACTATAAAAAGATGAACGATCCAACTATAGGAAATAGTTATAAATTACCTAGAAAATATTATATTTCAGAAAAAATTAAAGGAAATAATTTATTTAGCACTTTAGATACAATGTCAGTATATTAGCAATTAAGATTATCAGAAGAAACAAAAAAGTTAATAGCTTTTTGCTGTCATCCACAAAAACACTACGAATGGAATGTATTACATTTCGGATTAAAACAAGCACCATCTATATATCAAAGGTTTATGGACAAAAATTTAGAAGGTTTAGAAAAAACATGTTTAGCATATATAGATATTATTATATTTACATCCGGAACAGAAAATGATCATATAAAAGTAGTCATAAAAGTTTTAGAAAAATGATTAATAATATCAAAAAAGAAATCAAAATTATTAAAAATAGAAGTCGAATATTTAGGATTAAAAATCAATAGTAATGGAGAAATTCAATTAACTCCTAATGTACAAGAAAAACTAAATAATTTCCCAAATGAATTACAAGATAGAAAACAAATACAAAAGTTTTTAGGATGTTTAAATTATATTGCAGAACAAGGATTTTTAAAAGCCTTAGCAAAAGAAAGAAGAAATTTACAAAAGAAAATATTAGAAAAAATAAAATGGTCTTGGAACAACGAAGACACCGAAACAGTAAAAAGAATAAAAGAACAATGTAAAATATTACCAACATTATATAATCAAAAAATAATTAATTTTTTAATAATATTAACAGATGACTCAAAATATACTTGGGCAGGATATATGTTAGCTATTATCAATGGAAAAAAGTTATTTAACCTTGATGAAGTAGGAAATACAGTCATCATGGAAAAAGCTAAGGAGAAAGAAAGAATTATTTTACATGAAATAGACCCGCAAGCCCTAAAAAGCTTCAGGGTCAAAAAATTAGAGTTTCGGCTCACAAAGGGCTTCGACTCAAAGAATCAGAGTATCAGCTCACAAAAACAAGAAATATATTAACATGACATAGAGCTACAACTCAAAATTGAAAAGCATCCAACCAAGCTAGGCAAATACTTGTTTGGAACCTTTTTGAAAACAGAACAGAATTATTTAATACAAGAATTAGAGACATTAGTTTGTCTCAAAATATTAAAAAAATGAAAAATTAATTTATTGGGAACACGGTTTGAACTACGAACATATTCAAAATACGTAACAAGATTCTGGAAATATAAATTACAAGAGGACCATAGAAAAGGACGGCTTATTCGATGGCAATTACATTTACATCAATATTAGTCATATATCAAATATATAAAATCAGAAAATAACTATTTTGCAGATACATTGACATGAGAATGGAAGCACCCATAAAGGCAATCCAAGAACAGCTTCAACAAAAACAAAAAGAAATACATGAATTATTGCAACAGTTGGAGAAGACAAAAATGGAAGAAGAAGTACTAATTACCACGGTAAAAACTTTATCCTCATTAACTCAGCAGTCACCAATATTAGTGACTCCGCAGTCATTAGCATCAATACCAACATGACTATTAAAGAAAGAATCTTGAGCAGACAAGGTCGAAAAAGAAGAAAGGACAACTATTGAAAAAGACTAAAAAAAAGAAAAAAGAAAAAAAGACAAGAAGAGTCTTCTAAAGTTGAAGAAATGCGAAAAAAGTGGTACGTAATTTTAATGGACCATTTAGAGGACTATATTCTGAATGAGCCATCGCAGCATAACACATACAAGGGAAAAAAGTAATGCACAGATCATATGGGACAAAAGAAGAGGCTCAGAAAGCCTTAAGAGAATCTTACAAAGAATTAGCCTAGAAAGAATTAGAAAAGGTTAGCAAAAGATTAGAAGTAATTGGAAAAATTACGAATATCCCTACTACAAAGGAAAAAGAATTAATGAAAACTGTTGACTGGATAAGTTTCAGAAATATTGGGAATCAATTTTCAATTATCAAGAAATTTATACTACAATGAATTTCTATCCAAAAATACGTGGACCAGGACCAAAGGTGATATTCCTAACAGAAGCATTACCTTTACTAATATTTGACTATTTTCAACACAGATTAGTCGATACAATATATTCAACAAATATGAAGGATTTCGAAGTATTCCCCTTAAAAATAAAATTAGTGGTGAAATCATATTTCACAAATTTGCCAAGGGGCGAGAGATATTTTTAAGAGTTCATTCATCTTATCCGCTCTTTGACAATCAAGACAAATTATTATTACCATCACTAGCAATTGCAGCATTAGGAGTATCTAATCAGGATTATCCAACAAGGGATGAATTCATAAATTTTGAAATACCAGAGGCTATGGAACCACATTTATTAGCTGGAGTATTTTTTCAAGCTTAAGCCATACTACAAAAATTAATTATGTCCACAATACATTCTTGATATATTCCCATGGACCATTACCAATCTCGGAGGCAGAGTTAATCATCATTTGAAGCATCTTTCTACAATCTAGAAGGACAATTGGTCGTTCTCCCTGAAAAAGTAAAAAAACAATTATACAACTCAATCAATCTCAGCGAATATCACATGTGTCACTACTGCAAAGATCAAAAAAGAAAGAATCAAAAAAGTAAAAGCAGCAACAGCAGCAGTCACATCAGTGGAAACATCATGGAATAACATGCAAACAAACAAAAAAGCAATAATGTAGTGGGGCACTACGAAGCATTACTACAAGCGAAAAGAAAGCTTTATGAAAGCTTGAATTATTAAAGGGAAGAAATTTGATTCCTTATGAATTATTAAAGTATTTTCTGAATTATTGTACAAACGATTCCACTTGTCAGGAATCTTATCTTTCTTTTAAAGTAATATGTCAGGGAATCTTATCTATTAGGCTTTGAGTTTGTAAGACAACTGACCCCGTCTATAAATAACTGAGTCTCTCGTTTGAGAACTCAGAGCGAAATAAAGTGAGCAATTTTGTAAGTCTCAAATCTTTCCTCTCCCAACTACACTAGTTGGAATTGACTTGCGAGAAATTTCTGGAGGTCACGATTAGTCTTAAAATCTTTGAGGTAAAACTCTAGAGGGATTTTAGGATCGACAAACTAGGATAAACAAATTACAAAAATGTATCAGGTATATTTTTTTTAAGGTTATGTTTGATAATATAGCTTCATCATCTAATAATTATTTTGAATTCGGATATATGTTTGATGGAATAATTGATTTAGAAAAAATTAGAAAATCAGATTTCTCTTTATCTAAAAAACATAAATTTGAAACACCATTCTTAGAAATAATTAAACAAAGAGTATCTCGAAAAAATATAAGCAAATATGGAATAATGTTCGGAGAAGAAATTATCTCGATTGAACAAACGAAAAGAGATATAATAATACCCATAATTAACAAAACACAAATCCTAGAAAAAAATAAGAGATAGAAGAAAATTTTCATATATACATTATAGTACTATATAAATTATATTAAAAGGCACTTTCTTGGAAAGAATTAATACACCAATATAATTAGGAATAAGAGATCACAGAATTATAGACAACAACGAGTGTATCATATCACATGGAATAGGAAATTTATTACAAGGAAAAATAAAATCCGATATTAATGTACAATAGGACTAAATCTAAGAGATCACGATTTAAACAGATCTATTACTCTCATATATGAATTAAAACGAAAAAATTTTATAAAAGAAAAGAATCATCCTTTTTCTATAACATATAGAATTAATGATGCTTTAATTAATAGCCATCACAGTTTATCTTTCAAACAAGATGAAAAAATTTGTATAGATAAATTATTTCAACCATTATTATAATTAGAAACACAATCTAAAATATTTAATATCAAAAGTAATACACAAAAACTTATAAAATACGATAGGATATTATCCAGAAGCATGTCTTTATCAGAATCAAGTTCGTCATCAAAATCATTTTATGAACCTTACAGATGTTCTTTCTTAATTAAACCCTCATATGAAGAAACATCCATTCATATAGAACAACCCATTCCTTTAATAGAAAAGAAAAAAGAAAAAAGAAATCAACATAGAAGTTCCCATAGAAGAAAATGAAACAACTTTAGAAGATTTAAGGAAATCCATAAAATCTTTAAGTAAAATAATTATTTAAAATAAAGCAATGAAAGATTATTAAAATAAAGCAACGAAAGACATCAGAAAAATAGAGCTTTAATTTTGGTACAAGAGCTTAGTAACGAATCCAGAAGATGAATAGAATAAATGTTATAGATAAATTAAACTTGCAAAATTTACAATTACAATGGAATTCTTACCCCTTAATCTGGAGTTACCAATGTATAATGGAATGAATCTGGAGTGGTGGTTATTACGTACAAAAAGGTTATTCGATATCAATCGGTTGACAGAAATGAAAAAATTAAAACCAGCAACGAAGTGTATTGCAAGTCCTATTTTGCATTGGTATCAATGGGAAACTAGCAGAAGACCTTTTAATTCTTGGAGAGAATTGAAATACCAATTTCAAAATCATTTTCAGAGTGTGAGGGAATGAGCAGAATATGAAAACTAGTCATCAGAAAAGAAATAAAGAAGGCAGCTAAGAATGCCTGGGAGGATAAGGTATTCGAGCATGAAGAGTTTGCGACAAAAGAAATTTTCTTGGAGGAGAGGGACCGAGTAGCAGCAGAAACAAAAAGTTTCGAGAAGAACATGGGTGGGGAAATTGTGATGTCGGAAAAGGAAGAGGTGGCTGAAGAGGAAGAGAGTAAATTGTTTTTGCCGATGGCAAGGGAGGAGGCAGCAGAAGAAGAATCAGCCGAAGAAGGAGAAGGAGAATCAGCGGCCAAGGAGATGTGTTACGATCAAACAGTAGCGCGCGACACACTGGTGACAACAAGAATCAAGAAAAGTTGTCACTGCAGGAGAGGAGGAGCCGGCGACAAGGGAAATGGAGGAACTGGCGAGGGTGGAGATGGAGGAACCGGCGACGGTGGAGATGGAGTAACTGACGTCGATGGAAAAATTGCTTGATGGTGGAAATGGACGAGCTGGCAGAGGAAAAAATTGTAACTGCAAAGAATGAAGGAAAAAAAATCTGTTTCCAAAAAAAGACGACAATCTATTTCTCGAAGCCCTAATTTGGTATAAGGGAATTGTTGGGCCAACTTCAACTATGACCCACTTAGAAAAAGTTGGGATTTTAAAAAAGAGAGCATTTCAACAAAGACTATTGGGCACTCAATGTATCATGCAGAGGAAGAAAAGAAAACTTTTGGGTTAAATTCTAGCATACTTCCTCTTAAGAGTCTTGAGGAAGATTTCATTGAGACAAAATTTTACGATTTCAAATTCATTAGGGAAGAAGATTGCGAAGATGTAGATAAAAAATGTATTTGTTATTTCTTTCCACCTTGAAGACAAAGTGTCTTTCTAGGGCGGGAGTAAGAATAGGTTAAGAGGTTATTAAAGGGAAGTTAGTTAGTTGAGAGTAGTTGTAAGTCAAGTCTATTATATAAAGACTTCGTGTAATTGGGGAAGGGGGGATATCAGAGTATTTTGGTAGGGAGACTCAAGGGTCTCGAAAGCCTGGTATTGTGTGTGAGTGTGTGAGTTTTTTCAATAAAAGTGTAGTCTCTATTACAAAATATGCATTTTATGACCCTTCAGCATCCATATACAGCTCATAAGCTGGCTGTGGTTTTCTTAAAAAATGTGATGTATACAAAGGTTTCCATAGCAATTTCTGGAAGGAAATGTTTAAATTGCAAGAAACTGTTAGAGTTTGGGGTGACCCGAATTCTAGTTGGGCTGGGTTAGGCCCATATCCAATATTAGGGTTATTTAGTTTCTCTATATATTGATGCTTGGGTTTTTCCATCTGCTAGCGTGATTTCCAAGAAAAGAGGACAAGTTGTCTTCTTTGTTCTCCAAGAAGAAGAACCTTGCTGCGTTGTTCATCTTCAACAGAGAAGAAAAAAGGAGGGATTTTTTTTTCTTCAATAGAGAAACGCCGACGAACTGAGGAACGCCGACCGCAAGAAGTTGTCGCCGTTGTCCTGCCCAGCCATCGCCGTGCGCCGCACCGATCGGGACAGAGTCGACAGTCTGAGGAAGAATAGTCCTCTTCTGTTTCCGCTGCTGCCGTCCGTCGCCAGTTCTCGCCTTCCGCCAACCACCTCGCCAACCCGTCGCAGAACAGAAGAGGCCGCCGCTGCCGCGTCATTCTCCAGTGGTGCCGCACAGTTGCCTAGCTTTCCCGCTGCCGTCCGTCCTCACTAGTGTGACCTCCAACCGTTCAAGGAACAAGCAAAGAGCAATATTTTGCTGGATTGATTTTATTTGGGAAAGCTGTGATTTTTGGTTGCGAATTTTTGCTGGGAAATTGTTTTCAATTTGTGGAGGCGGATATTTTAGGTTCAGAAATTGTGAGGAAATTTCTGAAATTTTTGGCAAGATGAGTTCAGTGAAATTCGATATTCCACAGTTGGATCGGAATACGAGGTTTCAGTTATGGTAGGTAAAGATGCGAGATATACTCGCACAGATGGATTTAGACGACGCGTTATTAGGGCTCGATAAAATGCCCACATTATTGAGTGAAGAGAAGAAACTTCGAAAGGATTGGAAAGCCCTATTTATGATACGTCTGCATTTGTTAAATCAGATTTTGCAGGATGTTTTGAACGAGAAGTCTGCCGCTGATTTATGGTTCAGATTGGAGCAATTATATATGAAGAAAATCCTGACGAGTAAGCTGCATTTAAAGCAGCGGTTATATTCTCATCAGTTATTGGAAGGAGCCTCTATTACAGAGCACTTTACTGCATTCAAGGAGTTAGTTTCAGATTTGGAGACTATGGGATGCAAGTATGATGAGGAGGATTTGGGGTTGATTCTGTTATGCTTGTTGCCTGCTTCATATGGTTCTTTCAGAGATACGATCTTGTACAGAAGGGACAGTCTAACTTTGAAAGATGTTTATGGTTCTTTGTTATCAAAGGAAAAGATGAAGTAGCTTGTTAAGGAATCCGAGTCTCGAGGTGAGGGATTAGTCGTTCGAGGTAGAACAAGAGATTCAAATAACAAAGGCAGTGACAATGTTCAAAGTTCGAAGGGCCGATCAAAGTCAAGGACCTGAGATAGAACCTGTTACTTTTGTCATGGAAGGGGGCACATCAAAGCCGAGTGCCGTAAATTGCAGAATGAGTTAAAGAGAGCTGAGAAGGGAAAACAACCGATGATGTCCGGTGCAGTAGTTGTCGCACAAGATGAAGACTATAGTGATGGAGATTTTCTAATAGTGTCAGAGGGAAACTCAAAGCCAAACAAAGAGTGGATTCTGGATTCAGCGTGTTCGTTTCATATGTGCTACAATCGGGATTGGTTTACGACATATCAGACCGTTTCAAGAGGTGCTGTGTTAATGGGCAATAACACACCTTGCAAGATAGCTGGTATTGGTACCGTTAGAATCAGAATGTTTGATGGAGTTGTGAGGACACTGGGTAGCGTGCGACATGTTCCCGAGTTAAAGAAGAACCTGATCTCGTTAAGTACTCTTGATTCGAAAGGGTACAAGTACAGCGCTGTAGGTGGAGGTATAAAGATCAGTAGGGGTGCTCTCATCAAGTTAAAGGGACACAGAAGCTCTGCAAATTTGTATGTATTACAGGGTTCTACGGTGATGGGTAATCAGGCTACAGAGTTTGTGAATTCACCTTCAAAAGGTTTGTTGGAGAAGACTCAGAGGAAGTCAGGTTCTCAGGTGAAGTTCAAGTTGGGTTCTGAATCCACATCAGAGCCGATATGTCAGCCTATTACAGATGTTCAGCGTGATGCAGTCACCACATCGTCACCAGTTTTAGTTACAGTTTCACGTCATAGAGGTATCGTTAAAAGCAGAACCAAGGGAAAGGGTAAAGCTCTACGGCGATATAGTGAAACATCTACAGTGGGTTACGCATTGAGTGTGTTCGAGAGTATAGATTCAGCACATTCACATGTAGTTCGTTGCGACATCTCTGATAATTCGGTGGTACAATGGAGCAGATGTGATTTCTCTCCGAGTGTGTCTCTCAAGTTTAAGCGGGGCTTAAACTTGATCCGTACCAGGTTTTGAGTTGGCCCATCAGGGGCCTTTGTGGAAGAGGAGGTTATTTTTCGTTGGAGTTTTGCAGTTCGCCTTACATTGGAATTTCTTTGAAGGTGGAGACTGTTAGAGTTCAGTGTTCTGGATTCGTTTTGGGGTGGGCCGTGAAGCCTGCATTGGATCTCTCAGGTGGAATTCGTGTCAAGGTGGAGATTGTTAGAGTTTGGGGTGACCCGAATTCTAGTTGGGCTGGGTTAGGCCCATATCCAATATTAGGGTTATTTAGTTTCTCTATATATTGATGCTTGAGTCACAAAACTCATTGTACCTTGATTTTCTTCATAGTGATTTCTCCTCTGCTTGTGGTTTTTTCCCGTTAGGGTTTTCCACGTAAATCTTGGTGTCTCTGCTTCCGCAGTTTTTTTTTCCGTTTCGTGTTCGATTCTCAACAGAAACCATACTTAAAATGAGTACCGCGTATCACTCACAAACGGTGGGGCAAACGAAGGTGGCGAACAGATGTTTGGAGTTGTATATATAATGTTCATCTGCTGATAAACCGGGAGATTGGTGTAAATGGTTACATTGGGTGGAGTATTAGTATAATACATCTTTTCATACATCCATTCAAAGGACTCCTTTCAAGAATTTGTGTAATAGAAATTCTCCATTAATATTTTGACATGAGGATGAGATTTCTAAAATATCAGCTGTGGAGTTACAGTTGAAGATCAATGATGAAATTTTAAAGATGTTGAAATTTCATTTATCTTGGGTGCAACAGCGCATCACAGTTTCAGCAAACAAGTATAGGCGAGATTTGTCCTTTGATGTGAGGAGTTGGTGTTATTGAAAATCAAATCTTACTGGCAAAAGTCTTTAGCAAAGAAAGCAAATGAGAAGATTGTTCGGAAGGTAGGCAATGTGGCTTATGAGCTGAAGTTACTGGCTAGTGCATCTATACACCCGACTTTTCATGTCTCTTGTTGAAAGCCATTCAAAGGGAATTCAGGTGAAGTTGTTCATGTGCCCCTGCAATGGTCTGAAGCTGGAACTAAGCATATCAAACCTGAAGCTGGAAATGAGCATTAAAGGAGATGTTACTGGCAAGTTTTGATTAAATGGAAGGATGTTCCAGTTTTTGAAGTGACATGGGAGAACTTTCATTACATCACTCAACAGTTTCTAGATTTCAATCTTGAGGACAAGGTTGGTCTTTGGACACCCGCGGTAATGATAACTCAGCTATCCGTTTTACATATTGTAGGAGGACGGGTGTTAAAGAAGGGAGTTAGGGGTAGCTGAGTTAGTAGTCTCAACTACTAAAGGTAGTTAGTTAACTGCCATGATCAGTTATTGTAACTAAGTCGTATTAATAAAAGACTTAGCTGCGAAGAGGGAAGGTAAGAAGTTAGTAACTGGGAAATAGATGTTGTAAGGAGGTGATGGAGCCTTGAAGATCCGGAGTTGTACGGTGTGTGAAGGTGTGTCAATTCCTGGTTGTAATTCCATTTTTTTCATTAAGGTACCTGGATAATCTGTCCAGATTGATCAGAATTGCCAAGTTCTATCACTCTTAGAGAGTCCAGCAATGTTGTTACTGTTAGTATATGATTGATGTCAAAAGATGAACTTGAATTAATAGTATCAAAAAAGAAAATATATCCTCCAGATAATTGTTCAGTGCTACAGAATAGAATGACACAAAATGAGTGGCAAAAAGTCTGCATGCAAATGGTTTAAAGGCGCGAAGATTTGGATCATGTGTTTATTTTTTATTGGGTTTGTTTGAGTTACCACTTAACAAATTCAATTTCGTAAACACTCTTCTCTTATTGCTTAACCTTACTGCTGAAATGTGAAATAGTTTTGTTAAAGAGATTGTACTATGTAACTGAAACTTACGAGCATGCAAAAAGGAATGAACTTGCTAGCTTTCAAGGAGATGATTGAATTATTTAAAATCAGAAAGAAGATGGAAAATTTTTTAACCTTATTTCATCTCTGTCATGGATGAACCTTCTTCTATATTTTTCTTTTCATGAAAAGTAGCCTAGTTTTTCTGTGATGGGATGAACTCTCAATGCTATTCCTGGCTAAATCTATCTTATGAGCACAAATTACTTAATGGAATTTGCTTTCTTTTTATTTTGACGTGAACAAGACTTGATAAAAAAAAGTTGCATAACCATGTCTTGCATCAAGTTTTCACATTTATTGTGGATTCTGTTGGGGAGGGAACTTAATAAGAGTTGGTTCTGTGTGTACAGGGAGAAAATGGTTGCAGTTCTTCTATATGCCGGAGCAAAGCCAAACTTGGTCACGGACCCAACCTCAGAAAATCCTGGGGGATGCACAGCTGCTGATCTTGCATATGTGAAGGGTCATGATGGCTTGGCTGCCTATCTTTCAGAAAAGGCTTTAGTAGCTCCTTTCCAGGAAATGAGTATAGCTGGAAATATAAGTGGTACACTGCAAATCAGCACAACTGAGAGGGAGAGTGTAGACTCTGAAAACCTCAGTGAGGAGCAGCTACATATGAAAGATACTTTGGCAGCCTACAGAACAGCTGCCGATGCAGCAGCACGTATAAATGCTGCATTTCGCGAGCATTCTTATAAGCAAAGATCTAAAGAAGTTCAGGTTTCTACTCCAGAGATGGAAGCGCGCAATATTATTGCAGCTATGAAAATTCAGCATGCATTCCGCAATTATGGAATGCGACGTAAAATGGCAGCTGCTGCTCATATACAATACAGATTCCGTACTTGGAAATTGCGTAAAGATTTTCTTAACATGCGACATCAAGCTATAAGAATTCAAGTGAGAATTTTACCTTGTTTAATAATATGCACTTTGTTTTACAATATGCCTTCTGCCTTTGCCTTAAGTCTATTATCAGAACCAAACAGTAGGCATGGATGTCCAGCTACTACTTTGGTATACCAAATTCAAATAATTTTGACATTCACTTATTTTAATTTTCAACATGATTAAGTGTTGGCTGGGACTTGATATTGACAAGTCATACCAATCACCCTGTATTTGCTTTGTTGTCCTCCCTGCCCCAATCATAAATTAGAAGCATGTAAAACCCGAAGCAGATCTTATCTTAACCAACACAAAAGCCGTTATTTCTTCCTATTAATTTGACAAAGATTTCTTCTGTTATTTTTAAATGTTATTCTGCTGTTGTAATCGTTTATAAATTGTTGCTTTTACCTGAAGCAGAACTTAACTGTAATCTAGACAATGACAATTATTTCTTCCTATTAATTTGACCGACTTCTTCTGTTTTCTCTTTTAAATGTTATTTCTGTAACTTTTTCCTTCAGGCTGCATTTCGAGGTTTCCAAGAACGGAGGCATTACCGTAAAATTATTTGGTCTGTTGGAGTGCTTGAGAAAGCTGTACTACGGTGGCGCTTAAAGAGAAAAGGCTTTCGGGGACTTCAGGTTGAACCTGTCGAACCAATTGCAGAGGAAAGACAGGAAAGTGATACAGAGGACAAGCCAGAAACAAGCAAGTGAGCGTGTTGAGAGAGCTGTTGTACGAGTTCAGGCCTTGTTTCGTTCAAGGAAAGCACAAGAAGACTATCAGAAAATGAAGATGGCCCATCAGGAAGCAATGGTAAGTAACACACCCACCCTAAAGTTACAAATGCTAAAATTGATATTCAAGGCAATTAATTATTTGGTTTTACTATTTTTTCAGCTGGAATATGATGGAGTTTTCGATCCTGATAGTGAATATGCGTAGTTGAAAACAAATGTTGCCCTTACTGGCATTTGTGACAAATAATAAGAATTCTAAGTGGAAGGCTTGTGAGCTTCAAATTTCATAGCCTGTACATAAATGTAAATGCCTAGTGTTTCTTCTATTTTCACTTTTAACCTGTATCTTCTGTCGCCAGGGGGACTATACTTTGGGGGCCTTGATATTTGATCATCTTGGGAATGCTTGGATTGAAATGTGTTTTACTTGGACAGAAATTTGTTCGTAGCAGTCAATTTTGAGGAATGATTTCGTCAAGTTTACATGGTTTTACTTCCATCATCTTACTCCTTCAAAGTTGAGATCTTATTTCTTTTGATATACATAATGGCAATAAAGGGGATGCATCGTAGCTATGTATGTGTATGTCTATATACATATGTAAAGTCTGGAGGCTGACATACATAGTTGTAAATGAATTATGAAAAGAACACGCAATTTGTTGTAGTTGTGAGAATGATGCGAGTAATCTAGGAAATGTGTTGGGTGGAACGATACAATATTTATTGACCAACTCTTAAACACATTGTGTCCTGTTCAGAAGACTTACCTGAATAAGCCACAATTTGAAAGCAAAAGACTCCTGTTGGGAACAATAATTGGCATTGAAAGAAATTATTTTATTTCATTTCACTGTAATAGGTTGGAAATTTATGAGCAGGATATAAAAGCTGGAAAAGGGTACGATGAATGTAGGAATGTCTTGAAGTTATCGACCCTTTCAGATTTCAAAGGATGCAAAATCTGGGGATTATGCTCCTAAAAACCCCTCCAACTGAAACTAGCTTGTGAGACGCATTGCACAGATACCTTGACCAGGACACCCAAGCATAGAAAAAGTGAACAAATATAAGTGATAAATGACCAATAAACTAGAGTGTCGGAAATAATATATGGTAAGGTGGAAGTTGTTAGGAATTGAATTGTGTCTGAAGAGAGAGAAAGTGCATTATATAAATGGGAAAGATGAGAGGGAAGAGAAGATGAAATATTTTTACAGCAAAGGTCCTACTGACTAGTCTTTTTTCCAAGTGATTAACTCAGTGGTAATTTCCATGTGTAATACCCCAAATTTTTTATTATATTTTGCTTAAAAAGATAATGTTTATAATTAAGGATAAATTAAGTTGTGTTGGGTGATTTTGTATTTAATGAGTAAACGGTGGTTTCTAGTTTAGAAAATTTGTTAAATTAATAGAGTAGCAGGGGTGTGGTCGATCGTAAGGGAGAGTGGCGGTCGATCACACATATTTTAAAACTTTTCAGCGTAAAAGGTAGGATTCCGGTCGATCACAGGAAGGAATGTGATCTACCGGTATTTGCTAAAATATTCTAGAGGTGAGATATGTTCGAAGTGGTCAATCGTGGCCTCGTTTGACTGACCGAGAATTTTGAAATCATGGATTTGCGGTCGATTGTCCATTGAAGGTGATCGACCGCTTTCCCTAAAATCTTCTAGAAACTGTTTTTAAGCTATTTTCTAGTCGATCATGGGAAGCGTTTGATCGACCGGGAATTCAGATCATTGCCTAAATCTATCAATGCTGTGATATTCTGATTGGTGGGTTTTGAGGTTGGAGCTCCATGGATGCCATGCATGCATCCATCTGCCCTTCACTAACATATGGCTGCAGGAGATTGGTCGGGGCTTGGAGATTTAAGTATGAAGAAAGGAGAAGTCTGGAAGGAGGTCTATGTGAAAGGAAATAGCTGCAAGTGAAATAGAGAAAAAGGTAGGGGGAGAGAGGGAGCTTTCGGGAGAAAAGAAATTTGGAGTTAATGAGAGAAAATAGTGATTAAAAGGAAGGGAAAAGTGAGAGCTTCAGGAGAAGAGAAGTTGAGAGACATAGTGAGTTGCTGGGAAGAGGAAGAAGAAAGCAGAAGAGGAAGGAGAGTCACACGATGGGATTTCCTCATTTCAATTTTCTCCAAGGAATAAGGTAAGAAATGTGTGTGTGTTTCCCCTTTTTGGGGCTATATCACAAGAGATAGAGGTCTATTTGGGAGATGATTTTGTTGTTTGATTAAAGGTTCTGAGATTTATCAAGAGTATGATTGAGGAATGTTGCATTGTAGTTCCTGCATAATAGAATGTTATATAAAGAATTAGGTTCCTGCTATTGGAGATGTAGTATTATGAAGTGTTGTTGAATCAAGTAATGATAGGTTGTTTCTTATTGCTATATGTTGTGGCTAATAATTCTGTTATGCAAAGGTTGAGGACACTGTTGTAAAGCTAATTAACCATGGATAGAGGTATGATTATCAGATTTAGGTTTTGATCATGCAAACTCTTGGAGATGTATTGTGTTACTATTATTTGATGTGTTGCTTACTGTTGCTATAACTAACATGTTTTAGAGATGTATTGTTATTAATGGTTGTTATAGTTGAATGATAATATGCTTGTTGTAAATCATGTCATTGTTAAGAATGAATGGTCACTTTGAGGATGTATTGTTGGATACGTAGGTTATTGTTGTTGTCAAGGATTTCATATATGTTGTTTGGTTGTTGTTTGATGCTTTTATGTTCATGCTTCAAGGAGGGATTGATTATATGTTAGAGGAATGTTAAATTGTATGCATTTATATGTGATCATGCATCATGGTTTTTCCTAAAACACTACAAAAATAGTTTATCATGCATCAGGTTTTCATATGGCTTTAAGTAAAGAAAAGATAAAGGAAATTCATAATTTAACTACAAAGGTTGAGGCTTTGGGAACAAGTTCTCAATGTAGTTATGAGGTTTTGGCGGACGTTGTCCCCAATGGTAGAGGCTTTGGGCGATCCCCCAATGGTTGATGCTTTTTATGCTAAATTCATGTATAAAGGGTTGGTGGAACTGATTCCCATGGTTAGAGGCTTTGAGTTGAGCTCCAATGGTAAAATGGAAACGGTAAAACAGTAATGGTTAAAATGGTAATGGTAGTAAAAAGAAGAAGAAACTAAAAAGGAAAAATGTTTTTATAAAAAGGGTATTATATGTTTCATATTGCATTTTATTTCTTGCTGAGTATTAGGCTCATAGTCTTGTGATGTAGATATGCATGGTAGCGAGGATATGAGTTGATGATGGAGCATTTATTCGTTGCGAACTTGGTGGTTGGCTAGGCTAAAGGTTTTTTAAGGAAATGTAATGGCTTTGTAATTATTTTAATTCGTAAAGTGTTCATTGTTTTAAGTTAAGGCAAGATTTGTAAAGATTTAATTAACAAAAAGAATTTTTAATATCGTATTCTCAAGCATTTTGTTTTACTCATAAAAGTCTTCCGCTGTGATTTATAAAGAAAAATGTCTTTCAAATTACATGTTTTAAAATGTAAGAAAATCGAGATGTTGCACCATGTCAGTGTTCCAATGGACCTGTGGTGTTTTACTCCCTAAAAACTTCCACCTCACCATGTATTATTTCCTAGACAAAAATGTTAAATTTATTTAACATTATTTGGTGGATCTACATGTTTGTAAACATTGAGTCACACATTGTGGTTGTCGTTATATATTAAGGCCAATTAAAAGTGATTATAATAAAGTTTTATATTTAGATTTATGAGTATATTGGATAATATAGGTTGAGCCCACTAAGCCTAACATATGTCTAGATACTGGGATGTCATTACTTATTCAGTGATAGGTAGAATACTAATAATGCACTCAATAATCACTCAAGGGTTATGGTCCCCTATTCCTAAGGTATTCTAACATTTTCATTGTGAGAGAGTTCCTATCAACTCTTGAGATTGTGTGGTGTGTTTAGAGAAAACAGAAGACCTTCGTACCTGACTTGCTTCCTATAAATTTTGCCATGGAGTCATGTATGTCTTTACTATTCTTTTGATTTTTTGACATGAATAAATGTGAATTGGGGATTAGATTTACAGATTTAAGATTATAGAAATTAGGCTATTTAAGTTCTAACAAGAAAAGCTAATAAGATCCAAAAGACGATTGGTGTCGTGGGTTGTCGAACTTTCTACATGTTTAAGAAATTAAGCATAGACACTATGAAGTGTGAGGTCAAGTTGCCTTAGAGGGGAAAGTTGTTGATGTCAAGGGATGCTTGATACCGTGAATCATCGAACAACCTACCAAGTTAGGGAAGTCAACATGGATACTATGAGATCAAATTGTGTTAGATGAAAACGCTAACGATATTTAAGACAGATGGTGTTGTGATTCGTTAGGTAAGTTATCGATCTATGAAATTGGCAGGGGAAATAGTAAGGTTGGATTGCCTTAGACAAAGAAACTAATGAGATCTAGAGATGGTTGGAGTTATAGGTTGTCAAGTAACTTAGGCTGTTAAGGAATTCAACAGTAAGTGAATATAAGAATTATTGAAATTTGAATAACAAGAGAGAGAGTTGAGAATGTCATATTGAAAGAAGATTGATTTAATTTATGTTTCAGTCAATTATAGCTTTTTAATAATTAATCTTTGTTTTTATACGTTGAGTTAATCAATACTTGAAGATTTGTAGGATTAGTGGTGTTCGACAGTTTAATGGTTATGAATAAATGGATTTAAATTTCTTGGTAAATTTAAATAAGTTTGATTTGTATTGGTTGAAAGTTTGTGAATTTTAATAAAGGGAAAATGACAAATCAATCATCATCTTTTGCAATCAATGACAAGTCAATCATCATTTTTTTATTGACAATTTAACCACTAAAATATGAAAAAATAATGCTACCAACATTACTGTCACGTTTGCTGTTAATCGTGATGATGTCGAGCTGCGACGGTTTGTACATAAATGCCGCGACTCTATAGTTTTTTAAAAAATAAGTCTACAATTGTCATGAACCGCCGCGGTTTAAGACGACGCTGTCGCGGTGTGTCAATAAACCACTACGGTGTCCTATGAAACCGCCGCAGTGTATCGACACACCGTTGCGGCTTCATCTTAAACCGCAATGGTTTATCGTGCCTCGGTCTTTCATCATTTGTCATAAAACATAAGATTTGATCGTGGGCTTCGCATTTTCACCGTGAACAACGATAACCTCGGATAACATTCGAACTCTCACACCTTCGTTCCACACTGTTCAATCGATATCGGTGTATTCCCAAGCAAAGAAAATGGCGCTTAAGCAAAAGGGTGATCCATCACAAACTCACCCGCAACCACAGGCAGAAACAACAGACTCTGCCTGTTAACGCTGTCAGTCAGCTTGCAACTGACCTCATAGTCGATCAGCTTCACCGACCTATACCAGCCATGGTGCAAGAAGGAGCACCTACGTCACAAGGAGCAACCACCGCGGTGCAAGATGGTCAAACCATTACGGTGCAAGATGGACAAACCGCCGTGATACAAGATGGATAAACCGCCGCGATGCAAGATGGAAAAACAGCAGCGGATGGTTTGGAAAAATTGTGGCACAATTTCAACCTCAACCGCAGCCTCAACATTCAGCCGGAGATGCAGTGGTTCATTTCCAACCCATTACAACCCCCCACTATTTAGGAGAGCCTATGTGAAAGAACGGTATGAAGATGATGTGAAACACCGTTCAATTATTTTTTCTAAAAGAGTAGAGTTGGAGTCCTTGGCTGAGTTGGGAATTCAGTAATTGTTTGAGGGTGCTGGCTTAGCCGGTTTGTGTCGGATGGGGGAAGTTACTGTGAGAGGATTGTGAGACTCTTTTATGCAAATTTGAAATTGTCCACCTAGCCATTAGAGTTCCAAACTTATATGTTTGGACGAGAGTTGAGGTTGACTCTCAATGATCTTAATGTGATGCTTGGATGTGTACTAGAGGGATCAAGGGATGAGTATTACCATGTGTCTCGGGATCCACCATTCATCATGCAAGGAGAAGGGCTGACAGTGCTTAGATTGCTGCACTGGGATCCCGAGATTGGCGCGTACAAGAAGCCATAGGGCAGGGAACTGAATGTCATAGCCCGAGTGATCCACATCATCACGACGTACACCATTTTGCCTCGGGATGGATATCGAGACCATGTTAGCTACATGGATCTCTATTTGCTCAAGAAAGTGTTCACCAGGGAAAAGGTGGACATCAGATATGTCATTCTGAGGCACATGCACGAGGTGCTCAACAACCCGGCCAAGAGTCTACCATTCAATTGGTTCATCCAGAGGATTGTTGAGCAGTATGAGGTACCCATCTCGAAGGATGAGCTGAGAATCGAAGAAATGGCCACATACATGTACAACAAATTGAAAGTGGACCGAATGGGGTCAGCAAAGTTGGAGGGGAATTTGCACGCTAGACCCTGAAGAAGCAAGGTAACGTGTCCCAGCCGCTAGCCTGCCCCCCCCCTAAGTTGTATAACCTCCACCACCCTTGGTGGCTCAGTCTTCTGCCCCCTTGGAAGAACAACCTCCAGTATCGCCTCTATAGCACATGGAGGAGAATGCTCTGCAGCCGATGCAATTACCACTCCTTAGAATCTCATTTTACTTCGATACCTAAGGAGACATCCGATTGGATGCACAGGATGGAGGAGCTCCATCAAATGATGCTTAATAAAATAGAAATGATGGAGGAGCACCTCCAAATGGCACTACTCCAAATTAAAAAAGTGGAGGAGAAAGCAGAAGAGAGGCATCAGTGAGTAGAAGAGAGGCCTTATGAGATATTGGCAGCATTTCAGAGCATGGAGCAGCGAGCAGCCCCTACAGCAGCCTCTCCATCGTCCTCTGAAGCAACAGAAGTGACAAACCGCTTATAGGTTATTTACTTTGTACGCAAAGTCCAGTCTTTACCTTATTTGTGTTTGACGTAATACATGTCGTTGATTTGCAGCACCATTGCCCTAAGAGGCTAACCTGCTCCTCTTGCCGTGCAGGAGACAAGTGCGTCGCTGCCTCAGCCACTTAAAACTGTGCATGTGGTACGTCTTTGATTTGGTTATATACGTGTGTCTGCATTTATTCATGCCTTATTAGTCTGATGGCCTTTTGCCATTTTTTTTTGCAGGCATGTGAATTGATAAATGTTTTCAAGAATTACGTTTTGGGAAATACTCGGAAGAATTTGGAGACATGAGCAATTCTTGGGGGAAAGCTGATCGAGGATGCATACACCATCACTGTAATGACCTGGATTTTCGTAAATCCTTGAAATGCGTGAAATTTTTGAAATCAAATTAGAGAGCGCCTAAGTCCGGATTGCTACCCACCGTTCATGAAACTCGATATAAAATCTCCTTTAGTAAAACTTATGCAGAAGCGTAATTAATTAAGATCATCGTTTTGTAAGACATAGTGGAAGTGTTATGAAAAACATTTCATTTAAAGCGTTACGGAAGCGTAAAGAACTAAATACAAAACCATTAAAATACTATTTTATACAGTTTACCACTTGACTGAATTACAACATTTAAAACTTAGCTTAATTAAAATGGTTTCTCTTTTATCATTTTTTATATGCCTAGCCAACCACGAGCCTCCCTTTGCATGCAAATCCATCATCCCTGCTTGCTAATGTCCGTCCTCTGCTTATCTTTTCTACTTCTAGTCCATGCATTTATTCTACGTACTGTACCTACATCTACACTACAAGCAACTGTAAGCCCGAAGGCTTAGTAAGGAAAAAGGAAAATGCAGTGCATGCTATGCCTCTCTTTAATCCATGTTGGAATGGGGGACACCCAAACCAAATCCGTTCATTAAGTCATTAAACCATTTATTACTTTTCTTTAAGTCGTTACTCGTACTTCGAGCTGGAATTGGGAGGTTTTTCTCGTGCAATGGCCTAGTGGTCGGATCTAGCCTTTTTCCTCGCATCTAGAACTCCCGCACCCTATTAGGGAGGGGTTCGACCTAGATTGCAGACTACATCCACTATCCATTCACTCCCAATCCCCTTTCTTCTTCTCTTTCTTAACATTTTAACTCACTATGCATTTGTACCACTACCGAGGTGACACTTCCTATACTTTCTATTAACATGATGCGTGATGCTTCACAACTTAATATCAAAAGAAGTGCAATACATAAATAAACCATCACTACGTGAATGTCACTCTTTAATCCATTTTGGAATGGGGGCCGCCCAAACCAATCGTTTCATTAGTCTATTTGTTCATTTCCTTCTTTACTTTAATTCTTCTACTTTGATCCTTTGGGATCCATCTTTCTATTTTCTTTGATCCCATGGGATCCATCGTTCTATCGTTCTATTCTTTCATTCTTCCATACTCGTATCTCGAGTTGGAATTGGGAGGTTTTTCTTGTGCAATGGCCTAGTGGT
>CM039479.1:5588414-5793591 GCA_022433065.1 Begonia loranthoides | reverse complement strand
CGCTTTCTCTTATAATTCCTAGTTCTAGTAAATTTTTACATTCTTGTTGAAATTCCTCTACATCTATAATACTATATGGAATTCGATTAGGAACATTTATTTCAGTTAAAGGATCTTTTAGCTTAATAATAATTTCTTCCTTATTAGTATTTTTATTTTCATCAAGAGGATTCTCACTACAAACTTCTTGTAATTTGTGTTCTAGAATTTGTCGTGTAGTATATAAAAAGTTAATGATATGTAAAACTTCATGACCAATACTTTTAACTACTTCAGTAGGAGTGACTATTTTGGTAGTGATTTGAGAAGGTTGAGTATCTTCTCCCCCCAGAAAAGTAAGAGAAATAGTGTGAAGTCGTTGAATAAAGGGATGATATAGTTTCAAAAAATTATTTCCTAAAATAATATCGACGCCAGAGTCATGCAGATATATGGTTTTGGCAATAAAATGATAGCCTTCAATAATAATACGAATATAAAAATTAACATACCATATAGGATGAATAGATTTATCGGCATACCATATGGTCCACAACCATCATACTAGTAGATTCTGTAGGAGTGGCACCAGATGCATAACTCTACTTATACTTATTAGACCTTTGAAAGTCGGTACCAATAGGCTGATACTGCTATTGAAATGGTAATCTATTACCCACTGGGTGTGGTGAAGTAAAGCTCTGCAGTCCATAATAATTACATTGATTATGTCTTGAAAATTCTCTGCTAGCTCCAAAACCAGGTCTAACATAAACTGATTGAGTAGGCGCTGAATTAGCTGGTGAAGGTTTAGGATTCACTGGGTAGTTCCTCCTCAAATGTCCAGGCTGCCCATAAGTATGACAAATATAAGGGTCTGAGCGCCCACTAGCACAAGGAGTATCACTAGACTATCCATTAGCTCCACTTTAGGCGTGTCCACCTTTGTTCTGACCCTTTTTTTAATCCTTGGTCATTTGCCACCCACTTTCTACTCTTTGTTCATCTCTCCTTTATACTCTCTAAACTGCTCAACCAAATCAGCTTCAACTCGCTGAGCAGCAACAACCACATCTGAGATAGATCTTAATTCCATAACTGATAACTGATGTCGGATCTTAGGCCTTAAATGATTACTGATCTTTACCATCTTGTCAATCAAACCAATCTTTCTTATATACTGTAACAACTCCATAAACTTGATATAATATTCCAGCACAGTAAGACTCTCTTGCTCCAAGTCTTCAGAAGCGATGATCATATTCTGACGGTGACCAAACATTGCAATAGTTGTCTATAAAGACTTCTTCAAACAGGGTTCATGTCATCATATCTAATGGATAATCTAATTTCAGAGATTTCCATAAGATTTCAGGCATCTTCTCAAAGTAGAAGGTCGCAAATCCAACCAATATTCCATCAGAACTCCAATAGCGGTCAAATTCTTCTGCATCACCCTCAACCAATTCTCAGCATTATAAGGGTTAGCTCCGCCCACAAATACCGACGGGTTTATAAGTCCCAACTACATAAAGAAGTTCATATGGAGCGTCTCGGGTTCTTGGTTTCTACTATCCCGAGACAAACTCTGCAGTATCCCTCAAGGCTACTAAAGAATTAGTATGCTTGGACTTAGCCATTTGTACAATAGCAAAAGCATGATTTCTAGTAGCTCTTCTAGGAGGAATTTTTGAAAATCTAAAAAATTTATGAGGAATTGATGCACCACGGGGTGCAAGAATTCACAATAAGGGAAAAGAGCAAATTGACTATCTCCAAAACAAATCACTGACACAAAAACAATGATAACTCATGATGCAGAAAGTCAATCAAGCCCAAATTTACAGGAGGATTAGAAATCACAAATACAAAGATCACCACCAAAAATCTCGCTCAGAATTGTAGTGAGGAAGGAGTTATGTATTTAGCAAAATGCTGCCCAAAAAAAGACCTCAACAAAACAGATTCGAGAACCAGATTAAAAATACTATAGCTTTTAGTACAGAAGTCCAATTTGGAAGGGACGTCAAATAAACAGAGACTAAAGTTCACACCTAATTTCACGATAAAAAGCTTTAGGGAACAAAAGATATGCACGTAACAATACTTTGTTCCGAAATGATTCCAACAAAAATAGTTTCAACGAGTCTCAATTAACAGCGCACAAAATCCAGAGTTTGATTCCAAAATTCATCAAAATTATATCCAGTTCACCATACTCCAGAGAAGATCACGTACACAAATTTTCAGAACAAAATTCTAAGTGGAACAAAATCAAATAGCAACGAACTTACGAGTTGGTCTGCTAATTCCCTAAACCCGGAACAATGACTTCGATGGACTCTTTTTGCAAAAGCCACTCCAGCTCATTTTCCACCTATCTTCTGGTCTCCTCTCTAGAATAATACTTTTAAGGAAGTATTGGATGACAACAGCATAGGACTCCTCCTCCCAAGAATGGCAGAACGTGAGAAAGAGAATGGTTGAAGTTGAGTCTTCAAGTTTAGCCTTAACATGAACTCCGATTTGCGTTTGGGAAGAAACTCCAAAACAGGTTGTAGCAACAGCAAATTGAGTCAAAATTGAAGATTAGGCTACATTAGGGAGGCTAAGTACCCCTCCAAAGAAGCCCTAATGCAAGATTACACAAATGCCCTTGAGAACCCAAAATTATGCATGAGTGCTCGACTAACATGCTAGCTGAGCACTTTAATAAAAACCGATTTATAATGACCTAAAAATTAACCAAACTAACCAACAATCTAGTAGCTCCACAAAACATAAGTTCAACTAACATGACAAAACATAGAAAGAACATATTTCAACCTAAAGGTCCAATTTCGCTTCGGAGTTGTGTTCTTCAAAGTGGTGGCGGGTGTTGTGGATAAGCCAAGGGGGTGCTTTTTCAATCCAAGTGAGTAAATGACTTGGTGCCTTTTTGTCTTCATGTTTAGGCTCCTCTTCAATATCATTTAGTACGATGTCCCCTACAAAATAACAAATAGTTAGATGAGTAATGAGCCCCTTAGCTCGGACTCGGGTGATAGGGCCTTGAAGTGCATCAGGTATGTTAGAATATGTCCTTAAGCATAGTATTTGCAAATTATAATATATTACTACACTATCTATCTTTTTTATATCACTTTTCAAGATAAGAATCTGACTTTGATACCAAAAATTTTGTCACGACCCACAATGGACCCGAGACAAAACGAGAAACAACTCTGCTCGAAAGAATGAAATCGTCTAACCCTTTTTTTCTATAATTTAATAATTAGCAGCGAAAGTCTTGAAACATTTATTACTTGACAGGACCCGACAAAACATGGGATAAATAGGCTCAACAAGTGATATTTAGATAGTATAGCAATATAATTGAAAAATAATTGTGCAGGATAAAAATGTAAAATACAATTACAGTTATCTATAACAAAGTTTACCACACAAAATATCTCTTAAAGAAAATTTATTAAAATGCTAGAATAAATAAATAAATCTCGTTAAATTTCTACTTTTGATTTAGCAACTTAAAATTTTGTTGATAAAGTCTTGAAATAGTGTCTTTGGGGGGAGTTGACTAAATTCAATTGGGATCAAATTTTATGTTCAAAAATTAATTTCAACAATGATTAAGCATGTATGATCTTAAATTTTGTGTTTTATAAATTCATTTTTTTGAAAATTGTATAGAAGAGTACGCGTTTAAAACAATCCACTATAACGCACTTCGTAATTAAAATAGATTATTGTTGTACCAAATAAAATCTCAGTAAAAATGGAACCACTTACGGACTTTGGGCACACCATGTCATAGGTATATCACATAATAAAAGTAATATTCGGCGATCACGAAAGCCACATAAAGACTTTGATCATATTTAGGGTTTTGTGCTTAGTGACACAACATATACAACTGTCTCATTACTGTAGTTAACAACAAACAAACACATCCTTCCATAGTAGAATGTGGGTAAAATAAAACAGGATCCCAAATTGGGTCAATCGAACTCAGTTCACACGACCAAGTTGATCTAGTAATTTTTTATATGCATGCTTTAATAAAAATATGTACATTAAACAAAATACACATAATGTAAAATTCGACGACCTATAAAATGGACACATCATTTTATATGAGACACATATCAAAATATTATTTAAAGAAAATTTTATGCAATGTTGTGTATAAAATTAAATCCCTACCTCAAATTGCGCTTATCACCTGCCCAAACCCAATTATTCAAAAGTTCAATTTTTAGAGCCCATGCTTTTTAAATTTAAAATTTGGTACCTAATCAAAAAATAGTCGTCAAATTTTTATACTTCCCAAATTTTTACTCAAAAATAATCTCAAATTAATTAGATAGAAAATACTTAAAAATTAGCCTCAAATTGGCTCTGGACTGCAACTCAAAGGGGGTGTTCCGCGAACCACTCAAGGTTGGACTACAGCCCAAATAGGGCCTAGGCCTTGCTGGCCTGGTCTGCGGCTCAGATGGAACTTCGTCCGCATCCCAGCCTTTCACAGAAAGAGCTTGGATGTAGACGACATTGACACAAGCGATGTCGTCTCCAACCAAGACTTCAACTGGTTGAGGCCAAAGCAGAGGCCAAGGCAACCGATGCCGCAACTCAACGTCCTCAAAGTCATGAGTCACCATTATCATCGACGTTATTCGTGCAATTTCATTGCCATAATTCGTCCAACCCCTTGGCCAAAAACTCTCAAATTAACAATTAAATTTCAAAATTCCAAACTCTTGACTAATATGCCAACAAACAGAGAAAAGCTAGAGAGAAAAATCTAATTTTTATTGTCTCACCGAATTTTGATTTTCAAAAGTCCCAACCAACACCATAATTATGTACTCGACCAAACACAGATTCCTTCAAAAAAAAATTGTGTATTAAAATTTAGAACTTTAGCTAGTGAAATCTAAAATACTGATAGAGCAAGAGGGCGAAAGGTAGAGAGAAACGAAGTGTGAGGAAAGGAATAGGAGATTCTAGTTTAATGGAGGGGAGGGGGAAAAAGAAAAAGTGAAGGATTTTCTTTCCTAGTCCAAAATGCTCCCGGGGAGGAAAATTCTTTCCTTTTAAAAAAAATTTCCTTAATAAAAAATATAATAATTATTTTCCTTACAAAGTCTCTATTACAATGTGTCCATGATTGGTGCACGGATTATGTGTTCATATTAACATGGACACATGAATGTTGATATGAGATATAATCAATGAATATGAAGTTGTTTTACAAATGGGATAGATGGACACAATGCACATCTAGATTTCATATAATGTGGCTGATAGACATATCATGTATGCAGCATAGGCCTAATTAATATAAGACAAATAAAATGTCATTCTATAAACATTGATGTTGATGAGCACATCACATTCATGTAATTGGTATGTACTTGGTATTGTATGTTCCTGCAATCATATTCGCATGGAATTGAGTATATGAGTAACAAGTTGACTAACATTTACTAGCACTTCGAGAATGAGCGGTGAACTTTAAACCAACTCAAACCCTTCTCATTTTCTATACACATTTTGCTTCACTCTTATCTTTCTTGTATTATCTGTTTATTCCGTTTAATTCCTTTAATTCATTTATTATCTGTTTCAGTTTAACTTTCAATGATAAAATGGATATTCCTACAGCCCAAATGATAGTTGTTCGCTTCGAGTGATTAGCCCTCGAGAACACCGTACATTTAATATGTATGAGCATCCATTAAACCATTTTCTAAAATCATGCATGAAAATCATTTTCGTATCATTTTGAAAACCATGATGCATGAATGCTCATGAATGCATACAGTTCAATGTCCTCTAGATAGACATCAATACATACTTAATATCAAATTCCTATAATCCTCAAGCATGATCAATCTCATTATTATTATCATTAACTTAAAACTAATAAACACATCATTAAAAGAACTTAATTTTAATAAACAACATCAAACAATAATACATTCTCAGGACATGATCACAACCTAACTTAATAATCTAGTAAATGCAGACATCATACAATCTTAACTCTTATGATGTAGGGCCCCAAAGACCAAAACATATTCAATAACACTTACCTCGCGTTTGCAACGCGCTCCAGCCCTTAATGTTATCCTTCTTCCGTTTCATAACTTCACAGTACTTTCACAAATCAATAACATATAATCATCAATAATCACCAATTATGAACCTCAACTTTGATACCATTATTTAATTTCATAATAGAATCTAAATCCACGACCTCCAGAACATATATCCAAACAGTAAAACCAATTAAAATCAACAGAGCATGTTTCCAACTTCATAACAATCACAGATTCATCCTTTAATCATGCACTACCAACATAACATAACTCTTCCATTATATCCATTAAGCATGCATATTATAGTGAGCAACATAATCTTCAAAACAGTGAACCAATTTCCATTAATCGATTACTATCCAAAATAGGATCATTCAACCAATAGAGCTTAGCAAACCATAATCAACCATAGGTAAATAACCATCAACAGTTCCACCAAGCAGCAAGGAAATAAAACCCATAAACAGCCATGAAGAAAATCCTCATACCTGAAGCTCCCGTGAGAAGCACAGAGAACTTCTCCTTCATGTCCCTCTCACTCTCTTTCTCTTCTCAGCTTCTCAGCTTCTCTCTCTTCCTCTTCTTCCCTTCTCTTTTCTATCTCCTTCTTCTTCTCCTCACAAGCTCTCTCTCTCTCTCCCTCTTTCTCACTTTCCCTCAGCTTTCTCCTTTCCTCCAGAAAGAGCTTCCCCTCTATTTCTCTTCCCTCACTCTATCTTTCTCTCTCATTTTCTCTCTTTCTTCATTTCGCCCGAATAGTCTTCCTCCTTAAGCCTCACTTATCCCCAATAATCTCACCTAACACCCTTTATAATTTGTCATCTGCAGTGGAGGGATCACAGGAGAATTCACGTCTCAAGATATGGATTTCTCTTCTTTAGGCCACAAAACCAAGTGGAACCGGTAGATAGATAATTGACAGGTAAGATCAGCCACTCCCACACACAAAATCCAATTCTTACATTACACCGTGGGACCCGTCAATAAATCAATCAACCGGTAATTCTCGCTTGATATAAGCATCGACCACTCCCATGCAGTCAAGTTTCCCGGTCGAGCATATGCTCGACCTCTCCCACTTTAAAACCGATTTTTCACTTTCAAAGGTCGATCATCAGCACTACCTTTCTCACGCCTCCACTCTTCACAATGCCACAATAATATTTCTTTGAAATTCTTTAACACTTTCTTCTCTTTTTCTTTTCTAATTTAACAATTCATTCCTTAATTCAATAACTCTTAAAGAATAATACATCAATTATTCTAACCAACAATCTTATAATAAATCTTCAATTCATTTCTTCACTTTTTCCATTTTACTTCGCTTTTGCCCAATGTTTCGGTCTACTATCCTCGATCGTGTCATTGACCGCAAAACCTGGGAGGACTCTGTAATATTTAGTGGTCGACCATTTAGTCAACTGATTCTTTCATCGTCGACCAAATCCTTCACTACCATTTTTCTTCCACTACCACATGTTTAACGCTGCCATTTTATTACTGAACACTTTCCTCATTATTTTAACAATCTTCTAATTATTAATCCACCAATTAATCTTCAATAATTATCACTAATTATTCCAATCTTTATTACGTTTACCAAATGCGTTATTGGGGTTTTACACTCGTAGTCATGTTTCCCATCAAAAAAATGTTGACATTAATGCAGCAATTTCGTTAATGGCAAGGACATCAAACGGAGACAACTAAAGCAACAACAATGGACGTCTCGCAACGACAAGGGATGTCCAAGAATGATCCAACAAGCGAACGAAAGATGTAACAATCTGGGGATGTCCATCCTGCCATTGGATTGAGGGACAGACATCCCTCAATGAGGATGGACGGCCAAGATAGAGTTAGACCATTTTCCAAAGGCACTCGCGAATGATGGTTTATGGTCATTGGATCGAGGGACAGATGTCCCTCAACGGGAAGAGACGGCCATGATGGAGTTAGATCATCCTCCAAAGGCACCCGCAGACAATGGTTCATAGCCTTTGGATCGAAGGGCAAACGTCCCTCAATGGGAATGAACAGCTAGGATAGACTCCAAATGTGTTATGCTGAAGGAGGTCACGTGCAAGGCACATGCTTTTTTAAATGGCTTAAACTTCCTCCATTTAAGATGGACATCCCTTTTTCCACAACGGACGTCCCTCTACTTATAACGGACATCGCTCGTCCCATAAAGAACATCCCTTAACTTAAGGCTATGTCATTCAGCCCACAACGTCTCTCACTCATCGTATAGCCCACAATGAACATCTCTCCACTTACGATGTCATTTAGCATTGAGAGATGTCTATGGATGCTAGGCGACATCCATTGATGTTGAGAGACGAATCCTTTTTTGGCAGTCGAGGCTGATGAGCAACGTGTGTTGTATCATGACGCTGGTATAGAGGTTAATTTAATCTCGATATCTCTAGATTCAGAGCTTCATTCAATGCTGGACTTGGAAGATGATGATTGGGTAGGGAGTATGCCTCATCAAATGAAATGTTCTTCCTCGGATCTCTGTTTGGGGAAGAAGTATAGTTTGTTGAGTACAATTAGAGAATAAGTGATTGATTGTACATTGAAGAATGGACACGAGATAAAGTTTGTCAAAAATGAATCTCATCGGTTGATTGCCGTGTGGAAAGATGGATGAAGTTAGTGGCTTCACGCTTCAAAAAAGAAAAGTAAAGTTACGTTTCAAATTAAGAGCTATAACAAGGTTCACACCTGTGCACGACAGATGAAAACCTGACACGCTTCTACCAAATGGGTGGCAAACCAATATTTGGATAGATTCAAAAGTCAACCCATGTGAGACGTTCTTTCCATCATTGAGATAGTTAGAAAGGATTTTAATGCCAACATTACCCTGAGTCTTGTCAGAAGGGCTAGAAATGTAGCTTGTAAATTTAACGAAGGGGATGGTGACGAACAATACAAGCAACTGTGGTCGTACAGAGAAGAGATTCAAAGATTCAATCCTAGCAGTACATTGTTGGTTATGGTAGATATGAATAACCTTACACCCTATCCAATATTTCAAAGGATGTACATGTATTTGGCTGTATACAAGAGAGGTCTGTTAGAGTTTGTAGACCTGTCATTTGCCCAAACGACGGTCACTTGAAGAGGCCTTGCCCAGACCAGTTGCTCATATCCGTCAACATTTATGACAATGATGGAATTTATCCAATTACTATGACAATTGTTGAATCAAAATGCATAAACTCTTGGTCCTAGTTTTTGAGTTGCTTCCTTTTAGACGTAGATACTGATATAGGCAAGGGATGTGTAGGATCGATGTGGCCGCCTATAGAAGAGGGAGAGGAGGGAGGGAGGGAGGGGGGGTGAATTAAGTGAGCTAATCTTTTTCATGGGATATTTTATTTTCTAAACCCTAAGTGATTTATCGCAATTACATAATAAATCAAAGCATAAATATAAAGAGTAAGGGTTAGAGATATGATACAAGTTTGTTCACACGGCAAATCCCACCTACGTCTACGCTCCAAGTTTCTGACATGGAGATACTTTACTCAATAATGTAATGACCTGATTCTTCATAAATTCTTTAAAATGTGTGAAATTTAAAACTTTTAAAAGACTCCTTTTAAAACGATATCAGAGTGCCAAACCGAACAGTTACCGACCATTTTTCAAGAAAGTGTTGCGGAAGCATTATAAAATCATTTATTTAAATTATAGCGAAAGCGTAAATAAATCATTTAAGCAATAAATACTAAACAAATCAAATACTGCATAAATTTAATAAAACTTAATTTAATTACAACCGTTTCTTATTTTATTCTTTTAGCCTGGACAACCACAAGCTCCTTCACGCACAAATCTCTCGTCCCTGCTTTATTATCTGATTATCATTTTTCGCATTTACTCCTAAGTCTGTGCATTCATTCCATGTATAAGTACCTACACCTACACCACAAATAACTGTAAGCCCAAAGGCTTAGTAAGGAAAAGAGTTTGATGCAATGTGATATGCCACTATTTAATCCGTTTTGGAATGTGGGCCATCCAAACTAATCCTTTCATTAAGCAATTTATCCATTTATTACTTTACATTAGTTCATTCATTCATTACTCGTACATCGAGCGGAAGATTCGAGGGTTCATAGGGGATGGAATAGTGGATCAGTTCTAACCTTTTACTTGCAGCTAGGTCCCCGTTCCCAACACGGCAGGGGGCGTCGCCCAGCTGTAGACTAGACCCGCTACCCGCCCCCTAACTCCTCATTTCCTTTATTTTCTTAACATTTTACCTCACTTATGCATGTGTAAGTACCACCCCAAGGTGGCACTTTCTATGTGTTTCTATTTGCATGATGTATGACCATACATTCTCAACTTAACATGATGCATGATGCTTTATAACGTAATATTAACAGGAATTGAAGTACGCATATAAACAGAAGTAATTGAATAGCAGGAATTGAAAGTGCATATACAATAAAGTAATACATATAATGGAAGGTAACAACCAACACGGAATGACACACAAGGACAAGTAATAACCAAGGAACATTCAATAAGTAAAGCATGTGAAGGAGACAATTATGGAATTAATTAAACAACAAGAGGCATGCTTGAAATTATAGAACACAACCATCAGAAACAGAAATCAAAACATAATATTTATCAACATGCTAAATATTCTAATTAATTATATGCTCAAGTTTAGTTAATTAAACATGCTTTTAATAGTTTAATGGATTAAACATGCATAGCTGGTTGATTAAACATACTTGATTAGTCATGTACAAGTCTAATTAATTTCTAGTTAATATGCTCAAAGAAAAATTTCAATTATAATTCCCTAATGAGTTATTCTCATTCATTTACATGCTCGGAAGATTGTAAACACCGATTAATTAGTTTTCATGCTTTGATTTAACTAATAGTTCACGTGCTTTGATTAGCTAGTTGATTAGTTAAACTAAATTGATTAACATGCTCAATTCATTACACGCTCCAGGAAGTGATTAACAACTATTAATTTGTTGAACAAATTAATTAACATGCTCAGGTATTAACTACAATTAGGATTCTAATTGGTTAACAATTTAACATGCTTAAGGCCTAGTTAATTTAACATGCTAGTTTAGTTCTAGTTAATTAAACATGCTCAAGATAGTTAAACATGCTCGAATTACAATTATTATAGTAAGTTAAACATGCTAGAATCATTATTAATGAAATTAACAGTTCATTGGTACTTATCACATCATTCATCATTCTTCATTCTTCATTTGCTATCTAAACATTCATGGCATTGGGTTCTTCAAGGTAAAACATTTACAGTAAAGAAGATAAACTAACAACAATGAAAATTCACATTATCACCAAAGGAAATCAACGCAAGTAAAGAGGACAATAACAACAAAGGGATTTACACTATCAATCCATGGGAATATCTATAGCATGGAAATCAATGAAGGAGTTCACAACAGAAATTCATCCAAAGAACACAACACCACTCACACACTCTACTTGCAGTGTAGGGTCTCCACAGGCCAAGACACCCCTATTTCCTTACCACTATGATGAAGCTACACTCAGAAATAGCAACTCCACAGCAACCGACGACTCCTCAACTCACGACAGCTCCAGCAGCTTCAGCGAGGATAGCAGATCCAACTCTCTCAGCTTCACCTCACTTCACTCACGTTTCACACTTCACTCACCATAGCTAACCCACAATTTTTTACTCAACTTACACTCACTCTCGGACCCTCACTCTCACGATCACTCTATTCCTCATGCAGGAAACAAAGCTCATGCAGGAGAGGGAAATGGCGAGAAGGAGAATGGCTGGGAAGAAAAACCAGGAAACGAAATGGCTTATACCTAGAAGGGGGAGACAAACTGTAGCTGGAGGGCAGAGAGGAGGTCAGCTTTAGCAGGGGAGGTTGGCGCCTACGCTATGGAGGATTTCTTGTTGAGAAATCACGTGTAGTAAATGACTACACGACGAGAGTTTGGATATTAAATCCCAAAAATTACGCAGAGCCAGGCTATTTCAGACGAGTCCAGACGCATTCGTCTCATCCGCAATCGTCCACAAGTGTAAAATCCTTAAGGCTAAATCGCTTCCTCGAATGAGAACTGGTGTCCTCGTCCTCATCCCCACCGTTCGCATATGACATTCAGATGCATTTTGGCGTCTGCATGAAGCGTCCGCACACATCCGAACTGTCCATAAATTGGACAGAGTCAATTCGGAATTAGCTAATCCACATCTGTATTCGTTCGAAAGTGTCCAGGGTTCTAAAAGATTCAATGCAGATGAAGCCAATTGTGTCCATATACGTTCAGACTTGTTCGGAACTGTCCAAGATTGGGATAGATTCGATCTGGACGCAGCCACTCGCATTCGCATTGTCTGGACATCATCCGTAACTCCACAACAAAGTGAAGTCAGAACGCGAAATCGCATCCTGAGTCGTCCCAAGGCTATGGGTGACGTGCAATGCACTTGCGGACGACACGTCTCATCCGCAAGTCACCCGCATGCGTCCGAAAGTCGACATTCAGACGCATTAGAATGCAAATTTCTCGTCCTGGTGTGTACCAACCATTGGGGACGCCACGCAATGCACTTGCAGATGATATAACTCGCCTGCATGCCTCTGAAAACGCCTTGGACAACCTTCATTCACATCTTTTCCACTTAACTTTTATCACATAATATTTTTTCCATAAATACACGTCATAAAATAACACATATAAATACGCAATGTAATGTCCTAACTACCCCATCTTTTAGTTACATCGCGTATACGCAAAAAATGTAACAGAAATACCCCTAGACTTACGCTCCAAACACGTCCATGGTAATACCCCGATAATTATCCCACTTAAAAAGTCAGGTTGTTACAACTAACCTCCCCGGTTAGTATCGATTGGCTTCACGGGTGCCAACCAACATTTATAGACTATTCTCAGGGCGTCACCCTCTAGATCAATCTTCATGGGCATCAATCTAGCCTTTGACTGTTGTGGGGCATCACCCTTTGTTTGACTAATTTGTCGAGCGTCACCCTTTGCGTTTGAGTACAATTTCAGAAATGAAAAATACAAAGATTCCTAACTCTCCCAAATAGAAACTTGGGTGAGCTAATCTTTTTTGTGCGATATTTGGTTTTCTAAACCCTAAGTGATTTATCACAATTATGTAATAAATCAAAGCATAAATATAAAGAGTAAGAGTTAGAGATATGACACAAGTTTGTGAACACAATATGGCAAATCCCGCCTACGTCTGCGGTCCAAGTTTCTGACTTGGAGATCCTTTACTCACTAACCTCCCCGATTAGAATCGATTGGCTTCAAGGGTGCCAACCAAATCTTTACAGACTATTCTCAGGGCATCACCCTCTGGATCAATCTTCATGGGCATCAATGCGCCATAAAAACCTACCACTTGGGCATGAGCCTAAAGGCTCATTATCTTCTAACCAAGTTATTTCTTTTGCGTATTTTTGTTATGTAGGTCTATCATGTAGTTGTTCAAGTTGAGTATAGATGGAAGACATAATATAAGTTTTGGAGATAGATGACACATTTTAAAATTCTGCTCGTAAACTAACCCCCGAGGTGTAAATGGCATTTTTGGCAGTTTATCAAACTTCATATAGGAAAGTGCTCTTCATAACAAACGTAGTTGATACGTAAAGCTTTCCAGAAAGTACTTTTCTGTTAATTTTGGAGCTCGTTTTCTATGTCAAACACTGCTTTAACAGAGAGATAAAAACCAACCAAGAACCTATTTTTGTGTGTTATATTATTTTGAGGTTTCTTTTGTAATTTGTCTTTTTTATGGAAATTTTGTAATTTTTCTTTTTCATTCATTAGGGAGGTATTTATCCTTCCCTAATGAAGAACCCTAATCACTTTTGGAACTCATTTTTCTGCTGCAACCTCCGTGAGAAGGATTTCTCTCAAACCCCAGATGCGCAGTTTTTGTTTCATCACAAACACTAACACCAAAGCTCCTCATCTCAATCATTCTTTCACAGTCTTGGAGGGTGGGTTCGAGCTAGCTCTTCCAACATCTTCCTTAGGAGGTGTCTTTGAGGTGTGGAGTTAGAAGATCATGGCAAAAGCCAAGGTGGAGAGGTACTCTTCGAAGTGTCCCGAACCAATTGTAACTCTTTGCCGAGTGAGGGCTTGCCGACCAACTTGGTTCTCTCTTTTCTTTTCTGATTTCATTAAAGGTAATTGTTGTGTTTTGTTCTAGATTTATTGAATCTTTTAAGGTTGTGAAATATTGGTCGCTGATTGATTGATTTTGGAATGGAAATATTGGAAGTGTGCATGTTTTAGTGAAGTTTGCAATCTATAGTTGAATCTATAATTTTCTTAGCAGCATGTTCCTCTGTTTGTAACTCTTTGGATATTTCGAATTTGGATCTAAATTTTTAATGGAGTAATCCCTTTTGGATTATGAAGATTTTGGTACAACTTTGACATCGTTTAGATCTGAACTCATAATTTTGTGCTCGTTTTATTGGAAGTCGCCAGTCTGTCTTGGAAGGAATATGTTTTAGGGCAGATCCATTTTCCGCAAATAACTCACGCTCCTTATCATTTTTAAACAAGATTTTTGACCTGGAATGATATCTTGGATACTACTTGGAGCCCTTTAAATTTCGTGGCATTTGGCTTTTTTCACTAAATGTTATACTCATTCAAAGTCACTGCTTAGTTTTTTAGATCAGCCGAGAGTGCTCTTTTGGGGAATTAATATTCTTGCATTTTGGGGAACATCACACCCTTTGCTTAACTACTTCATTGGGCGTTACCCTTTACGTTTGAGTACAATTGCGGAAATGAAAAATTCAAAGATTCCTAACTCTCCCAAATAGAAAACTCAAGTTCAGGAGTATGGAGAGTTAGTTCACACGCTCAATAAATGATTTGGAATTGAGTATGAAATTTGACATGGCTTCACCTCAGTTCTTGGTTCGTTGCAATGAGCTTCAGAGTGTCTTATATTTATAGACACTGAGAAATTAGTCGACCAAATCCTTTTTGGTCGACCGCATCCTACCGTTAAGAATTAGTCATTGCGTTATCCAGCATTTTTAGGTCGACCATTTTCTTCTTGCTCAACCACTTACTCGATCGAAAATTCTAGGAGCAATCTGTAATATTATGTGGTTGACCATTTTCTCCTTTGTCGACTACTTACTCTACCGAAAACCAAGAATACTCTCTGTAATGCATTTCAGTCGACCGTCTCAACCACATTGTCGACCGCTTTGTCGATCACTCCTTTGCGGGGTGATTTTGGTCAACCATAACAGCATTTTACTCGATCTCTTCCTCCTTTTTGCCATCCTTGATATTTCTAAGTCTCAAAATAATACTTATTGACTACATAGACTTAGATAAATATGTTAGCATAACATAATACCCGTATTTAGGGTATTTCCAATTAATATAAATATAAATATGATGATTAAATATTTAGGCCCAAACAATTAATAAACAACTTATAATTTCAATTAAAACATTCATCATCAAAATAATTAAGCATAACAACATTTAGGCTAACAGGATTGACATTTATTTCCGATCGACAGAAGGGTTTGGTGTCTGCTATCAAACAATATGCACAAACAGCTAAGCATCGCTTCTACCTCAGACACTAGTATGTCAATTCTAAAAAACAATTTCAAGGCAACTTGTACAAGGTCATGTGGAAGGTAGCTAAGGCTACAACATCATCGCAATTTGAGAAAGAGATAAATAAACTATTTGTCGTTGACCAAACAGCACACGTAATCTGTAAAACATCAATATGAGGTTTTGGTCAAAACATGCTTTCAATTCCGTCCCAAAGTGTGACATGGGCCTCAATAATTTGAGCGAGTGCTATAATGTCTGCCTCTTGCTAGCCCGAGACAAACCTATCATCGCTATGATCGAGATGATTAGAATGGGTATCATGTGTAGGATCGTTAAGAAATATGACAAGATGGTCGAGTCGACGAATCTATTGTGTCCTCATATCAAAAAAAAGTTTGCCAAGTTACAACATGCGGCTCAAAATTGGCATCCAACATTTGCAGGAGATAATCAGTTTGAGGTCAATGACAGTAATGAACAATACATAGTCAATTTGGACATATGCACCTGTAACTGTTACTGGTGGGAGCTGACTGGAATCTCATGCATGCAGGTCATCTCGTGTATGCATTTTATGAGGACTTCAACTGAGAATTATGTTCATGAATTGTATTATCAGAAAACATACATAAGGATGTACTCCCACTTTGCCCAACCTGTTAGTGGCCAACACATGTGGCCTAAAATGAACCAAGATCCAATTTTGTCGCCGCAAGTTAAGAGACTCCCAGTGCAGTGTTGAAAACAAAGAGTGAGGGATGCGGACGAGCCCTGTAGCTGCACGGTTTTCCGCAGGAGAAATGTCCCTATGATATGTAGCCGATATTAAGGTGTGAGCCACAATGTCAGCTCTTGTCAAGGTGGAGGGTCAGCCACTGGCAAGGCAAGTGGCAGCGGCAGAGCTAGACGAAGTGGTGGATGAGGATGCTCACAAGACACATTTATGGGTTTTACCACTATTACCGAGACACAAGTGAATAAATTGTTATGCTTTCAAATGTTGTTCTAACTATGTGCGCTTTGTATCACTTAAGATTGCATTTGTGTTTTGCAGGAGCTCACCATCTCACACCTGCATCCTTAACCATGTGACTTCTATTGGTACTATTTTATTTTTTTAATTTATTTGTAAATGATTAGATGTAAATAAACTTGATGCAACTGATCTTAAACAAATGATTGGGCATTATGTAAATAAATGGATGTATATAAACTTGTTTGTTGTTTGGATGGATGTAAATGAACTTATTTGGTGATGAATGGATGAAAATAATTTTGTTTGTTGATGGATGATGTAAATAATCTTGTTTGCGGATTAATGGATGTAAATGAACTTGTTTGGCGATGAATGAACGTAAATAATCTTGTTTGTTAATGGATGTCAATGAACTTATTTGTTGATGAATAGATGTAAATAATCTTGTTTGTTGATGAATGGATGTAAATAAACATATGGATTGAAACTGTAGGTCCCTCGCCACAAAACGGACGTCTCTCGCCCCAAACAAACGTCCCTCAACCCCAAAACGCATGTCCCTCTCCACGAAATGCATGTCCCTAGCTGTAAAATAAACATTCCTCAGTACAACACAAACCGCCCTTGACACAAAATGCACTACCCTCGGTACAAGATGCACATCCCTCACCCAGAATACAAACAACAACCAGAATACCAACAACAACAACAACCAAAAAACCAACAACAATCAGAATACCAAAACATAAATAAACAAATGTACAATAACTCAATTGTACAATAACTCAATTGAACAAATGTACGACAACACATACGAACAAATGTACAACAACTCTCATGTACAATTACACTTTTCGAGGTTTGAGATGGAGATTGACGACATTGAACCTCAACTCAAGGTTGATTTTAACATGAGAAGAGTGCTTGAAAAGGTCATCTAGAGGGATGTCGTAGTGAAGATGGATTGCAAACTTTTGACACTTGCCAATCACCAATTCCCTTACAGGGCGTGAGATTTGAATATGTCACATGCCCTGAAATTGGGAGGAGAAATTAGTAGGTAACTTCAAAACACAATGAATATAGCGCAAGGTGAGAAAAAATATTAGTTTTTATCTATAGGGGTCATGACAATTGCAATTGTCTTAGGTAATTGCACTTGGAAGCTGTAATGGGTGTGTGCATGTCAACGAATGACATGAAACAAGTTTGTTTTGGGTGTGTTTGAAATTAAAACCATATATGATAAGTAGCTAGAAAAGAGGAAAAAAATATTGTAGGAAGGAATAAAAGTGTCTTACATGGATCCAACCAAAGCTTATAAGAATCCTTCAGTTGTACTTCAAGTAATTCTTCCTCATTCAAAGTGTCACACTACATATAAGGAATGCATTCAAGAGATTTATTTTTCACAACAACGTCTTAAACATTGATTATACATTCTTAAGAAGTTACCTCATCAAGTCCGTTGTTCTCTTTTGCTTTGGAATGATAAGGATTGTTATTGTAAGGACATCGTCATTCTGAAAAAAGACAACACGTCGCATGATGTCTTATGCATACAATCAAAACTAAAAAATAACTTTGAAATGATATAGTTTCTTACCCTAGTCCCATCAAGAATACCAAATGTCTCCACATTTTCTTCGTATTTGCATGGGCCAACCTCATGAACTCCTCCATCACGTCCATAGGCTGCAATGATCAGTTTAAGCACGACTCTCAACTACTAAGTGTAAATTTGACACATTGCACAAAACCAAATTGAAGACATAATAGGTGCAATTTTATCTGTAAAGCATGCCTTGGAACTGCTTCCTTCGATGGAGGACCCATTGTCAATAGCTTCTAAGCTTTGACAAGGGTTTGAGGAAGGGACGGTTGCTTGATAATAAGAGATCTGCACTGTTGCAACGCATTGTTATATCTAATTCAGAGAGTCTAAACAACAGTACTAATACATATATGGAAAGCTCATCTAAGCTAAAAGACTTACTGGCATCCATCTGATGGAGGAGCTGCTGGAGGAGCTGCACACCTCCTTAGCTCATCTTTTATCTGTTGTAGAGTAGTCTGCATATCGTCCATTTGCCTCTCCTGACTATCCAACTTGGATACAAGCCAGTTCCATCTCTCCTCAGTGATCAATACATAGGGCGAGGAATGAAGAGGGGGATGAATAGTTTCATCCTCCACCTCCACGTGGTCTTAGTCTGGTACAGTTGACATCCAAGGAAGTAGTGCAGTCGACGTCAAAGGAGGATATGCAGCCAAATTCGATGGAGGTTGTGCAGCCAACATGGATGGAGTGTCAGCGCCCTTGAATACCCACTCCCCTCCTACTTTGTTCATTGGTTCTTCACTTCTTAGGAAGGAGCGCCTGTCTGCTGCTGTCAACAATCTTCTGAATGAACCAGTTGTAGGGAGGTTCTTTCTTAGACTCTTCAGGATTACCTTCATCAGATTAATAATCACATATGCAACGTTGAATATCTTCTCGTTGTAGAGCTTCTCCATCACATAGAGATCCATGTAACTGACATGGTCTCTATGTCCATCATGCGGCATAACTGTACGGGTTATCATGTGATGGATGACTCTGACTTTGGCATCAGGTCCTTGGATTTGGACCTATAGAAATATTCAACATCAGAATTGTGACGCAACTGCTTCAGCAATGCCAGACCTTCTTCTTGTTTTACAAAATCTAGGTCCTTAGATACATGAAAATACTCCTTTTTCGGCTCCTCCATGGAGTATCCAATCAGCTCATTTAACTCCTTTAGAGTTAGCCTAATCTACTGCGCAAACAGAAAAGTCCTCAACTCATTTGGTCGGTTGCCACTGAACTCTAGATTAGCGTAAAATAATTTCACCATCCTCTCACAATAATACCCCTCAACTTGCACAACCCAGTCAGTCTAATGCACTCGAACATTTCTTCAATTTCAAAGTCTATGAATGCATTGAACTCTAACATCCTGGATATAATTACATAACGGCGTATGATGTCATTTTCATACATTTTCTTGGATGATGTCATGCTGAACACTGGTGGAGATTGTTCCTCTGTAGAAAGGTAGGGATGGGTCGAATCACCCCATGATCAACCTTCAGCGTCAGAGGGAGCCACTTTACACTTGTGACTTGTCCAGCCTTCGATGCCATTTTCTGGTTCTAGAAATGTGATGAGAGATTTCGGAAAGTAAAAATGTTCAGAGGAAGTTGAAATGTCTCTCGGCAATAAATAGAGCTCACCAGACATCCTTCTCGATTATATAGGAAAAGTTGAAGTTCACTCAACGTATGAGGGACATCCGTAGATGGGAATGGATGTTCAAGATGGGATGATGGGCGTCTAAGGCCGTTGTTGGTCGTAGGATATGATTATTGAGAAATGATGTCGTTTAACATATAAAGACGTCCAACAATGCCCTCAACATAAAATGAACGTCCCTCGACTATAGACGGACATTCCTCAACTTCAATGGATGTTCCTCAACTTCATCGACGTCCCTCATCCCATAGTGGACGTCCGTTGTGGGCTGAATGACATAGTCTTAAGTCGAGGGACATCCGTTATAAGTTGAGGGATGTCCGTTGTGAAATAAAGAACGTCCGTCTTAAATGGAGGGAGCCTGCGCCATTTAAAAAAGCTTGTGCTTTCACGTAACCCCCTTCAACATAACGTCTTTGGAGTCCATCCTGACCATCCATTCTCGTTGAGAGATGTTCGTCCCTCGATCCAACAGCCATGAACCATCATTCTCGGGCGCCTTCGGAGGATGACCTAACTCCATCCTGGTCGTCCATTCTCGATGAGAGATGTCTGTCTCTCTATCCAAAAGCCATGAACCATCGTCCGCGAGCGCTTTTGGAAAATAGCCTAACTCCATCCTAGCCGTCCATCCTCGTTGAGGGGAGTTCATCTCTCAATCCAATAGGCAAGATTGACATCCCCTGATTATTACGTCCTTCATCTACCTATTGGATCAATCTTGTACGTCCCTCGTCTTTGCGGGACATCCGTTATTGCTACCTTAGACGTCTCCATTCAATGGTCCCTGACGTTAACAAAACTACGACGTTTGCATCGACATCCTTTGACGAGAAATGTGACTGCGAGATTTATGTCGTTCATTTTCAAAAGTTCAAGGCTTTAGTTGTCCATGATTTTCTTCAAAATTTGCCGTGTATTTAAGTCCAAACTATAGAACTTGTTTTATTAATTTTCCTAGCTCAAAATAAAGCTAATGATTTATTGGTCCTAACCTCGTTAAAATGGATTGCAAAATTTTATTAGTAGAATCTTCAACTCTCTGAAGATTCATTTCGTCCGTGAAATAATAAGTGACTGCCAGTGACAAAGAATCAAGTTAGTGGGCGTGACGAATGTGAAATCTTTATGAAAAAACAAAATTTTAGCTACACGTAAAATCTTAGTGTTGTCCTATTGACCCAGGTGAGCCAAACCTTCATCCATGGTTTATTTCTCCATTTTTTAAATGCAAGAAACCGAAAGTAACAGAATCAATGGCACTGAAATGCAGCGACAATCGAGAGTTTTATGGTTCAACTCTCAATTGTAAATGCAAAAACCGACATAACCACAAGTAGCAGAACCGGAGAAACCAAACAATGGAGTGGGTTGGGCTTGTATAAATCGGGAATGGTTCATAATGCAGGAGAATTGTTGTCTATGGTATGATTCTCGATTTTTTATGCAAAAATGGATAGAACCAAATCAGGCAGTCAATATCAATCAAAATCCACTAAATTTAGCTTTACCTCTTCAAAAATCTGTGCCAAATCGAACATTCACTGATTTAAACATTCAGAAGCAACTATAGAACACGAGAAGAACACAACCCAATTTATGAAAAATAAAAAGATAAGCAGAAAACTCAGGAAGCTGACAGCCTCTGATTTGGACTCTAAAAATTCAATTACAAAAGGATAATATGACTACAAATTCAATCGAAATCAGCATAAATTTTTAGCCAAAATTATCAATATCAAAACCCTTTCACTTCAGAACTTCTTACTCTTCCTCAGTGGCTGTCTCGCCATTCTTCTTGTTATGCTTCCTGGCGTACCTCTGGTTCCTCAGAAACTTCGGGTCCATCTACGCACCACATCAGAGGAAATCAAATTTTTCTCAAAATAACGATTTGAAAACTGAGAACCAGTGAGACGAAATCGCTGAAACCAAATTCAAACAAAAACAAAATCTTACCCCTTTGGTGGATGTGTGGCGCTGCTTGCGGGGCTTTTTGATACCGTTCCTGTGAGCCTTGTGGGACTGATTGTGCGCTGTATGATTTTTCGACTTGGCCATTTCTACATTACGCAGAAAAACAACACAAATTAGATGAGCACAGAACGACAGTAGCTTAGATCCAGAAATGGAAAATAGATCTGAATACAAATGAAAGAACCAGGGAATTTGGGGGGCTTTGCTACTCCAATCGCTAGGGTTTCTACCTGCTCGACCCCTTTTATTTGAACTCAGGCAAAACCCTAGCTTCGGTTTCAATGGCCGAAAGTCATGTTGGACAAGGTGAAATCAGGCTTGGGTTCACCACCTGGGCCGCCATGGACCCTCAACAGTTCGTAGAGTAGTAAAATACACTACAAATTCTGTAATGAATATGTTATATGAACATATGATTTTACCCTTAATATTTTTATGTGTTTGCTCATCTAAATAAATAGTTAAAATATAAATCACCATCCCCAACGAATGACATGTCATATGCATGTAATTTTTTAAAAATTTGAACTTTTTTATTTTGGGTAATATAATTTTCAATTCTATAAACAAAGAATAAATGAGTAAAACTATTACAATATAATAATTATTCTTATGAGCTTATAATAAATATTCAAAATGAGAATATTGTTTTTCTTTTTGGAGTGTAGTTGCAATATTTTATAATACTTGTTTTTATCAATTTTAGGGAAATTAATCAAACAAACCCTGAACTTTATAGTTAGTGACAATCCAAATATTAAATAAATTTCACGAATAATAAAAACTTTGAACTATGAGAAATGAACGACGCAAATTTCGCAATCACGTTTTCCGTAAAAAAAAACGTCGAGGCAATCGCCACAGTCACGTTAACATCAAAGATCGTCCAACATGGACGTCTAAAGATCAACAACGGATGTCCTTCAATGACGAGGGACGTCCAAGGCTGATCTATGAGGAGAGGCATCCTTGGGGCCATTGTAAGGTTGATAGACATCCATGTTGGCCGTTGGATAAAAAGACGGACGTCCTTCAATGATGATAGACATCCAGGATGAGAGGAGGGGCACTAACGGATAAAGGTTCATGCCTGTTGGTTGGAGGGATGGACATCCCTCATCAAGGATGGACTACCAAGATGGAGGATGGTCATCCTCCAAAGGCACTAGCAGACGAAGGTTCATGCCCATTGGATAAAGGGATGGACATCACTTAATGAGGATGGACAGCCAGAACCGAGAATGGTCATCCTCCGATGGTGTGACGCCCTGCGTCAGAACGGTACTTTCTTACTTTTTTTTTTCTTTTTTTTTAAGTGCTATGTAAAAATTTTTCTTTTTATTTACTTAAAATGGATAAGGGTAAAAACTTAGGTTTTAGCGTAAAAATCTTAAGAGCGTAAACAAATCAGAGGAAAGCGGAAACATTATTAAATGCATTAAATAAAGTTCAGGGTTAAAAGTGTAAACATAATTAATATTCAAAACATGGTTTTAGGGTTAGAGTAAGAGTTAATATTTTACAAAACGTGTCTGTTATCAAACCCTTTCAAAATAGTGAATTCTTTTCTTCTTCTCTTGAGCAATACGTGTACTCGGGTTGCGATTCATCCGGATATTCCACAAGCTCCACGGGAAAGGCATCATCCTCTGCTCCTGACATTATCATCTCGTTTCCTACACCACAAGTGATGTGCTCCAAGGATGATTGGGAGCACAATATAGAAAATCGGCTGCTAATCTGTTAAATATTCTGAGACAGTAACAATGAAACAAATATATCTCCCAAACTGTAAGTGAACTTTAGTTGGATTTTTTGTAGGCACCAAATTAACTCAACCAGTCAGCTCGTGTAGAAATTCCAGTTTAAAATCCACTCTGAAACTCCAGTTACAAACGAATCAACACAACTCAAAATCCTGGGCAGTAACAGTTCAGATTCGACAGCCAAAATTCAAACGTAAACAACTCGATTTATACACCACCAATGAACACCAAAATTTGCTGTCAGTAACTTAGCTAATTATAGAACAATTCTTCAGAAGAAATGAAATTGATACAACCAACGCAAGGGCTTCAAATCAGAGCCCCAACCAAACTCACCCAGCAGCACAGGACAGAAACAGATTTGCGGCCAAGAAAGAAATCCAATAAAAACTCCAAATCAACAAAAGCAACAAATTTATTCTTCCAACATAAATCAATAGCAACCTGATTAAAAGGGATCAGAATGAAGAAATCTGGAAAAACACCTGCTTTGATCGTCAAATAAAAGAAAACCCTAGAGTTCCGTTTTGGCCTCCTACCGTGAGAGGGACGGATTTCTTTGCTCAATCGATGATTGAGTTTTCTCCAAGGGGTTTGACGCTTCTCCTATCTCCACACTACAAACACTCCACAAAAGTGAAGCTTTAGAAGAGATAGTAGCCCTTCCAACTTGCTCAAGAAGCGATCAAGAGCGGCAAGTTCGGGCGATCGGAGGGTGGTAAAGGAAGGTGAAATCTGCGAGTCTCTCTCTTCAACAAGGGGGGGTTTTGTTCAAAATCTCAAAGTCATCTTCCATTCCAGCAAAAAGGGTTACAAACCCTAAAGTTTTTACAATAAAGATAAAGACTAAAATGCCTTTATCAAGACAAAAATTGGGCATGAGGGCGCGGTTTACATGCAAACAGCGCACCTCTCAAAAATAGCTCACTAAAACTCAAATCCAACCAAAATAAAATTCAACACATCAAGGTTGGGACTAATAAGTGTTTTGAATACGAAAATTGCAAATAAATAAGGACTAATTTGTAGACAAAACGCCACCTCAAAATGACTCAAGGTCGGAAACAAATATGCTAGTCCGTTGGTGATGAGCCGATCCAAGTGAGAACATGAAATGGTCTCTCTTGGTCTTCATGAGTGGCTTCCTCCTTAAAACTCCATAGTTTAGTATTACCTGCAAAATAAGAATGAGTTAAGGATGAAATAAGTCTTTTGGCTCGGGCACGAGTCATTGGACCCTGGATCACATCAACAAGTAAGACGTGAACCTAAAGGCCAGTAAGGAATTGGGGTTATGCAGTATGCTTTGTGCCTCTTTTTAGTTCTTTTTGGAATGGGTGCCACCAAACCAATCTTTTCATTTCATTCGTTCGTTTATTCATTACTCGTACTTCGAACAGGAGATTGGAGGAACCCATGTGTGATGGTATAGTTTGATCGGCTTCTAACCTCCTGTGTGTAGCTAGTCCCATTCCCCACAAGGTAAGGGTGTCGCCTAGCTACTAGACTAGATCCGAACTACCCATCCACCCCCAACTCCCCATCATCTTTTTCTTTCATTCATTCATTTCATTTATCATTTTCCTCACGTAATGCATATGAGTACTACCTCAAGGTAGCACTTCCTACTTGTTTCTATTATCATAATGCATGTTGATACATTCTAAAATAATGATAATTAAATAGAACAGAATAATGAATAACAGTAATTAAAACGAATAAAAGAGAACAATTATAGTAACGAATTTAAACAGCGAATAACATGCTTGAACTGCAGGTCATAGCAATGAAAGAAATAGCAAGTGAACATGCTATTAATTGAGATTAAACATAAATTTACAGCGAGTTATTCGAACGAACTAAACATGCTTAGAAATCGTACAACAGCATGGACGTGAAATTAACAATTAAACGGAACATGCTCAGCAAATAGATAACGAAAACATACTTATTAATCAAATACAACTGGAAACGTGCTTAATAAATTGATACGAGCTAATATAAGAAACATGCTTAATAATTAGATACGCATGGGTGTACAATTAAGCGGAAACATACTTGATAAATTGCTAAGTATTATTGGCATAATTTGATTCAAAGCAAGTGGACTAGAAATAGTGTACATTTAAAGTAAAACATGGTTTAATAGCATAACTCCTACTGAATTAATAACTTAGTTCATTGTTACAATTATTAACCTAGTTAATTAATCATGCTCAGATTAAGGGTGTAATGACTTCTAATTATCACAGAGATTTCCACACTAACAATAGCAGGACAAAATAGCATTAACATCTATAGAGACTATTGTTACAGCAAGTGAAACAATCAATTGCATTCAAACAACAGAATCATCGTCAAGCAAACTCTTAGCTCATTCATGTTCATTCATGCTTATCATGTCATAATGTGTTCTTCATGTAACACCCCGAACTTTTATATAAGAATTTAATAAGAATAATCAGAAAGTAATTGGAGATGTTCGGATTAATTGGAGAATTATTGGGGTATTACCCAATGACGTAATCGTCAATCATGATCATCAAGCAATAATTGGAATAAATTGGGAATTAGAATTAGGTTGAGAATAATTTATTAAATGAAGGATTTAATTAATTTATTAAAGAGGACTTTAATGCGGTGAAAATGTGATTTAAATTAGTGAATAATTAATATAATAGATTAATTGGATATTAAGTAAAGGATTAGATTAAAGAGAAATTAAAATGGAGATTTATGGATTGAATCGGTTTGGGTCGACTTGGTCTGAGAATAATGATGTGGTTTGGTTTTTAGTCAAATGAATAAGAATAAAATGAGATTTGTTGGATTTGTTTGAGTTGAGTATTATGTAAATAATTAATTTGGAGATTAATTAAAGATTGATTGAGGAATTAGAATAAAATGGAGTGAAGGGAAAGAAGAACCGGTTCACGCGGGTTCGGTTTGTGTGATGACTGGCGACTCGGCTTTGGAAAGAAAAAGGGATTTTTCCCTTTGGCCTTCGGCCAGTTGTGCGAGAGAGCGAGAGAGAAAGTAGGGAGACGAAGGAGAGCGAGTGATTGGGTCCAACGAGGCGAACGACGTTTGGGCGACGAATGGCAATGGCAACGGCGACTCATCGAGAGCGCGGTTGCTGGCAACGTGGATCTAGGTCTGGCGTGCAAACTCGACGGCGAAGCGAGGATGCCGGTGTCAGATCGCGATTTGGCGAGCTTCCGCAGGCGTGTTTTTTCGGCGACAAGTGAGGTGAGCTGTTTGGTCAATTTTCCTCCTTCTCCTTTGTTCTCTGTTGATCGGGCATTGACAGGGAGCGATCTAGCAGTGACAATTTTCGCGATTTGCAGGGGCTGGTGCTTCGGCTGAGGGCTGGCGATTCACAAACGACTCGGTTTGATCGGTTTGGGTTGAACCAAGTGGCATGAACCTTCCACCTTGGCCCTCTACAGCTGGTTGTTCTACCGACACTCAATGGGGAACACCTTGCTGGAATCGGGTGAAAAATTGAAAAGGAGACAGGATGAATTGAAGATGGCTGTCAAAGCCATAATTGAGCTGCATGAAAATGAAGAGGGTGTCGGGTAAATGAAGGATAAAATGGCAGAAGGAAAATTGAGAATGGGGAGTTCTCTGGAGAGTTGAAGCTGAAAAGATGCTGGGAAGGAGCTCCTGCTTTGGGTCTGCCTATCTGTTTGGTGAGGATTCTCCTATGTTATTTTAGTAAATATTCTATTTTGGGTGTTGGCTTGCTGTGTGATGGTTTACAGTTTTCATTCTGAATGTTAGTGAGTGAAGTGTGACCGTTGAAGTAGAATTGTTCTGCAGTGTTGAATGGGTTGATGATTCTGTGATGGTTGAAGTATAGATAAATATTCTGTTGGTTGTGTGTGCGACAAGCTGTGAGAGCAAGTGAAATGTTTATGTTCTGTTTATGGTAAAGTAACTAGTTTAGAGGAAGATTTTTGGTTTAATAAATATTGGATTTAGCCTCGGTTGGATTCTGAATAAGTTTATTGGATGGAAATAACCTGTTGTTGGAATGATTTTACTTTGTCTAGTGTTGTGTTGATATCTTGGATCTGCTTCGAAGTAATGGTGTTGGGTGAAGGATGTCAATAATAGAGTGTCTTCTACTCTGTTGATGCTTGAATATATTCTCTGTTAATTGAATGGGAATCATTAATGGTTGTTTATCGGCTGAGTTATGATCAGTTAGAATCCGTTGAATTAAACTGCCCATATTGAATGTTAATTTTGTCAAATTGGAATAAATTATTAAGATAGAAATATGCTTTATTAATTTCAGTCACGTGCTGCTAGTTGGGTGGCTATGTGGTATAAATTGTTGTAGTTGACTTGAATAACAAGGAAGTGATGAAAAATGTGGAGAATGAAGTTTAGTGAGTTGAACTAATGAAATGTGTTTGGTTATTGTTGGCTGCATTTTTGGACGTTAATATATGAATAATGCTCCTTGTTAGATGACTATTGGTTTTGGTTTCGATTCGCTAGTTGGACTAAAGATATCATAGAAATTGGATGATATAGTTTATGACTCATTTCAGATATTGTTAGTAAGCGTTAATTTACGAGCCGATAATTTATGGATGAAATCTTGTTGGTTTTCCCAATATGTTAAGCTTAGTTTCCAGACGTTATCTATTGATATTAATTAATTTAAGCCAAGTTATAATTAACGAAACAATTTCGTTTAGGAAACTCTAGTAAGTGACGTATAAGGATTTAAGATAGAAAAAGATGACGAGATTAATAAATTAATTAATTGATTTGATTAATAATTAAATGTTATTATATTTTGAAGGTACTAAAAGAGAAGAAAGAAAATGATTAAGCAATGATCACATTAAAGCTTCAAGGTAAGGAATAGGTTGTCTTGGCCTTGTGCCCTACACCCAAGTATATGTATGTGTGTTTGATTTTGAATGACAATTTCCTCTTTAAATGTTTTTTTTAGTTTTCTTGTTAATTTATGTTAAATGCTGAAAGTTATGTAAAAGTGATAAATTAAGCATGAAGGAACCAAGGAAAAAGATTGTTTGACGGATGAAAAGTATGAATGACTGCCTAAGGGATGATGATTGAAACTAAGGATGATGTTGTTATCATCAAAAGAAGCATTTTACGTTAGCAGAATTGTTTGCTAGTGTTGAATATGTGATATGTCCTTTTTTTATGGTTAAGCTTTGTTTTGTTACTCATTATGTGATAAAAAGGTTAGTTGGATGAATATAAGATGAAATGAAGAAATGATAAAGGTTAAGGCTTAAGGGTGATGGATGTTAGTTAACAAATGAGACATGCTTAATGTTTTGAATTTGCCACAATGCTTACTGCTAGTATTAAGTTCAAATGTATGAAAAGAAGAATGTTGATAATTTCCTAATATGTTCTCCTTTGTATAGTTCGTAGATTTCCTTAGATGAATTGTTTTATAATAATCCTCATTGTTTTGTTATTAGTATTCTGTAAATGATAAATTACTTAGATTGGTGATTGAAATAGAAACTTAAGTAAATAAGGGATTAGTAAAGTCTGAAAATGAAAATCAAGGAATAAGTAGTTTTCATTGCATTCTTGAGTTGACTGTTAAATAACTCAGAAAAACATGATTTTAAATGTAGTTCGTGAAGTAGTTCCCGTATATGATTTTAGAAGTATGTTCATTACTTGTCTTATTTAGAATAGCATGCGTAGATAGTTTGAGATTGTCATTTGATGCTGGTTAGGAATTGTTGTTCTCTTTGTTTATAGAAATGTGATTAATAAATAAGGAAATGAAGAAGAAAATATATGATGAGCATGAATGAACTTTGATTTGATATTCCTTGTATTGCCTTAATTTCTAAGTGATAGATTTGACGCCATGAGGTAGTAAAGGTAGAGAATGAATGATGAACTGAAAAGAAGATGTGTAATAAGCATGAATGAACTATTATTTTTATTGTCTTAATTTCTAAGTGATATTATTTCTCATATGTTCTTTGTTTATAGGAAAAAGTTAGATCGAGTTTCATGATAATAGAAACCAGGTAGGGGGTAACCTTCAGGACAGTACCCACATGCATGAGTGAGGAAAAATGCTAAGAAAAGGAAATGTTCGGGATGGGCAGGATAAGTTCATCACCGAAGAAACCCCTGGCGGGATACGCCAGGAGGGAAGAAACTCTGACGGTGGGATACGCTAGAAAGAGGAAGAACGCCAAAGTCGGGATATGCCAGAGTAAAAAGAAAGAACTCTAAAGGCGGGATACGCCTGAAAGAGAAAGAACCCACAAGTTGGGATATTATAATTTGTGTCGGTGCTGAGTATAGCTCGTTGGCAAACCCAGGGTGATGAGCCGAGTCTACAAACTATCGTTGCTTTCTTTTTGACTCATGAGGTGTTGCCCAAGATGGTGGCTGCCATTATATGTGTTTGACCGAAAGAGTCCTTGAGTGACCGTGTAATGACTTGAAGTTTTATACACTTAAGTATGACGTATAAATGATGTGTAAAAGTAAAATTTAAGGAATTATGCATAATTAGGTTTTGAGAATAAACTATTTTTTGACCAGTTTAGATATATTCATAAAATTGATTATACAAATGTCCATGCAATTAAATGAAAATTTGAGGTGGTAAACTAGATATCTTAAGTAAGAAAGGAATGTTGGAATTATGTAAATTGGATTTCTATAACAAAAGTTATAGGATTTGGAAATCAGGCTATGTATATGTGACATTATTGTGTCATATCTATTAAGTGCTTAATTTGGAAAAATTGAGTGTGAATTTAAAGATGTTAAGGATTAAAGTTTCCTAAGATATGTATCTATGTTTTCATGTAATAAAATACGGTCCTTAATAGGGTTGTGTCACATGTCAAGTTAAAGCAAGCAGCTTAAACTGTAATTAATGGATATTTAAAGGTAAAATGTTATTTTCACTTAAAAATTGAGGACAAAATAGTAAATTGTCAAGGAAAGTTATGGAGAATTTTCCTTCTTATCTAAAGAAAGGAAATCGTGAGGAAAGAAAGAGAGAAAGGGAGAGGGAGAGAGAGAGAGAGAGAGAGAGAAAGAGAGAGTAGAAGAGAAAGGAATAGGGTTTGAGGAAAAGAAGTGGAAAATTGAAAGGAAAAAAGTGAGATTTTGAGTTTGAATCTCCAGATAAAGTAGTTCTACATGTAAAGAGGATTCTACAACACCAAAATTTGAAGAGAAAGGTGGAGATTTGAAGCTGAATTTGAAGTTTAAAGGGATTGGAAACTAGGTAAGTAATTCTAATCCTTGAAGAGTTGTAATTTTTTGTAATTGCAAGATATAGGTGGAGATTTTTGCTTAGAACTATTGAATTCTATGATGTGAATGATATTATTATAGATTGGAGTAATTATATTGATGTTCAGTTAAACGGGAGAGGAAGATTGTCAAAGAAAATCGCAATCTTTCTCCAGAATGGTCGATCAGTGCTGAAGGTGAACGACTGGTGTAAGGATGATCGACCGGTTCTAAATGTTAAAAATTGAATTTGTAATGAAGGTGAACAACTGTTGTAAGGATGATCAACCTGTTCCAAATGTTAAAAATTGAATCTGTAATGAAGGTGAATGATCGGTATAAGGATGATCGACTGGTTCTAAATATTAAAAATCAAATTTGCAAAGAAGGTGAACGACCTGTGTAAGGATGATTGACTGGTTCTAAATATTAAAAATTGAATCTGTAATGAAGGTGAATGACCGATGCTGAGGTGGTCGACCACTATTGAAGGAAATAAATAGAAAATGATCAACCGATATGAGAGTGGTCGATCACTACTGAGTAGAAGTTGAAACAAAATGAGAGAGTGGTCTATCAATGTTGAGAGAGTGATCGACCTATGCTTATATTTTTTAATATTTTCCTAAGATTTTTAAACCAATTACTTACCCAATGCCTAAACTCTTTTTGGAAATGATTTGAACATAGATATAACATGTTTAGACAGATGTATGAGACTAAATCATGCATCATTAATGTGTGCTTAATAAAAAGAGTTACATGATTCATAACACATGCATTATTAGTATGTATTATATGCATTCAATGTATGCATAGTAAGAATGCCAAATCATGCATCATGATATTTTATATGCACACAACATATTATTTGTGTGGTATTGTTGGTCACAGAGGAACCCAATATGCCTCGCCAAACTACTTATTGCGTGATGTATGTAAAGTGGGAAAATAGAAGGGGAGTGACTATGAGTTCCCATTGGGTTGAGAGTCTGTAGCCCTTTGGGGATTTATTTTATTTATGGACACATCTATTGGACACAGTGGCTAGTGTGGTGGGGTTTCATGATCGTGTGCGACTTTACATACGTTGATATATGATTCCATATCGCCATTTGGAATATGCTAAAATGGTACTTGTTAAATAACTCAATTATATGAATTAAATGGACATTGCATTAGTTTATGTCATCATTGCATTATTGAGAGTAGAATAGCAATGATGTGAAATTCATATTGCATATCACTTGGTATATAAATGATTTTGATATAAACCTAAGTGGTGGGTGTTGATCCTATACTTATGAATTGCATAGGATTGTAATTCTTGAGCATTAAATTTACTTGTTGAGCTTTATAGCTCATTCCATTGTGGTTTCGTCTTTTCAGATTCGAAGAGTAACCAGAAAGACAAAGTCAAGGCAAATCAAAGGTCAGAGGCTAGACACTCGAGGTAGGAATAGAACTCTAACTTTTGGATCCAGATGTTGGGTTTTAAGTTTTCGCTATACATAGTTAGGTTAAAGGGTTGCATATAGTAACCCAAACGTTGTAATAAAATAACGTTTCTATGGTTTTTAAATAACCCATGTAATATATGTTGAGTTAAATATAATAGAATGTAGTTGTGTAAATTTAAAAATTACATATTTGCTTTTAATCTAATTAATATTAAGAATAAGATACTTGGAATAAAATATGGTAATTACGTTTTGAATATTTGTGTTACTATCCTTTGTATGGATACCGAGTGGAAGTAATAGGAAGTTATCATATTTTAAACTAAGTAACTAGGTATATGAGTCATTCTCTTGGTGGAGAATCCTTTCCACAATCTAGTACTTTGAGGTCGGGTCGTGACAGACTCTCCTTTTTCACTAGTGATGGTTTCAATCTAAAAATCGATGAGAGTATTTTAAATATAGTTGTCTATGTATACAACCATGTTTTCTACGATATCTCTTCGAGACCTTTCGAGGCCAATTTTTTCTTAAAAGGATGGAAACAATTTTTGAAATGTTTTTGATAAGCATGCACAACACCTGAAATCATAGTTTTCAATAAATAAAAGGTAAAACAAGTTTTGCACATGCTTTGCGGTTAGTATAAGTTTCCTACTGAGTTAGTCACTCACCCCAATGACCCTCCCCTGCAGGTTAAGACAGGAGTACTTAGGACGTGAACATTTGACTCGAGGAGTTTCATTTGACTATTGCCTATTCGTTTAGTTGTAATTTCCTCTAATATGGATTTTTGTTTACTTGTAAGATACTTTGGTTAAAATGTTGGATGTATGGACACAGATGCATAGTTTAGTTTTGGATTTAATTTACATTACTATACTATTAACTCTTGCGATCACTATATATATTGTGGCCCATCACAAGTGGGTTACGGATAGGAATTTTATATAAGTCTTCAGCAAATTTTCAACTAGCCTTGGGCTAGGCGATTGGGTTCTCTCTGAGAATCTGGTCATTTGGCCCGACATTTCTGTCAGGACCTCCTCCAGGTCATGACATGTGGCCTGAAACAGACCAGGATCCAATTTTGCCTCCACCAATTAATAATCAGGTATGCAACGTTGAATTTCTTCCTGTTGTAGAGCTTTACCATCACATAGATATCCATGCAGCTAACATGGTCTCTATGTCTATCACACAACAAAACTGTGTGGGCTATCATGTGATGGATGACTCTAGCTTTGACATTTAGGTCCTTGGATTTAGGCTTGTAGAAAGATTCAAAGTCAAGATTGCGATGCAACTGCTTCAGCAATGCTAGACCTTCTCCTTGTTTTATGAAGTCTAAGTCCTTGGATATGTGAAAATACTCTTTTGTTGTCTCCTTCGTGGAGCATCCAATAAGCTCATTTAACTTATTCAGACTTAGCCTAATCTCCTGCCCAAAATAAGTCCTCAACTCATTTAGTTTGGTTGCCACCCAGCTTCAGATTTGCGTAAAATAATTTCACCACCCTCTCACAAGAATATTGATGTGCCACTTCACAACTGAGCACGAAGATCTTCTAATGATATTTTTAGTGTTTATTTTGAAGGTGTTCAAAGGGGAAAGATGATGAATTACATTCATCAAGCATCCAAATATATTTTTGAGTTATTCAAGATCAAGCATAAATAGAAAATCAAGCACAAGTTCAGAGGAAGTGTTGGACAATCCAAAACTGCCGACAATCTAACCTCCAAGCCGTATTTGGATTATTTAGATGTCTTAGAGGTCTTATATCAAAAAGTGTTCTTCACAACAATTCTACCTAACATCTCAATCTTTTTAGAATGAGGTGTTTTGATAAAATTAGACTTTGTTTACTATGCCAAAAGATCACCAAACAGAGAACTATGTTTTTGTTAAAGAGGCCCAATCTCATTTACCTGAAAATTGAAGCCCAAATCAATTTGAAGATGAACCTATGATGTGTCACAAGGAATTCTTACAAGATTTCAATCAAAGATGCTTTCAAATTATTATTTGATTTGTTATTTTTTATATTCAAAGATTTAAGATGATTTAGAAAGCTCACCTAATGAAGTGGATCAAGAGCTGTCAAAACATATGCTTACTTAGCAAATTGATGAAGAATCCACCAAAGAGGAGGAAAGGCCACGAATTTGAATTCATTCAAATTAGAGTGAATTTCAAATTTATTTAATCTTTACTTACTTTTTAAAGTTTTCCTAGATAGTTTAAATTCAAGTTATTTTAAATTTTGAATAAAGTAGATAGGAATCAGTTATGAATAAGTATAAACCAATCCTAATCCTAGTAGAATTATTTTTCTTTTATGGTGGGCTATTTATACCCCACCAAGACTTAATGTTAATTAAAATCTCTTTTAGTCGTGGTTATCATTGCATTCTCTTGGATTAGTTTAATCCTTGTGATTATGAGAAATCGGAAGTTTGAGTGTTGTGAGAATTACTCAAGATTTGTTTTTTTCGTGCAATCTGCTAGCCAATTTTTATTGATGAACATGATCAAAGATTGTAATTAAACTCTCATTATTTGTTAGTGGAGTTCTCTTTTTTGTCAAACAAGAGGAAATTCTTTAGTGGAATAAAAAGGTTGTAACTTTAGCATGCTTTTCCCAAGCCAACTATAACACCTATCGCCCATTGCAATCCGTTCCACATCAAATAACACCCCCCCCCCCCCCCCCACCCACCATCTTGCACATCATAGTCAGTTCAATGCGCTCGAACATTTCTTATATTCAAAAATTGGCAAACGCATTGAACTCTACACTCCTAGATATAATGATAAAACGGCATATGAAGTCATTGTTGTACCTTTCCTTAGACGATGCTATCCTGAATATAAGTGAAAATTGGTCCTTTATAGATAGGTAGAGACAGGTTGAATCACCTCGTGATTGACCTTGAGCGTCGGAGGGAGTCGCCTTATGCTTCGTTGTGACTTGTCTAGCCTTTGATGCCATTTTCTGGTTCTAGAAATGTGAGGAGAGATTTTAGAAAGTTTAAATGCTCTAAGGAAGTTGAAATGTAGCTCAAAAATTGGCAAGGTCTCAGCAGATGTCCTTTCCGCTTATATAGGCGGAGTTAAAGGTTGCTCAACGTATAAAGAACGTCCTTAGAAATGAGGGATGTTCATCACTAGGAATGGACGTTCAAGATGGGATGATGGGCGTCCTAGGCTGCTATCAACCATAGGATATGATTATTGAGAAATGATATCATTTAGCATTGAGAGATGTCCAACAATGCCATCAACCCACAATAGAAGTCCCACAACTTATGATGAACATCCCTCAACTTACAACAGATGTCCATAAAACCACAACAGACGTCCTTCAACTTTCGACGGATGTCCATGTCAATTAGGGATATCCATGGTAAGTTGAGGGACGTCTCTCAATACTAAATGACGTTATTTCTCAACAGCAATGGACGTCCACTAGCAAGCACTGACGTCCCTCAATGTTGAATGATGTCATCTTTTAGTATTGAGGGATGTTCATTGTTGGTTGAAAGACGTCTATTGTTGGTTGAGGGACTTCCATTGTAAGTGGAGGGACATCCATCTTAAGTCGAGGGACATCCATTGTGTGATAAGGGATGTCCATAGTAAGTGTAGGGAGTCTGCTCCCATTTAAAAAAGAGTGTCTTGCACATGACCCCCTTCAACATAACATCCGCCACTGCTTTTGGAGGATGGTCATCCGCCATCCTGGCCATCCATCCTCGTTGAGGATTCATCCCTTGATCCAACAGGCATGAACCTTCATCTGTCAGCGCCTTTGAAGGATGACCATCCTCCATTCTAGCCATCTAGTTTCGTTGAGGGACGTCCTTCCCTTGATCTAACGGGCATGAACCATCATCCGCTAGCGCCTTTGGAAGATAGTCATCCTCCATCCTGGCTGTCCATCCTCATTGAAGGTCGTCTGTCCCTCCATTCAAAGGGCATGAACCTTCACCCTCAAGTGCCTTTGGAGGATAGTCATCCTCCACCCAAGTCATCCATCCTCGTTCAAGACGTCTGTCTCTTCATCCAGTAGTCATCATGGACGTCCCTCGACCTTACAATGGCCCCAAGAACACCCCTCGTGGATCAGCCTTGGACATCCCTCGTCGTTGAAGGACGTCCATTGTTAATCATCAGATGTCCTCGTTGGACAAACCTTGACGTTAACATGACTACGGTGTTTGTCTCAACTTTTTTTTATTGAAAACGTGACTGCAAGGTTTATATCATTTATTTCCCTTAGTTTGAGATTTAGTTGTCTATGGAATTTCTTCAAGGTTTGGCTTGTTGCTAATCCCAAATTTCAAGGTTTGTTTTGTTAATTTCCTTTTATTTTATGTTAATTAGTTGAGGTATTTTTCATTAGTAATGAAAAAAAAAATAGTTTTCGTATTCAATGTATAATATTTTTCAAAACACATAAAATCAATGGGAGATGATACAACAATGAATCACCCACACAAAGTACTTAAATTAGTCACACATCAATTTGGACTACCTTAGTTGACGTTCATGGATTTCAATAGGTGATGAGTGAGATGAATGATAGATCTTATAAACAAGAATCACAAAAATATTCAAGTTTAATCTTCCTCCCACAGCTAGAAAATGTGAGGGTTGGCCCATCCGCTCAACATGCTACTATAGCTAGCTGAGTCGAGCCTAGCGTACAGGTTTCTCGAACTTGTCTGCCTATTCTTTGGCTCAACTTGTTTAACTTGCTATGTTCTGTGAGTAAGATTTTTTTAGGCTCGACTTCGCTCGATTGGCTCGTTTGTCACCTCTATTCACAGCTTCATTCTCCCTTTGACACGTAAACCTTAGAAGATATAAGATTTTATATGAAAAATTCATTTGGAGATAATAATAAAAAAAACTTACGACGGCAAATTAATTTTTCCAAATTAAAAATTCTAAAAAAAAAATCCAAATTTTATCGGTACTTTTTTAGACCTTAATTTATTAAAGGGAAAATGACAAATCAACCATCATCCTTTGCAATCAATGACAAGTCAACCACAATCCTTTTTTTGGTAACAAATTAACCACTGAACTATGGAATGACGCCGCCAACATCTCTATCACGTTTTCCATTAAACATGATGATGTCAAGCCGCGGCGGTTTGTATACAAACCCCCGCAACTCCATAGTTTTTAAAAAATAAGCCTACAATTGTCATGAACCGCCGTGGTTCATCTAGTAACTGCAGCAGTGTGCCCATACACCGCAGCGACTTCATACCAAACCGCCGCGGTGTATTGACACACCGCTGTGGTTTACTAGATGAACCGTCGTGGTTCAACGTGCCAACTTCAACTTGTACAAATATACGGTAAACTCCTCGTGATTTTGTCAGAGATTTTGTTAGCTATTAGAGAACCCTAGAGAATTTAAAGAGCTGAAGTGAATGACATTTTGGCAAAGTTGAAGAATTTATCGAAAAGCAAATGGCATCTTGGAGTGTTGAGGAATCTGTTATTAACTGTCAAGTTGAAGTGGGCCCCACAGCCACATTTTTTGCCAATGAGGTACATGGAATTGGAGACAAAGCTGCAATAGTTTTGCATTTTATCTCAGCAAATTTACACAATGAGGAACTCTGTTCATTATGTGAATCCAGTCGTGAGGAGGACATAGTCAAGAGTAGGCCTAGACGCCCACCACAAGCACAATGCACCTTTGCTGGTATGAGGCTTGGCAAGAAATATAGTTCACTGAATAAAATTAGAGAAGAAATTTTCGATCTGAGTTGAAGAATGGGTGCGATATAAAATTCACCCACAGTGACGCACATCGGTTGAGGGCTACCTGCCAGGAAGGATGCACATGGCGGCTGAACGCCTAAAAAATGCAAGGTGAAATGACGTTTCAAATAAAGTTTACAACGATGTTCACACTTGCTCAAGAAAGATGGAAAGCCGCCATGCCTCTACCAAATGGGTGGCAGCACATTACTTGGACAGATTTAAAAGTCATGCAGATTGGGACCTTTCTTCCACAATTGAGAGAATCAGGAAGGACTTCAACGTCAACATCACACCCAGCCTTGCTAGAAGGGCAAGAAATGCGGCCAAAAAAATTAACAAAGGGGATGTTAATGAGCAATACAAGCTCATATGGTCCTATGCCGAGGAGATTCAGAGGTCTAATCTTGGAAGCTCGGTGCGTGTTGAGCTAGAGATGAGTATAGTTACAAGGATGTACATGTGTTTGGCTACGTGCATGATGGCCCTACAGAACTGTGGTAGACTGGTTATTTGTTTGGACGATTGCCACTTGAAGGGAGTGACTTTGGGCCAGCTGTTCACTACTATCACCATCGACGAGAACGATGGAATGTATCCGATTGTTGTAGCTGTGGTTGAAGCAGAAAATAGGGTTTCTTAGAGCTGGTTTCTAGAATTGTTGCTCGACGATCTAAACACCCCAAGCGGCAATGGGTGGACAATTATTTTTTACCGAAAAAATGTGTGGTTGATTGCTTTTGCCTTCTATGTTTATGTTATGTGTCATATACTAATGTTTGACTCATACTATGAATCTTTGTAGGGGCTAGTGCTAGCTGTCAGAGACGTGGCAGGGCAATTGGGCCATCGATTTTACATCTGACACTTGTATGGCAATTTTTAAAAACAATTTAAAGGCAGGTTGTTCAACGATGCAATGTAGGCCGCATCTAGAGCCATAACAGAGAGGCAATTTGAGAGAGAGATAGCGAAGTTATTTTTGCTTGACCCAGTGGCCCACAGCTATCTACCAGGAATAAATGCGAGATGTTGGGCCAAACATGTCTTCTGTTTCATCCCCAAATGTGACCTAAGTCTCAACAACCTCAGCAAGTCCTTCAACGCCTGCATCCTACCAACTCGGGACAAACCGATTCTAAGTATGTTCGGGATCATATGAAAGGGCATCATAGGTAGGATCGTGAAAAAAAATGAAAAGATGGCTCACTCGACGGACCTTTTGTGTTTGCAGATCAACAACTGGCTCGCCAAACTACAACTTGCCAGTCAAAATTGGAGCCCCTAGTTTTCAAGAGCTGCCCAGTTTGAGGTCAGCAACGGTAATGAACAGTACTCTATCGATTTGAATAGGCATACTTGTAGCTATTATCGGTGGGAGTTGACCGTCATCCCGTGTGTCCATGCAGTCCGTGCATTCACTTCACGAGGAGATCTCCTGAGGAATTTTTGCATGCGTGCTACCACTGGGAAACATACATGGCGATGTACTCCCACTTTGTCCGCCCCATAAATAGACAAATCATGTGGCCTCCTGTAACGCATCTTGATCCAATTATTCCACCGCCATTTAAAAGGCTTCCAAGAAGGCAACGAAAACACATAATACGGGATGTGGACGAGGCCCCAAGCCGGATAGTGCTGCCCAAAAGATATATGAACATGACCTTTGACTGGTGTGGGGGAGTGGGGCACAATTCTCGCACGTGCAAAGGTGGAGGCGAGTCCAATGCATGTGGTGTAGAGGCGACAGAGGTAGAGCCAGATGCAGAGCCAAAGGCAGAGGCAGAGGCAGAGGCAGCAGAGGAAGGTTGGAGGGCACATTTATGGGTTTCAGAGTCCTCAAGATAGCCCCCAAGACATTCCTGTCACAGTCCTAAGAGAGTTGCCAAGACAGTTCCCGACATAGTTCTTGAGATGTAGGTAAGCCCATTATCACGTTTACATTTTTAAGTGTTATATGAACTATGCTAATCTCATTTGTAATGTGTTCTGCATGAGTATGATGCGCAAGGTCCACAAACACAAACATACACAAATGTGGACCTTAACTTTCCTTGATTAGAGAAAATAATGCTAAACCAAAGTGACTATTAACTGTGCGTCGAAACCAGATTACATTATCTCCAATAGATTATTCGAGGTGGCCTATTGTATCATAGAACCTCTAATAAACTATTGTAGATTATATATATATATATATATGGTTCTATAATCAAGGATGGATGGTTAATTGAATTGATACATTGGTTTGATAGATATGCGGTTGTAATGCACGTTGTACTTGTAATAGAATTGATATATTGGATCGATACATTTGGTTGTTGAGGATGAATGGAAATTAATTAGTATGATAATGTATAGATACCAACTTTTCCTTTTTCTAAAAATTTGAATCTGTGTTTCTGCCCTCTAACGAGCTACTGCAGCTTTTTGGAAGCGCCGTAGCAGCTTGATAACTAACCGTGGTGGCTTGTCCACAAAGCTGCAGTTGCTCATCAGAAACTACTGCGGTGTGCCCAAAAAGCCACAACGGCTCGTCAAAAACCATTGTAGAGTGTTCAAAAAGCAGCAGCGGTTTGTCAGCATTCCTATGCCTTGCATCTTTTGGTGTTATGCACAGCTTGTTGAAATTTTTGCAATGAATACGATGAACATGCTTACTTGTTTGTTCATGATGAATGGAATCATTTGAGTCAATTTCACTCTAAAAAAATTGAAAATTTTGCAAGAGTTTCACTTGGTTTTAAGTTTATCCCCCCCGCGACATCAACAAAACCAGATATTTTTTCCCAACTAGATATTATCCAAACTAAAAAAAGAAAATGTAAACATGTAAAGCGTCAATGAATTCTTTATTACAACAAAGTCAGCATCCCTAAACATCTAAACTACCCTAAAGCGCCTTCTTCCTACTCAGTTTCGGCTAGGGGTGTTCAATCCGAATCCGAACCGTCCATCCGAACCGAAACCGGCCAATTTTGGTCTGATAGGTTCGGTTTTTGTGAAAAAAAATTTGATTTTCGGATTAAAAATTCCTAAACCGGATAATGCCGGTTTGGTTTGCGGTTTTGATGGGTCAAAACCGGCAAAACCGAAACAGGCGCTGACCCTGGGCCCCTGGCTCGCTGCAGTGCAAATTAAATCAGATCTTCAATTTTTTAGGGTTTTTGTTCAGCCTCACCCTCGCGCACTCGCAGCCGCCCTCTCCAGTCGCCACTCGCCCCTCAGGAACTCGGAAGTCGAAAGCTGCCTAACGGTTAGGTCGGAACTCGGAAGCTGCCTCGGAAGTCCCTCTCCCTTAGGTACTTCACACTCTTCACTTCAATCAGTCTTGTTCTGAGTTCCGAGTTCCGAGTTTGGAGTCCGAATTTGGCCATTAGAGTTCGAGTGTCTCTCGACTCTCATCCCTCTCTGTTCCACTTTTTGCTGTCCCTCTCCCTCAGTGTTGTTATTTTCTTCTGTTTCTTTTCTTCTTCCTCCGCAATACTTCTTCATCTTCTTCTCTTCCACTGTCATTTCTCTTTATTGCTGTAATCTTCAATTCTAATGGAATATTGCTTCATTGAAGACAGCTTTTTCTCTCCTTTGTTGTCATCCGTTCAGGTTGTGGTCCAACCACAATAGTAGATCCCACAAATTTCTTTCGAAAATCCTAAGACCGAGCTCTGTCATGGATAACCCTACAATTGGAATCCACTCCGCTTCATCGAGAAGCTGACTGAGGAGAAAACGATGCGTCGAGGGTTCTCCATCTTGCTCCAGTCCCGTTGCCTCCTCCTCTTTCTTGTCCTCTTGATCTTTGTAATTTTCGTTTTCTCCACCCCGAAAAGTGTACTTTTTCTTTAACCTATTTCCATATTCCATCTAATTTCGTGCTTTTGGATCTGATCTTTACTTATCAGCTTCAGCTCATGATCTGCCATTTTTATTTTTTACACTCTTTATGGTTGTTGAGGATTTTATGAGTGGGATGCTTCAGGTAATTTTCCCTTTATACCAGATTAATTACGATTGAATCAAAGTTCCCAGCTTCAAATTTCAGCCATTATCACTCAAATTACAGCAGACTAGCTTGTTTTTAATTCTCTTCAGCGGTTAGGCTATTTGTTCGAAGCTCTCGTGTATCCACATATACCTTCTTTTTCCATTTTGACGTTTCAACGACATGATTAGTAGTGATATAGCTATATTCATGATCTGGGTTGGATTCACCACTGAAGCTGCTCAGTCTCATGGCCTAATGCATAGGAAAATATCAATTGGTCGTTCTAGCAGGATATGTTTCCTTCTTGTCCTCGATTAGTCCATTTGTTTTCCATAATTTTATTTATCTGATATATGGTAGACATTAAATTAGTCAGTTTCTATTTCAGTGAATTTATGGAAATAGAATATTACACTCGGTTATTTGGTAAGACAGGACCTTATTTTCTCGTATCATTATTTATGAAGGTTTGTAGGGCCATCATGTTACTGGAAAAGAAACGTATATCCTCTCACATGCTGTAGTGATCAATTCTTAAGTCACCTCCCATAAACTAATGAAGATACTGGTTACGATTGAAAGTTTAATGCTTTCCTCGTTTATTGTTCTTCATTTTTGGTTGATTGATCATTTAGTGCGAAGAATATTTCTTAAAAAAAATGTTTTCCTATTGTCAAATGTCAAATGCCTACAAACTTTTTGATTTACTCTTTCACTCAACTATAGGTTGAAGAAAAACCAGAAGAAGAACCTGAAATTACGCACAGAGTATATTTGGATGAACGGTTAGGTAGAGCTTCTATTCTGTGCTATCTGATTTTATTTAGTATACCTGAAAGCAGATCCTTCCACTTGTTGGATCGCTTTGTTTTATAACCTGGGAACTTTGTCACTTTTAGAATCTGATTTTAGGCAGCTCATTTAGGCTCGAAGGTTCATTGACTGCCAAATTTGTTACTTTGCTATTCTTTGCATCATAACTTGTTACTTAACTTACTTTGCTGTTCTTTGCACCAACTTTGCTGGGAAGAGGAGAGGTCCGAGAGGATAGATCTCTCTTTATTTTTCTGTCTGGCTAAATTATACTAAGGAAACGAAACCGAACCAAATCCGAACCGAATTATTGGTTCTGGAACCGATTTGGTTACTCCAAATTAAAAAACCGGTATAGGTTTTAAAATTTTCAAACCGAAACCGACTGGTTCGGTTTACTTTGTACTAAAACCGATCCGAAACCGAATTTGTACACCCCTACGGCTACCACGGGGTTCTTCTCCCCTCCATTCTTCATTTTTAATTCCATTCTTCCTTTTTTTATATATCCTTTTCTTTTCTCCTTTTATTCTATTTTAATTTCACTTACCATTTATCCAATTTAATAATGTATATCTAGATCAAATATACATGTCTTATACAATATAATTTATTCCTAATCCCGACTTATTCCGAACATCATCTGACAACGTTTACCAGTCTAATTTAATTTTTAAATTCCATTTCGTCAATTAATTTACCAGTTGGAATTTCTAATTTTTACTGATTTTAACTGCTTGACCAAAATGTCACATGTGGCCGCTACGCCGCAATTCACATCAATTATTTAATGTCATGACCAATTATAACGCGAAAAATTTACACGTGAAATTTATTATTAAAAATTTTCAAGGGTTTTACAATCTGCCTAGGTTGCCACTCGACCGCGAGATTGAATTTTGCATTGATTTGGTCCTCGACACTACTCCAGTTTTGATTGTTCCATTCTGCATGACTCCTACTGAATTGAATGAATTGAGAATCCTGTTGAATGATTTGCTGCAAAAAGGGTTTATTCAGAATAGTATTTCACAGTGGGGTCATCAGTCTTATTTACAAATAAGCATGATGGTTCACTTTGCCTATGCATTGATTACTAAAAATTGAATCATGTGACAGTTAAGAACAAGTAACCATTGCCAAGAATTGATGACTTGTTTGATCAGCTAGGAAGATCTATGTACTTCTCGAAGATCAATTTGAGATCTGGTTATCATCAACTGAAGATTCGTGAAGAAGATATTTCTAAGAAGGCCTTTTAGACTTGATATGGATACTTTGAATTTATGGTGTTTCCATTTGAATTGACTAATACACTAGCTGCTTTTATGGATCTTAAAAATAGAGTCTTTCAGCCTTATCTTGACCAATTTGTGGTAGTCTTCATCGATGATATTTTGATATATTCTAAGACTCTAGATGGACATATAGAACATCTAAGAATTGTTTTACAGATGTTGAGAGAGCATCAGTTGTATGCAAAGCAAAAAAAGTGTAATTTTTTGTTGACTGAAGTGAAATTTCTAGGCCATGTTTTTTTTCTCAAAATGGCATTTTCGTGGACCCAGCTAAGATTGAGGCTGTATTGAAATGGAAGCCACCTAAAAACGTTATTGGGGTGCGTAACTTTTTGGGTCTAGCTGGTTATTATCGTTGATTTGTGCAAAATTTTTATTTTATTGCTATGCCATTGACACAGTTAACTAGAAAGGACTTGAAATTTATTTGGAATGAAAAGTGTCAGACAACTTTTGATGAATTCAAATAGAAATTGACTACTGCTCCAGTTTTGGCAGTACTCTATGAGAGCTTACCTTATGCAGTATGTACAGATGCATCAAGAATTTGTTTGGGTTGTGTTATGATGTAGTAGGATAAAGTGTAGTTTATGCATCTCGACAACTAAGACACATGAGCAAAATCATCCTACTCCAGATCTAAAGCTTGTAGTTATAATTTTTGCCTTAAAGAATTGGTGAAGCCATTTGCGTGGCGCTAAATTCGAGGTATTTTTAGATCACAAGAGTTTAAAGTACATTTTCTCACAACATGATTTGAATCTCTGATAGCACCGATATGTGGAATATATGGAGGACTATGACTATTCTTTGGAATATCATTTTGGAAAGGCCAATGTTGTAGTCGATGCTAAGTCGTTATCCTCAAGGGTCTCTTTCCTGTCTTGTGTTGGATGATTGGAAGAGATGTTTAGTTATGGAAAATTACAAACTATAGTACCAGGAGGATGGTCCAACAATTTGAGTTTTTAATTTAGTAGCGACCCCTATGTTTTTGTAACATGTGAAACACTTGCAGAAGTTTGATGATGAGCTAAAAGAAAAACTCGAGAAGATTCAAGCCACTATCAGTTTGATGGTTAAGAGATCAGTTTTGAGAGATTTTTATTTTACAAAAATCGAGTTGTGGTCTCTAGTGATTTGGATTTGAGGCAGACAGTCTTAGCAGAAAGCCATAAGTCTAGATTTTCTATTCATCCTGCTAGCACGAAAATGTATCATGACTTGAGGCATCATTATTGGTGGGTTGGAATGAAATGATATGTAGCTTAATATATATCAAGGTGTTTGACTTGTCAATAGATTAAGGCTAAACATCATTGACTAATTGGGTTGTTGCAACCTCTACCAATCCCTGAGTAGAAATAAGATAAAGTTACCATGGATTTTGTGATCGGCTTGCCTATGATGGTGCAAAAGTTTAATGTTGTATGAGTGATTGTTGATTGATTGACGAAATCTGCACGTTTTATTCCGGTTAGAATGATTTCTCTTTGACGAAGCTGAGTAAGTTGTATATTGAGAAAATTGTTCGTCCTCACAGTGTTCCCATGAGACTATTTCTGATAGAGATCTGAGATTTACATCAAAATTTTGGAGACCTCTTAAGAGAACTTTGGGCACGAAATTAAATTTGAGTACAACACATCATCCTCAGATATATGGTCAATCTGACCTTAGGATCCAGATTCTCGAGAATATGTTGAGATCTTGTATACTGGATTTCGATGATAATTGGGTGAATCACTTGTCTTTAATTGAGTTTGTTTATAACAACAGCTATTAAATCGATATCGGTCTTTTGCCATGTGAAGCTTTATATGGGAAACCATGTAAATCACCATTTTGTTGAACTAAGACTGAGGAGCATGTCACTTTCGGGCCTGATTTAATTCAACAAACAACTGAGTAAGTCCAAGTGATTAAAGAGCGACTAAGTATAGTTTAGAGTCGACAAAAGAGTTATGAACACCTTTAAAGGAGGAAAGTAGAGTTTGAAGCCGATGATTTTGTATTTTTCAAGGTGCGACCTCGTTGAGATATAAGTCATTTTGGTGTGAAAGGAAAGTTAGCTCCAAGATAGATAGGTCATTTTCTAATTATTGAGCTGATTGGTTCATTGACTTATCAATTGAGTTTACCACCCCAACTGAATTATGTTCATAATGTCTTCCATGTCTCTATGCTAAGAAAGTATGTTCTAGATCCTTCACATCTTATTTCTTGGACTAAAGTACCTATTCAGGAGGACGATTCTTATGAACAAGAACATGAAATAATTTTCGGTCATGAGATCAGAGTTCTATTTCATAGTAAAATACCTTTTGTTCGAGTTCGGTGGAAGAATCAGAGTGAAAGAGAGACTACTTGGGAAATTGAATCTGAGATGATGGTTAAATACCCCCTCTGTTTGTTCAATAGCACACTTGAAATTGTTCAAAATTTTGATGACAAAATTTTCTAAGTGGGGAAGAATGTAATAACCAAGAATTTTTATGGAAAATAATTATTATATTTTTTATTAAGGAATTTTTTTTTTAAAAGGATTTTCCTCCCCGGTGAGTTTCAAATCGAGAAGGAAAATCTTTTTCTTTTTCCTTCTCCCCCTCCCTTCCATTAAACCAGAATCTCCTCTTCCCTTCCTCACATTTTGTCTATCTCTACCCCTTGCCCTCTCGCTTTCTCTATCACCTGCTTCCTCCCTTCCTCACACTTTCAACAATTGTAGAAGGTTTGGAGAGGCGATTCTTCTCTGTGTTGTGGATTGTTCGCGGGAAGACAAATTTCCCTCAACTCTGTATTTTCGATTTCACTAGCTAAAGTTGTAAATTTAATACACAAATTTTTTGAAGGAATCTATGTTTGGCTGAGTGCTGAATTGCGGTGACTTTTGGAAATCAAAATTCGGTAAGGCACATGTATATAAAAATTGGATTTTTCTCTCCGGCTTTTCTTTTTTTGTTGGCATATTAGTCTGGAGTTTGGAATGTTGAAATTTAATTGTTAATCAGGGAGTTTTTGGCAAATGGGTTGGACGAATTACAGCAATGAATTGCACAAATAACGTCGATGATGAGGATGGCGACTCACGAATTTGAGGACATCGGGTTGCAACGTCTGTCGCCTCTCCCTCTGTCTTGGCCTTGGCTAGTTGGACGGTCGGCCAAGACTGGAAATCTCAACTAGAGACGACATCGCTTTTGTCGATGCTGTTTGCATCTGAGCTCTCTTCGTAGAAGGCTGGGATGCAGACGAAGTTCCATAAGGACTGAAAACTAGGCCAGCAAGGCATGGCCTCTGTGTTAGTTGCGATCCATCTCACGGACTAGCCCTTTTGAACTACGATTTAGGGCATATTTTGGGCCAAATTTTGAGTATTTTCTACCCAATTAATTTTATATTATTTTTTATTGAAAATTTAGAGTTTTTAATGTATAAAAATTTAACTAAAAAAATTTAATGACTCTGTTTTTTTGGATAGGTATAAAAATTTAAATTTAAATTGGACCTTTGGATAATTGGGTTTGGACTGGTGATAAGTCCATTTCGAGGTAGAAATTTAATTATATGTACAACATTGCATAAATTTTTTTTAAATAATATTTTGAGACATGTCTCACATAAAATGACATGTCCATTTTATGGTTCATCGAATTTTTGCATTATATGTAGTTTTTCACTGTATATATTTTATTAAAGCATGCATACAAAAAATTATTGGATCAACTTGGTCATGTGAACCGAGTTTGATTGATCCAATTTGGGGACTTACATTCGATCATTGGAGGATGTACTTTTTTGTTGTTAGCTAGAGTAATGAGACGGCTATATGTTCTGTGTCCCTGGGCACAAAACCCTAAACTTGATCGGAGTCTTTATGTTATTTTCGCGATTATCGAGCATACTTTTATTATGTTATATGTCTGACATAGTGTGACCGGAGTTTGTGAGTGATTTTATTTTTACTGAGATTTTATTTGGTACAACAATGGTCTATTCTAATTAAGTACCACATTATAGTCAGTTGTTTTAAACGCGTACCATTCTGTTCAACTTTAAAAAAAAAAATTTATGAAACACAAATTTTAAGATCATGAATATTTAATCATAGTTCTAAATTAATTGTTGAATATAAAATTTGAACCCTATTGAGTTTAGTCAACTCACTTCAATGACACATTTTCAAGACTTTATCAACAAAATTTTCAGTTGCTGAATCAGGAGTAGAAAATCGGTTACATTTATTTGTTTATTCTAGCATTTTAATAAATTTTCTTTGATATTTTGTGAGATAAACTTTGTTATGAATAACTATAATTTTTATTTTATAGTTTTATTCCGTTTAGTTATTTTTTGAATTATATTGCTATACTATCTGTATATCATTTATTAGACTTGTTTAGCTCATATTTTCTCGAGCCCTAGCAAGTAAAAAATGTTTTAAGACTTTCGCTGCTAATTATTAAAATTAAAGTAAAAATGGTCGGGAGATTTAGTTATTTAAAGCTGGGTCGTTTTCCATTTTGTTTCGAATCCATTGCTGATCATGACACACATACAAGACTTTTTAGAGTTTCATCGTTGGTTCTAACCACCGGCATCTATTACTTCATGAGGATTTACGAAGGACATAATATTACTCAAGTTAAACCCATGATTCCACGTAGACACAAAAGAAAAATAACAACACTAGGTTCCGATGTGACCAAAATGAATCTTTTTTTGCACCACAGGATATGCAATCTGAGTAATAATGCTACTAATGCATCGCTCATGACATCAAGCTATGTGGAAAATGGGCATTAGGGTAAACCACTACACACAAACCTAACTAACAAGTCATAACAGCATCATTTACATGTTAGTCAACTTGTGTTACTCATACACTCAACATGAACATACAATACCAAGCACATACCAATTACATAAATGTGATGCACTCATCAACCTAAATGTATATAAAATGACATTTTATTTATCTTATATTAATTAGGTCTATGATGCATAAATGATATATCTATCCATCACATTATATGAAACCTAGATGTGCATTGTGTCCATCTATTCCATTTGTAAAACAACTAAAATACGTCAATTTATACACGAGGCGCTGCGACATTACTCATGTCTTGTCGTGGCATCTACCCATGAACTACTGCTTAGGTGTTCTAATGGTGAACGTCAAGACATTACAACCTTGCTCAACGCTGAGGCATCCTAAATTTGTATAACGTCGTGGCGTTATATTCTTTGAATGTCAAGGCATTTCTATGATTAAATATATATTAGTAAAGCTATTTTAAACTAATTTTATCACAGAAACTATGTGAGCGCCACAACTTAAGTCTCAAAACGCCGCTGATTAAATCTGCAAAAGTTAAATTTCACCACATTGCAGGCGCCTAGGTGCCCTGGGCGACTTTGGGAAAATCCAATTTTTTAATCAAGTTTTCCTATGATTTAACTAAAAATCCATTTCCAGCTGTTCCAAAACATTATAACATGTATATTTCAAATGTAAATAACGTTTATATATCAAAGATATCGTGAATTAAACTGAATTCAATTATATATATATATATATTATTCACAGAGGAACAAAGAAAGTTTCACTCCTAATGGTGTTGAATTTGTAATGGGGAAGGAACTGGTTTTTTTACTTTATGGAAAAATTAAAGTTTCATCATATGTCACATGAGGAGCCTCATCATGAGGGGTGTTTTTTTTTAAACAAAAAAAAAAAGGCAATAGCTGAGTCTTGGGTATCCAAAAATGATATGAATTACATAAATGCTGATGCTACATGTACACTAACGGGAGACCTTAAAGAATAACTGTCACGCCCCAACAGGGACTTGAGATAGAATAGAGTATGACCCGACCTAAAACATACCAAATTGTCCAACCCTTATCTTAAATCCAAAATTTATCAATGGAAGACTTGTAACGACTCGGATTTTCGTAAATCCTTGAAAAGGCGTGAAAATTTGAAATTTCTTTTTTAAAATAAATCAGAGGGCGCCTAAGTCCGGATCGCTACCAACCGTTCGTAAAACTCATTATAAAACCCCATTAATTAAACTTATGCGGAAGCGTTATAAAACGAAGTCTTTTATTGAAAACGTTTGCGGAAGCGTAAATAACAAATTTAAGGAAGAAATGCTAAACTATTGAAATACAACTTTTTATACAACTTATTACAATTGGGAAACTTAATTTAATTCTCATTTACCCTTGCTATGCCTGGCCAGCCACGAACTTCCTCGCTCGTGCAAATCCATAATCCCTGCTTTGATGTTATCCGTCCGTCTTTTCTTTTTGCTACTCATAGTCTATGCGTTGGTTCCACATACAACTACCTACACCTACACGACAAGTAAACTGTGAACCTAATGGCTCAGTAAGGAAAAAAGGTTTTATGCATCTGAATGTCACTCTTTAGTCTATTTTGGAATGGGGGTCACCCAAACCAATCCTTTCATTAGGTCATTAATCCGTTTATCATTTACTTTTTCAGTTTCAGTGCCGGGCTGAGCTACTGGTACCACAGAAACCTTTATCGTTTGACAGTTTTTATCATTTTCTTTTCCAGCTTCTGTGCCGGGCTAAGCTACCGGTACCACAGAAACCTTTATCGTTTTAATGTTTCCCAGTTCCTGTGCCAGGCTAAGCTACAGGTACCATAGAAACCTTTATCATCTAAATGTCTTTACCCATTTTTGCCATTTACCCTCACTCATGCATGTGTCCCTATTAATTCATATTAATATGATGCATGCTCATACATTCACAACCTATCATAATGCATGATGTTTCACAACGTAACATTCATAATAATTGAAGTGCGCATATAGAAGGATGTACCTGTAATTGAAAGCGTGTCTAAAGGAATAATAGGAATTGAAAGCGCACCACAAGGTGCAATTAAAATACTGAATTGTAAATAGCGGAGCACTTAAGGAATTTAGCAATGATAATAAAAGGGAAACCGAAACATACTATTTGTTAACAGGTTAATTACCTTAGTTAGCTTCCTAGTCCATTTACATGTTTCCTACATTTATCATTCTAGGTGATTATTCTACTTAATTACCCGAGGTGATTTACATGCTCAAGTTAATTAATTACGTTTATCATTTTAATTAAATATCTTAATTAGTTTCCTAATCCGTTTACATGCTTCCTACATTTATTATTATATGTGATTATTCTACTTAGTTATCCTAGTCAATTTACATGCTCGATTAGTTAACTAACATGCTCAGCTAGTAAACTGATTGACATACACAACCAGTTTGTTAATTAACATGCTCAAATAAGGTTACGATAACAAGTCTAGTTAACTAAACATGCTTAAACCTTCAGTAAGTAAAGCTATAACTAAGTGTAGCAGAATATCACAGTAAGTGGTTCATTCTTTCCTTAATCTTTCAGTAAGCATTCTTCACGTCTAAACATTTCATTTATCTAAGCATTCATTAAACATTTTCATTCCTATAATTACAGTAAATAAATTACGAGAACTAAGGGAGCTAACAGCAGTAAATAAACTATAGGAAACCAAGGGAAACTAACAACAGTACAATCACCAAGAATAAACTCAACTCACGCACACTACTTGTGGTGCAGGGCCTCCTCTGGCCAAGACACCCCTATTTCCTTACCTCGAAACTTTATCGCGTACTCACACTTAATTATTGTCCTTCTTCTCTTCTTCTTTGTACCTAACATCACCCACATAATAAGTACCCGAACACAGCCAACGACCTATACTAATATCCAAGAAGAGTATGAAATCAACAACATCAACTGTCATTCAATGTACAGGTTAACTTTTTATATTTCAAATATATTAATCTAGTCCAACAATAATATATTGTCAAACAGAGAGTATTACCCATAAACCAAATCAAGACAACCGTAAACAGCTAACAACAACAACTAACACATTTTAATATCTTTTATTTTAACCATACAATAGTTGAATCGTCCAAATGTTTAAAACATTTATCAACGTGCATAATACTCACTTAATTCTCACAGTATTCCCACAATACATTATACTTGATATTAACCAGCATAAACATTAGACCAATAGATCACCCAACGTAAACGATTAACTAACCAATTCCAGCATATTAACGTTCCATTGCAACATTACAACGAACATTAAGCTATAATTAAATTGCAATTTAATAGCATTCGATAATTCACGAATAAACATCGCATAGCACTTTCCTTATATCTCAATATAGCTAGTCATACAGCGAGTCCAAATTCAATAACACGTTAAAAGTCTCAACCCATTTTAGTTTGTAACAATCACAACACGTAACCCAACACCACGTAACTATAATCAACAGAGCATATTTCCATTTCAACAGTTTATTCTAATTGATAGAAACAACATCAAATATGAAAACAACCAACGATCATTGCTTCCAAAAAAGTCAACAAGGCAGCAACATCCAAACATAACCAATTACCAAAATATTCTATCATTCTCTAAAATCAATTTATCACAGGAACATAACATAATCCAATTCGGCAAAGAACAACCAAACAGAGTGTAACCAAGAAATTGAAACCCAACATAGGCATCATCACAACAAATCCCATCCATATCCATTCCTTTCAACATTTCTCACCACCCAACATTTCTCCTTTACTAATCATTTATGAAATCAAGAACATAAAGCTCAACAGATCATTAACTCAAGAACCTTAACCAAATCACAAAATCAAAAGCATAACTCTAACATATTATTAACCCGACCAACAACAAATAACAGGTTATTCAATCAACCAACAACAACTAAATCACATAATCAAAAGTTACAGGTTATTAAACCACCAACAACAACTAAATCAAATAATCAAAAGTTACAGGTTATTAAACCACCCAATCAACAGAGTTGTATTCTCAACAAAACAGGGAGGAAACTCACCAATAGAAGCTAGGTCATCCTCTAGAGAGAGCTCCTAGCTCCTACCACCATTTCCTCCTTTCTGTTCACGGCTCCAGCTCTCCAAAGAGCAATTTCCTTTCTCCCTTTCCCTCCCCTACACTCGGTTTCACCAGAAAGGAAAGAACACTCGACAGAACACATCCCCCAGTTTTATCTCCTGCCCACTGTCTCTCTCCAATCACTCCTCCTCCACTGCATTTCAACGTCTCCTAGAGGGTACCCATACCGTCCCCTGCCCACTGTCTCACCTTAGCCTTAGGGTAAGGCACTCAACACCTATCCCTGCATCCACAGCTACGATGTCCAATTTGTCTCCCTATTGGCTTGGAGAACACGCATCAGAAGAGGAGAATTCGGTTCTGCATGAACCGGCAACTGGACCATGGCCTTTGGCCTGTCTAGTTCCAGCATCGACCCGAGGCCGAACCCCGCAACACCCAGGACCGAGCTGCCGCAACCGTCCATCTTACCGTCGCCATCCCGTCGCTGAGCAGCACCTGGAATCGCGCACCCAACTCGACGACGAAGCTCACAGTCGCGACCAGCGATGCTGGCCGTGAAGGAGCTGCTCCTGAGCTCGCCTGACCGTCGTCATCGTCTCCCCGTTCCCTACGTTCGTCACCCTTCGTCTCCCCCCGTCTCCCTGTCTCTCCCTCTTTCCTACTCTCTCCCTCTGCTCTCTCGCTCTCTTTTCTCCCTCCCTCTCTTTTTGTCTTTCTCTCTGTTCGTGAAGGCCGAAGGCCATTCATTTGAAAGAATGGCCGAAGGCCATTCTTCTGGACACCAAACAGACCAGTTCCTTCAGTGAACTCATCCAGTTTTTCCTCCTCTTAATTAATTAATTCTCTCCCCATTTTAACTCCCCTTTAAATTATTTTAATTCATTAATTAAATCCCCAATTAACTAACTTATTAAATCCTCTTAATTTCTATCAATTTAACCCCCTTACATTTTTAATGCCAATATTATATATTTGAATCCATTAAATTAATTTTTATTTTATTTTGATTACGTTAATTTCCCGTTAATTTTCTCAATATATAATCTAACGAGTATGTTCTTAGTAATACCCTGATAGTCAACCCACTTAAAAAGTCAGGGTATTACAAGAATTAAAATTTTATTACAATGTAGGCACCAAAGAAAAAGGTCCAGAAGTGACAATAATATAATGCAATTTAACAGAATCTAAAGCTAGACAGAAATAACATAAAATAAAACTATGGTACAAACATCCCTAAAATATTCTAAGTCTCTCTAAAAGAAATTAAAATAATTGAAACGGGAAAAACTTTCAATTTCTTCTCCTGAGGTGGTAATGAGAAATTACTCTGATTATTTCCTGAAAAATAAAGTTAAATTTGGAATGAGTCGACTAAACTCAGTACGGATTAAATTTTATATTCAACTTTTATCTTATACGGATCATGTTGAGATTTCAATTTCTTATTCTACACAATTTAACATAAGAAATAACAAAATGAACAATAAAACAATGAACAGAAATACACAGCGGCGATGTTTAGGCAATCACAACAGCTACATAGACCCTGATTAGGTTTAGGGTTTTGCGCCTAGAGACACGACACATACAGCTGTCTCATTACTCTAGTTAACAATAACAGTACAAAAATGTAAAATTAAACACAACATACTGAAGAATGAATCAACATGTCTAAACTAAAACAATATTAGACATTTTATAATTTAAAGTACGTTAAATATAAAATAACTCCTACCTTGAAATTGGATCTACGGATACCAAAGCCAAATGAAGTTCAACGGCAGAAAAATCCACAAATTTTCTAAGTCTTGGAACATAACCACAATAATTTTACTAAAAATTAAGATTTGAATTTAAAACTTATTATTTAAATTTTAATGTGAATGAATATGCCCTAAGATCGGAGGCCCAAAACAGGTTGGGCCAAAGCCCAAGAAAATATGCCCAAAATAATCTAGTAAAAAAAAAGAATGGGTTAAAGCCCAACAGTTCTTGCCCAAATTGAATAGGCCACAATCCAAACAATTATGTTTTGGATCAGAATAGAGTGGCCCGCGACCACCGTTAGTCTTTCCCTGCGACAGAGTATACTATCACAGGTTGGCCAACAAACGGAGAAGGTATCGGGAGTCACCTCTCGACTCTTTGCTCCTCTCTCCACAACAACTACCTATAACTCAAACCAATCAACCATGGTAAGCATTATTATTTTCCAACATAGGCCACAACAAAAATTTCCACAAAATTTCTAATTTCTTATGCCTTACTCAAGCAAAATGCAAGGTTTTCCCCAAAAACTTTCATTGGAATCGGCTTCCCAAAGCTGATGCTAATCTTCCAACCCTAATGAATCAATTTCTCTCCATTAGCACAGTTCAATAAGATCAATTCTTGACCCAAAATCTAAAACCAATCAAGACAGTTAGGAATTTGCAGAAATCAATTGGAAGGACAAAAATTGAAACTTTAAATCTTAACCCAAGAAACTCACTCACTATCGATGCCTCGCCGGAGTCCATCACACAACGTCAATCACCAACTTCAACTCTTGAAGAAAATAATTCATCCTTTAGACTCTAACTAGTGAATAGAAAGAACCGAATAAAGAAAAAGATCAAAACCTACCTCAACGATGAACAAGATTACCAACTACCGAAGGACTCACACCGTTGACAATCGGGAAGGAACGAGACCACAGAGAATGGTAGAGAGCAACCACCATGGGGGAAAAGGTCCCTGGGAGAGGGAGAACAGAGTGGAAGGAGAGGGGAGAGATCTTCCCCCGCTTGATCTGCAATAGAGAGGAAGGTTTCCCCTTTGTTTCGGCAACCACTCCCCCTAAAGGAGGAGTATAAATTTTTTTTTTTTTTTTGCTCATGCTCTGGGTTGGCCCTGGATATAACATTCTTCCCAATTTAAAGAATTTCATCCTCGAAATTTAGAACAATCTCAAATGTACTAGTGAATAAGTGAGGATACTTTGCCATCAATTCTGATTTAATCTCCCCAGTAACTTCTCTTTCATTATGGTTTTTTTACTATACTCTAACTAATGGTATTTCACGATGGCGAAGAACTTTTATTTCATGGCCGATAATTTTATCAGGTTCCTCCTCTTACAAAACATCTTCTTGGATAGACACTTCGGTCTTAGAGATCTTATGTGGTTGGTCAGATACACATTTTGTCAACATAGAGATATGAAAAACTTTATGGACATCATTTAGCTGCGAAAAAAAGTCCTATTCATAAGCCACCTAATCAACACAATTAATAATCCAAAGGGACTTGATATGCATATGAGAATTAACTTATCCCTCACACCAAAACAAATAATACCGCAACACAATTGAACTTCCAAAATTACAAAGTCGTCGCTCTGAAACACTTCAAACAACTCAAAATTGTCTAAAAGTCATTTCATATTCACCTGAGTTTTCTCAATCGTTACTAGAACCAAAATAGGGCCAAAGTTTACCTGCACCACGTTCTCAGCTCAACATAGCGGTAGTTTGCATTGTCTCCCACAAAGAGTCTCATAAGTTTAAAATACCACAATAGTTGAAATATTTTATCATACACAAGGTCAGATAGCTCACCCTATCATCTCATAAGTTCAAAGCTCTGACTATCTTTTAATTGGAAACTACATATTGCTCAAATTTAACTTAGTGCTCAAAGACCTCAGAAGGACTAATCTAAATCAGACGTGATAGGGATAGAACATGTAAGATTGAACGATGACTTCTATATTCATTTTACTTAACTAAAACCTTTAATAGTCCATTGACAATAAAGGAACTTAGCATAAAGGTCAATCATTTTATGACTACTCAACATCACTATACATCAAAATATCCTCGATAATTGAATCATACAACCAATAGTTGTAATACTTTGATTTTCACATCCTCAAAGACCCAATAAGTCTAGGAGTTCAATTTCTAACTTCCTATATAATTTAAAATCTAGTCACACATCAATCACACTTAACTCCAAATTAGCTCACTTACACTAATGTCTTAATAAATCAACTATTTGATATTATCCGTAAGAATAACAAAATTTGATTTAAAACTATTTACTAATTCTTTTGTCTAAAATCTAAATTACCAAACTCTATGAATAATCCAATGTGAAGTCATAATTTTATTAGCACTAACTTCCCAATAGTTATGTTGTTTATCCTAGTTCAGTTTGTCAAATCCCTCTTTAAGCTCTTCATTAAGATTCTACAGTTTCCAATTACGTTGTAGAAATTGAAAAGTTATAACAAAGTTATATACCTCATTTATCAGATCAACACGAGTAATCAAATATTTCTTACGACCCTTTAATATTAGGCATAAAATTAAAGGTTTGAGTTTAATGACTCAAATTTAAATCTCACAAGTGACTTACAGTGATTCTACTTTAGAACAGGATCACAACTCTTTACATTCTCCTCTGTCACCACATTATGGGATTTACTTTAATTAATTCAACTTCTAAAATCCAAGAGAATATCTAACTCTATACGTGAAAATAACTCTATAGGGCTTCCAAAGTAAATTTAATGAGGTAAGGTCATCTGTCCTGACTAACAGAGCTTACAAGAATAAATTTGATCTCTCCACAGCAACAAGCATCTAAATCCAACTATTGATGCATCAACACACATATCATATAATGAACATATACACATTACTGATAATAATAGTGTAGTAGCCAACTTGAATTTCAACTCTTCAGAAATCAATCAACGGTTTTCCTTTACAATCAAACTTAACATTTCTATTTGTAGGGTTACTCAATGATACTATTAATAGACGAAATCCTTGCAATTAAATGACATCTCAATAATCCAGATTCAAGAAAATCTAACTCTTTGTGATACACTTTAGTGGTCTCAATGCTATCATAATTGTAATTCAGTTAGAGGTCCATGATTTACTAACTCATAATCATTATGCCTGAAAATTTTAACTCATCATCCAATAGTTGTATCCCAACATATCTAGCTTACAACTGATGCTCTCTAAAAATTCACAACAAATTTCCTAGACGTTCCATAAGCTCATCATGAGTATCCCAATATCCAATCACTTATAAAATATTTAATCAAAATAGTTCACAAGAACTTAAAAATTCACTTCCCTGTGATTATAACTTTAACATGTTAAACCAACGTTAAAATTTCAAACCTGAATCATCCATAATGAACTCAAAATGTTATGACACCTACATCTCATTAGCAAATTTACTGATGATAGTCCAACTTGAAATCATTTATGACAAAACATATTGATCGTTCCAACTTATCAATAAGTGCATTCATTCATTTTAATAGATCATTACTATTGATCGCTACTTGATCGAGCTTCAAACACGAAATGAACAAAATTGGAAACAAGCACTCTATTTCCTAATAATCATTAAAACCGGCATCTCCCTTATGAAAAACTAAACTTGTGAAACTCATTCCACAATATATCAATATGTTGTGATCAAGTTCATTCACCTCACCTAAACCATCATGTACGAATCAGCAGAAATTAGAGTACTGCTGGGACAAAATAAATGTGTAACTCAAACTCAAGGTAGGGTGGTAACCCTGACAGATCCTCAAGAATAATGTTTGGACACACAATATCAACTAACAAAGTAGACTCTACCATCTAATTCATAATCAGCGTTAATAACAATGTGCTATCATAATGTTCTAGTCTCCATGACCGCACAGTCAACAACTTGCTCGCTCACAATGAAGAGTCGCACTATTTGTACAATAATTTGATCTAAACTTTAACTCACTCAATCAATCAAAATTTGAAATTACATGTAATTCGACTATAAGAAAACCAAAAGCTCACCGTTTACTTGTGTCCAAAAATCTTATAGCATCAAAATTCACTAATGTGAAATATCATATCATCAACTCTTAACACACATCAACAAAGTTTGAGGTGAATGTTAGACTTTTTGTTAGGCTAAGTTTTATTTTGATGATGACTAAAATGTTGTCAAATTCAATAAATCCAATAAGTTATATTTTGTATTTTTTGGATATTATTCTTATCATTTTATAATAATATTTATATCCGTGTTTATTGAAAATACCCTCAAAATGGGTATTATTAATGTGCTAACATGTTTACTTGAGTCCATGTAGAATTGGATATCATTTTAGGACTCAGTATAGTTCAAGGTTAAATTTGGAGTGAGATGTGGCAGGATGCAGATGAAAATTTGTCCAAAACTAGACTCTATAGATTCAGATGATGCACAGATGACACGCAAATGAATTGAAGCGTCTAAAATATCCCAGGGTTGAATCCGTCGAGTTTAGGACGAGCTGAGGATGAATAAATGCATCCAGTATGTGTGCAGATGATATATGGACGACAACAGACGAACGCGGAAGTTAACGTTTTTAATTTGTCCATTTTGCACTACAATTCAGATGCCTATATGGTGACATGCGGACGAGAATTCCCGTCCGAAGTGTTTGTTTGGACAAAGTGCAGATGAAGCCAGGACGAAGACCCGCGTCCGCAAATGCCCAGTTTTGTGCAACGGTTAGTTTTCAACAGTCGGATGCAGACAATCGAAAAAGGATGCGGACGTCCGAAAGTCCACTGCTTATAAATATTAGATCACTCCAAACTCTCTACAACTAACGGAGAATCGTGGTGAAGCCCTGCTGAATTTAATACACAATTCAATCACTGTGAGCTTTATTTGTAAATTCAATTCTCCCCACTCTTAAACTTGCATGTTATTTTGGGAGAATTCGGATTAGATAGATTGCGCTTCAAATTTCTGATTTTATTATATTGTGCTAAATCGTAAAGGGTGATTCCCTAAGCATTCATCACACTTAGATGACTCCCCGCAACAGTCAAACAAAGGGTAACGCCTCGAAATAGTCATAGGCTCGATTGAATGCCCGTAAGTTCAATCATTGAATGACGCTCCGCAATAGTCAAAGGTTGACAACCTTAGAATTAGTCAAGGGTGACGCCCCGTCAATAGTCAATTTGTAAAAGGTTTTATTGGCACCTGTAAGCCAATTGTTTGGTGGAACTCTAAGTGGAACTTAGAGCGGGGACGTAGGGGAGTTTGTCGAACTGCGTAAACAAATATTTTGCACTCTCTCTAACCCTCTCTTTACTTTGTTGCATATATTTCTTATTGTTTATTTTAATTGTATGCATTAAATCACTTAGGGTTAATAGAGATTAAGTATTGCACGAAAATATTAGAAATGCTATATTCACCCCAACCCCCCCCCCCCCCTATAGGTGTATATCGCTCCTACAATTGGTATCAGAGCAGGGGATTTTAATTCTTGTGTGATATTGTGTTGACTGTGCACATTGCTAAAATTGGTTGACTTTCATCTATTGGAATAAATTTCATTGTTGAATTTCATTGGTGAAATTTAGTTGAATATCATTGATTAGAAATCTTATATATATGCTTATTATGGATTTCAATAGGATTGTTGATAGTCAATCCACATCTACACCTCCACACTTTGATGGTTGTAATTATTTGTATTGGAAGTGTAGAATGAAAATATTTGTACAATCTATAGATTATACTTTATGGAGAATCATTGAAAACGGAATAACTATTCCTAGACTATCTTGTGAATTCAATGATGTAGATAAACATAATTGGAACTTAAATGCTAAGGCTATAAATCTTTTGTATAGTGCCTTATGTAAATATGAGTTTGATAGAATTCAATCATGTGCTAGTGCTTTTGATATATAGAAATCTCTTGAGCTAACACCTGTAGGCACAAATCAAAGAATTGAGAATGAAAATATCTCAATCTTCGAAAAAGAAGAGGAAGTGGCCAATACATGCTTTATGGCCAATGAAGAAATTGAGGTAGCAAACAATTATAAAAATTCGGATTCTAATGGTGATGATAATGATTATTTATTTAATGAATTGCTAGATAGTTTTAATGAGCTCAAAGATAAATATAAATTGTTGAAAAATGAGAAAACCAATTTGATCAAAAAGCATGCTATTTTGAATAAATCTTTTGATGATCAAATTGTAGAATTAAAGAGCATGATTGATATTTCTAATGCTTCTTTTAAATATCTTGAGCATGATAGTAGTAACTTAAAAATGATGAATGATGGATTGACTTCTACTATCAAATGTAATGAACTTGAAATTTGTGATTTGAAAAATCGGAATGATGAGTTGAATATTTATATCAAATCACATGAAGATGAGATTAGATTTTTGAATGGTAAATCTAAACCTATTTTTGATGTTAATACTAAAATTGAATCTCTTGAGATTAACATTAGTGAATTGAAAGTTTAAAATGATGATTTAAACTCGATTGTACTTAAATTCACTAATGGAAGTAAAAATTTACATATGCTCTTGAATTCGCAAAGGGTTACGTTTAATAAAGCCGAATTGGATATCTACACTTTGCAAAGAAAAGAATTATATTAATCTATTTGTTAGTTCATCTATTTGTAATTCTCGCAATTGTGTTGGACATAAATCTTTTTGTTGTCCATTAAAATTAAATGCTAATTTGAAATCAAATTTTGATTATAAATTTGTTTGTCCTTTGAGATTTAATGCTAGTTCTAAGTATAATTTAAATTCTAAATCTATTTTGAATTACAAATTTATGTGGGTTCCTAAAGGAACCAAACCCTTAACCAATGAACCCAAAATGGTTTGGGTACCAAAGAAATCGAATTGATTTGTTTTGTAGATTGAAGATTCTCCCAATAAACTTAAAGAGCATGGATACTTGAATATCAAAAATGAAAAGGGGAGAAGCTTCAAAGTTTGCCCCCAATGCATTAAAAATAGAATTAAAACTCATGGAGGTACACACTTTTGTCATTTGGACTTATATGTTAATTTTGAGTTGATTAAATTGTTGACTTTGATTAGTTGAATATTTTTTTGGATTAATTGTTAGCTTTGATCTTTTTGTATATATAGGTTGAAATATGCTTTATTCATTCAATTAGTATTTTGATAATTGGTTCCAACAATTGAATTCTAAATTGCATATCTTGAAAGATTGTTGGATGTTTAATTTTGTTGATTTGGATATATCTCTCATAGGATTAAATTTGCTTATTGGTATAAAAAGGGAGAGAAAATCATTTGGATTAATTTGGTTTGTCTTTTTGAAAATGTGTTTCTCCCTTAGATTGAAATTGGACAATGAAATAGGGGGAAAAAATAGAATTGTTGAGAATTGTTTTAGGTTATTGAGTTGTTTTAAAAATTATTTAAGTTTTCTTTTTAAATTTTGATAGTTAACTTCCGCTCAAGCTAAACTTTGATATTTCTCCCTTGGTTTAAAATTGGATAATGAAATAGAGGGAGAATATTGAATTGTTGTGAATTGATCTAAATTATTGTCTTGTTTTAAAAAAAAAACAAATTGTCTAAGTTTTGAATTGGATGTAAATCTTCAATTGATATTTTTGAGTTTGAAAATTGTATTCCAACAATTGAACTTCTACTTTGAATATATTGAATTGCTTGGATTGTTGGATAGTCAATTTTTGACTTGTGTATTTCTCCCTTGGACTAAAATTAGATATTAATATAGGGAGACAAAAATACAATTGTTTTACTATTGATGATTTTGCTTCCGCTAGGTTAAACTTTGATAATACTTATTGAATTGAAATTTTGTTATTTGATTTAGGGAGAGAAATTATAATTGTTTGATTTAACTTGTATTTCCCTAAATGTTTTTTATTTTTTGATTAAAAAAGGGGAAATAACTTTTGTAGTTGATTTTCAAATTGATATCACTATTTAACCTTGGTTTAAAATCTCTAAATTGGTATCAATAATGACTTTTATTTTAAAATATTTAAATTGGTTATCTCTATTAATTTTAAACTTTTACAATTGGTATCTATCTTGGATTTCAATCCCCAATATTTTATTATGTGTAATGATTTAGGGGGAGAGAAATGATTTTAACTTGCATATCTTTGAAAGATAGACTATATCAATTAGTATTTTTGAGATTGGTTTTTAACACCACAATTGGTTAAATTTCTACAAATTGGTATCATTGGACTTTTTTTTTTTTTTCAATTGGTATCATTTATTGAAACTATTTTTGATTTGGCATCAATGAAAGTATTTTTCTCTACAATTGGCTTATCCTTTTAAGGATTTCATTTTGGTGTTCGTTTATTCCCCAACTATTTGATTTTGTGCATAATGATAGGGGGAGAAAATTGCTTTTCAAAATTTGAATTCATCCATGGATTGTATTATTGACAGTTGATATATATTTTGGTTAAACTTGGATGGTTCATTTTTTTTTTTTGGTTATATTCCCTCTTATACGCTTGTTGATAAATTTATAGAGGGAGAAATTTATGAAGTTGTTTTACTTTTGCTCTAAGGGGGAGAGCAAAGTTTTTAAATTGGATTATATCCCTAAATGAGCTGTTTTTGTGATTATCATAGGGGGAGAGATAATTGAATTGATTTTGATTTTACACATTGGTATCTCTCTTAAAAAACTCCTTTTTGAACTTATAATTGGTATCATACTTGACAAAAATGATTTGATCTTAACTTTGGATTTACAATTGATATTAATCTTTGAAAAACTTGTTTGCTATAAATTGTGAATTATCAATTGGTATCCTTTGTTAATTTCTTAAATCTTAAATTGATATCACTTGTTAGAAATTGAAATTTTTTTTACAATTCTTGGTTTTTAAGTGGATTCCATTTCCTACATTTGGTATCTATTTCTTGAATCACAATTTTTTTGGTATCTATGATTTGAACTTAAATGCATATTTCCCTCTAATGAATTTTGTATGCTTAAAGACAAAGAGGGAGTTGGGGTAGATGGGTAGTTCGGATCTAGCCTGGCATCTAGGATTCACCCTCACCAAGTCGGGAAATGGACTAGTATGCACACAGGAGGTTAGAAGCCGATCAAACTAGGTCATCTCAAAGGACAATCTCCAATCTCCAGCTCGAAGTACGAGTAAAGAACCAAGAACCAATAAACGTAATAAAAGAATTGGTTTGGGTGGCCCCCATTCCAAGAAGAATTAAAGAGAGAAATATGCATAATTGTTTTCCCCCATTTCCTTACTGGGCCTAAGCTCACGTCCTTACTTATGGTGTAGATACAACTACGAACAGATAATAAGTAGATGGTAAACACACAAAGAAGCAGAGATGAATGATTCTTCACGCGCAAGACTTAAGGCTGGCCAGACAAAGAGAAAGATGAGTAAACGGTTGTAATCAAATGATGTTTAATTGTCAGTTTCATTTGTTAAACGCAGTGTTTCAATTGTTTAGTATTTCCTGCTTGAACGATTTTATAATGCTTCCGCACATTTTATTAATCGGTCTTTCATAACGAGTTCAAAGAAAAAGTCAATAGCGATCCGGTCAGACGCACTCTGATACATTTTGTTTAAAAAAAAAAAAGAAGAAAATTTTCAAATTTTTACGCATCTGAACGGATTTAAGAAAAATCGGGTCGTTACACTTCTATAATAACCAACTAACCCTAGAAAACTCCTTACTTCCCCAACATTTTTCGGCGATGTCCAGTTCACAATTGCCTGTTTTTTCACTAGGTCTACCGATATGCCTTCTTTAGAAATTACATGGCCCAGAAAACCAACCTTGCTCAGCCAGAACTCACACTTAGAAAACTTTGCGTACAACTGGTGTTGGCTAAGGACAGATAAGGCCACTCGTAGATGTTCGCAATGCTCCTCTTCTAATCTAGAATAGATTAAGATGTCGTCAATGAAGACAATAACAAATTTGTCCAGATAATCTCGGAAGACAAGGTTAATCAAATCCATAAAGGCCGTCGAAGCGTTGGTCAGCCCAAATGACATCACCAAGAATTCGAAATGCCCTTAACGTATGTGACATGCAGTATTGGGTATATCCTTGGGCTTAACCTTCAACTGATAATAACTTGATCGGAGATCAATCTTTGAGAATACCCTGGTGCCGCTTAATTGGTCAAACAGATCATCAATCTTGGGTAGCAGATACTTATTCTTGATGGCAATTTATTTAGCTCCCTGTAATCTATGCACATTCTCAGAGTCTCATCTTTCTTTTTAACGAACAGTACTAGTGCACCCCAAGGGGAAAAGCTGGGTCGGATAAACCCCTTGGCGACTAGTTCCTCTGGTTCCATTTTTAACTCTTATAACTCGGCAGGTGCCATCCGATACGGATGTTTGGAAATAGGACCAGTACCGGGCTGCAAGTTGATCTCAAATTCAATTTCACGGTCTGGGGACAACAGAGGAAGATCGTCGAGAAAGGCATTCAGGAATTCGTGCACCACTATAACATCCTCCATTTTAACCTCAGTGACCATCGTAGTGTCGATCACATTAACTAGAAATCCATCGCAACTGTTCCTCAGCAGTTTATCCGCCTTGAGTACGGAGATAATAGTGAATTTTCCTTTCTCTTTAGTCCCACAGAAGGTGTGATGTTACCACCTGGAGGATAGAAGTAAACCTCCTTCTTTTTACAGTCAATAGTTGCTTGATGTGTTGTTAGCCAATCCATCCCAATTATGACGTCATAACCTTTCAGATCCATGATAATTAGATCGGCCTAAAATAAACGGCCATTGATATCCACTGCATAATCCTTGAGTATTCCATTTGTAATCAGTCGGTCACTGGAAGGTAGTAACACCTGATGCGTATAGTTCGTGCTGCCGGAGAAGCAGTTCGCCTATTCACAAAACTTAGTGGAGATGAACGAGTGCGTAGCACCCGAATCAAATAAGACATAAGCTCCATACCCTTTTATATAAATTGTTCCTGTGGGAGTTTGGTAAATCATTTCATCTAAGGTAAAACTCCTACTTTGTCTAAAGGGAAAAACAAGCATAATTAAAAGTATAATTTTTGTCAATTAAATAAGCCGTACCTGCCACCACCACCGGCTGGTTGTCATCCTCAGTCCCATACATCACAAAAACTCATGGGGCCACCCCTCCTGGTCCCGAAGGTTTGGCTGGGCAATTCCTGGCTTTGTGTCCCGGTTTCCCACAAGAGAAGCATTTTTTTGTAGCAATCAGGCATTCCCCCCGATGCATTCTTTGGCACTTCGGAGAAGGGTTATGTTATGGGATGTGAGGTGTTGGTGTCATTGGCTTCTTATCCAGCCTCTGTGGTGCTTCGGTCCCAGCTGGGCGTTTGACTCCCTGGGTCGAGGAAGGATCATTTCTTGACTGCTGGCTAGGATTAAACTTCCATACTTTCTGACTGACCTCTCTTTGTCTAACCGCTGTGAGCTTCACCCCCTCTACGGCCAACGCTCTGGATACCATCTTTGAATAGGTGACACCCTCGGAGCCAGCCCCAATAACTGCCTCCTGCATTTCCGTTCTCAATGCCGCATACAAAATGCTGCACCTTACGCTCCTCGACCGCCACTAGATGTCGAGCATAATGTGATAGGGCCTTGAACTGTTGGGCATATTCCACCACCGTTCCGATCTGGCATATGCTCATGAACTCTAGATCCTTCTGGGTACGGACAGTGTGATTGAAGTACCTATCATTGAACAGCTCCTTAAAGTCATCCCAAGTGAGGACCGCTACATCTCGAGAGGCTTTGACAGTGTCCCACCAAAAAGGGGCCCTGTGACTCCAGTAATATGTTGTACACTTAACCTTTTTTGCCTCACTGATCTCGGCGTAGGACAACTTGTCCTCCATGGAGCGTATCCAGTCCTCGACCCCTGCAATATTGGATACGTCGCCATTGAAGCAAGGCGGCTTGAGTTTCTAAAATCTCTCCCATTTGGCCCTCCTCTGGACTAGCTGTAACTGCATATCACGGTGTTTCCCATTATCGTTCCCGTGGTTCTGGCCCATGAACCTCTCCATGTAATGAGATTGCTGCACCAAAAACTGGTTCTGCCTCTCCGTTTGTTGTGACTATTGCTCTATAATTGCTGTCAAGCGCTCTAGAGTCTCATTCCGGCCATGATCCTCATGACGATTGGGTGCCCGGGGTACATCTCCTACACCAGGCAAACGTCCTCTTCTCACCATTTCTAATCTCCTATGTGTCCATGTTATAATGTACACAAATAAGTTTAAAGGAAATTATTAAGGAAAGCAATTACAATTAAATTTAAGGGAAGTTCTTAGGGAAAGCAATTTACTGAATCACAATTTTCATACAATTCTATACTATGGCGCGACTCATTTAAATTAACAATTTAGTAGTCATAAGGAAAAACTTACTGTAACGACCCGAATTTACGTCACTTTTTGAAAATGCATTAAAATTTGCGAAAACATGTCAGAGCGCGCCTAATCCGGACCGCTACCAACCGTTCGTAAAAACTAGTTATAAAAAATTGTTTATTTAATAGAAAATGCGAAAGCGTCAAAATCATGTATTTTAAAATACTGCGGAAGCGTAAAGAAATTCATTTGATTAAGGAAAATACTAAACAATTTAAATATGCTTAATTTACAATTCAGAAAAACTTGATTTAATTTAAAACTCGATTATTTCTTACTTTTCGTAGCCTGGCCAACCCTAAGCCTGCTCGCGTGCAAAATCCCTCATCAACTGAGTCGAATCTATACACTATCTTCTCCTGCAGGTACCTACACCACGAGTAAACTGTAAGCCTCTTAGTAAGGAAATGGTTAGCAATAAAAAAAAAAAAAGAATTTAAATACAATTATTAACCTAGATGATTTAGACGTGCTGATTGATTAAGTTAATCTAAACCTAATCGCTTAGTCATTTCATATTCAATTAATATCTACAAACAACCAAACAAACGAAACGAGCAGAGCTATTGACAAAGCAACCATCAACTAATCCTAAAACTAGCAGGGAGCTAACAATAATAAAATCACAAACTAGGTCTACAGAGCACTCACAAAGCCATAAAACCAATCCAGTTTGTCCACTACTAAACTAACAGCAATAGATTCATGTAAAATAGCTATACACAGAACATGTAGAGTATCAAGTACAGAACATTCGACAGATGAACATATAAATACAATCCAGAGAACATTCTGAACACCATCCATACAATCCAGAGAACTACACAATTATCCAGCGGAGAAATAACCAACAGAGAAATCACTAACAGGTTCATCCAACAGAGAATTCACAAACAGAGAACAGAAATCGACCAACCATACTCAACGCATGCACACATACTCATGGGTAGGGCTTAGACGGCCGAACACTACCCAATTCTTAACATTTGACAAACCAAAAACAGGGACAGCAACTCCTCTCCACATAGCAGCATCACACTCGAGAGAGGACCTCCAGCTCCAGCTTCCAGCAGGACAGCAGCTCACTCCACAATCACACACTCACTCAATCACGGTTTTGTAGAGAACCAAAGAGCATACAGTTCAGACCACCAGCACACCAGAGAGAATTTCTTCTCTAGAACCCTTCCCCTTCTCTACAAACACAATGAATATATACACAGATGACAATTTGAATTGTAAACCAACCTATCCCACGATTCTAGCCACAGATCCTTATTTTTCGACCAATGCAACGACGTCCAAATCCTCCCAGCTAGACCATCCTCTATCATTCATCACAGACACCAGTGGACCAATTCGGTCCAACTAAACAGAAGGCCAAATCGCACCCATCGCAAACTAACTCCCCTGCATCTCTCCAGAAATTGCCGATCGCTCACAATCAAAGCCCGATCAACAAAAAACGGAAGTGGACGAAGAAATCTATTTGACCTACCTTGACTCGAAGCTGGAATAGACCTTCCGCAGAAGCCCCGAAGCCAAAATTTGTCGCCGGCCGAAATGGATCCCAAGCTTTAGCCTCCCGCATCGCAGCAGCTACTCGCCGTTCGCTCTCACTCTACCGGACGACGCGCAGGACCAGAGTTCGAGCCATCGTCGCCTCCTTCGCTCATCGCGTCTCTAGATCTCGCCGTCGATCCCTCGGGCTCTCTTCCCCTTTCGTCTCTCGCTTCTGCCTGCAAAAGAAATGGCCAAGCCATTTCTTTTCATCTCCCAACCGGTTCACTTAGTGAACCGATTTAAATAGTGTGAACTGATATATTCATTCCTTAAATCATTAATCCTTTTCAATTTATCTTAATTCCTTCACTTATTTTAAATTTAACTTATTATTTCCGTCACTAATTAATCCCCCTATAATTTATTACCAATTAAATATTTACTCAATAATTCTCACTAATTAATTTACCCTAACACCACAATTAAATCATCTATTTTAAATTCTAATTTATTCCATAAATCCCCCTTTTTAAATTCCTAAACTGGACCAAGACACATAAATTAGCTTGAACCGGCCAACATCCATCCTTATAAAATTTCTATTATTTCTATCTTTCAATTAATCCCAATAAATCCTAATTAATTTCTTAATGTAAAACAATTAAATTAATCCCAAACATTATAATTTGAATTTATTAAATTACTATTTATTTTAATTACAGTAAATTCCATTTAATCTTAATAAATGAAATTCTTACGAATACGCCCTTCGCAATACCCCGATAATTATAATTACCCACTTTAAAAATATCGGGGTGTTACATACCTTCCCCCTTATATAAATTGCGTCCCCAAAATTTGTCTTGCGTAATACCTGCTTACCCTTTACAAACGCTAACTATGGATCCTGACACTTCATTAACTACCAATTTTGGTATCCAAGTTGACTTAGGTTTCTAACCCCTCTCGATCTGATGATTACCTAGATATAGCTAATGGATCTGCTCAACAACGCCTAACTCATCTCTTCGTACCAAAGTCGATCCAACTATCGAACTCACTCTTCCACACTTCTGCTGCGCAACTCTGATAACACCTATTACCCCATTTACCCCCTTAGGTTCCTAACCCATTTGTGCTTCCCAGTTTGTGTGTGAATACCAGTTTTCGTTCCCATTTTCATTCTCGTTTTCGTATCCATTCCCAAAAATCACTCTGAAAATTTTGTTTCCATTTTCGTCACCATTCCCGTTTCCATTTTAGGTTATGTTTCTGTTTCTGCCTCTGTATCTGTTTCGATATTCATGATCGTACATGTTTTCGTATCCGTATCCGTATCTATTTTTGTATTCGTATCTGTATCTGTATCTGTATCCGTTCCTTTATCCGTCTCTATATCCGTTTCTGTATCCGTATCGGTATCCATTTCTGTATCCATTTCTATTTCTGGAAACTCGTTTTCGTTTCGGTTTTCATTTTCGTTTCTGTTTCGGTTTCCGTTTCAGTTTCCGTTTCAGTTTCTGTTTCGGTTTCCTTTTCGGTTTCCGTTTCAGTTTCCATTTCAGTTTCTGTTTCGATTTCTGTGCTCATACCGTTTTCGTATCCATTTCTGTTTCCAAAGTTTTTGTTTCTATTCCCGTATCTGGTTCAGTCCATGTGCTCGTTTTGTTAAAAAGGTCGAGTGATTTAACACTTAATCCCAACTCTTACTATCACGTCTACCCTTTATTTATCCATTGTAACCTCTCATCTTTTCTTTCCGTTAAGTCATTCGTTCATTTATTATCTTTCATAGGCCATTCTTTCATTCATCAAATAAGTCTCCTGTGTTCATCCTCGATGCCAAACTACCACTAACCTCCTGTGTGCATACTAGCTGCCAGGCACGTAGCCTCCTGTGTGCATACTAGCTGTCAGGCCAGACTCGAGCATTCGTTTTTAACATTTTCTTTAATTCACTTTTTACCATTTATTGTTTTAGTTCGCTTTTTGTTCACTTTTTATCATTTGTCAATTCGCTCTTGTTGATCGTGATTTGTTCGTCGTGTACTAACGAAACGAGCAGAGCTATTAACAAAGCAACCATCAACTAATCCTAAAACTAGCAGGGAGCTAACAACAATAAAATCACAAACTAGGTCTACAAAGCACTCACAAAGCCATAAAACCAATCCAGTTTGTCCACTACTAAACTAACAGCAATAGATTCATGTAAAATAGCTATACACAGAACATGCAGAGTATCAAGTACAGAACATTCGACAGATGAACATATAAATACAATCCATAGAACATACTGAGCACCATCAATACAATCCAAAGAACTACACAATTATCCAGTGGAGAAATAACCAACAGAGAAATCACTAACAGGTTCATCCAACAGAGAATTCACAAACAGAGAATAGAAATCGACTAACCATACTCAACGCATGAACACACACTCGTGGGTAGGGCTTAGACGGCCAGACACTACCCAATCCTTACCATTTGATGAACCAAAAATAGGGACAACAACTCCTCTCCACACAGCAGCATCACACTCGAGAGAGGACCTCCAGCTCTAGCTTCCAGCAGGACAGCAGCTCACTCCACGATCACACACTCACTCACTCATGGTTTTGCAGAGAACTAGAGAGCATAAAGTTTAAACCACCAGCACACCTGAGAGAATTACTTCTCTAGAACCCCTCCCCTTCTTTGCAAACACAATGAATATATACACATATGACAATTTGAATTGAAAACCAACCTATCCCATGATTCTAGCCACAGATCCTTATTTTTCGGCCAACACAACGATGTCCAAATCCTCCCAGCTGGACCATCCTCTGTCGTTCATCACCATAGACCAGTGGACCAATTCGATCCAATCGAACCGAAGGCTAAACCGCATCCCATTGCAGACCGACTCCCCTGCATCTCTCCACAATTCGCCGATCGCTCACAATCAAAGCCCGATCAACAAAAAATTGAAAAGGAGGAAGAAATCGATTCGACCTACCTTGACTCGAAGCTGGAATAGACTGTGCGCAGAAGCCCCAAAGCCAGAATTTATCGTCGGCCAAAATGGATCTCGAGCTTTAGCCTCCCGCATCGTAGCAGCTGCTCGCCGTTCGCTCTCCTGCTGGACGCGCATGACCAGAGTCTGAGCCATCGTCGCCTCCTTCGCTCATCGCGTCTCTCGATCTCGCCGTCGATCCCTCGGGCTCTCTTCCCCTCTCGTCTCTCGCTTCTGCCTGCGAAGAAATGGCCAAGCCATTTCTTTTCATCTCCCAACCGAGTCACTTAGTGAACCGATTCAAATGGTGTGAACTGATATATTCATTCCTTAAATCATTAATCCTTTCCAATTTATCTTAATTCCTTCACTTATTTTAAATTTAACTTATTATTTCCTTCACTAATTAATTCCCCTAAAATTTATTCCCAATTAAATATTTAATCAATAATTCTCACTAATTAATTTACCCTAACACCACAATTAAATCATCTATTTTAAATTCTAATTTATTCCATAAATCCCCCTTTTTGAATTCCTAAACCGGACCAAGACACATAAATTAGCTTGAACCGGCCAGCATCCATCCTTATAAAATTTCTATTATTTTTATCTTTCAATTAATCCCAATAAATCTTAATTAATTTCTTAATGTAAAACAATTAAATTAATATCAAACATTATAATTTGAATTTATTAAATTATTATTTATTTTAATTGCAGTAAATTACATTTAATCTTAATACATGGAATTCTTACGAATACCCCCTTCGCAATATCCCGATAATTATAATTACCCACTTTAAAAATATTAGGGTTTTACACTTACAGTCAGAGGGGCATTACTCGTCTAGTCTGGGTTATCCGCGGCAAGACGCTCGAGTAGTAGTATGGCTCTGATACCAACTGTAACGATCCGAATTTTTTTAATTGTTTTTAAAAGTATGCTAAAATTTACTAAAATAAGTTTTGATGTTAAAATTTTCTTTTAAAATCTTTTCTTAAGAAATATCAGAGTGCCAAATCTGATCGTTACCAACCATTTTTAAACGGTCAATTTAAATTGAAGGAAAAACTATGAGCAATATATTTAACGGAAACGAAATTAAGAAATTAGCGCTTCAAAACATTAATTTAGAAATTTAGTAGAAACATAATTTAAAAGCACCACTTATAAATATTAATTTTTAAAATCCAAAGGTGAAACCTACATAATATTTTGAATAAGTTCTTAACAAGGGTAAAGGGGTAATTAACGTTCATAAAATAATCTGACGTTAATCCTTACAAAATTATTCTTTGCATTCTTACTTGACGTTGTACTACTACTCAGCTTGCATCTCCTCCAGATACGCCGCAGGCTCCATAGTTATGGCCTCTTCCGCCGCTCCTGGTACAACCATCTCGGTACCTACACCACAAGTAAAGACATGAGCTTACGCCCAGTAAGAAAATGGGGGAAAACAAATGCATATGTCTCTCTTTAGTTTCTTTTGGAATGGGGGCCACCCAAACTAATTCTTTTCTTACGTCTTTCTTTCGTTCATTCTTCACTCATACTTTGAGTTGGAGATTGGAGGATTTCTTTTGTGATGGAATAGTGACTGGACCTAACCCCTTACTTGCAACTAGAACTCCTGCACCTGGTAAGGGAGGGGCTTCGGCTAGGTGCGGACTAGGCCCGCTACCCATCCGCGCCCCAACTTCCTTTTCTTTCCTTTCATTTTTCTTACCATTTTTCCTTACCATGCATGTGAGTACCACCCCGAGAGAATACTCCCTACTTGGTTTCTATTACATGAATGCATGAGGACGCTCCTAACTTGATAAACACCTACATACACAATAAGTAATAATGCTCTAAAGAATCTATGATCAACAATAAAATGGCATAATACAAACGCATAAGGAAAACAAGGTGTACCTACGTATTTCATCAAATGCTATGACAACATACTAAACGGTTGATTAAAATTAACTAAGCAAAATTATCCAAACACACAAAACTCAACTATGCCCAAGGAAGGGATGGAAATCTAAAGCATGCTTCAACATCGATCTCAATAAATAGGCTAACAGTTTACAAGCTATTAAACGAAATGAGATCATATAACAATAAGTTAACAACGGAACGAATTCTATTGACATGAGAGAGCGTATGATTATCAAAGGTAACAACGAAATAACATAACATGCTTCTAAATGACTAAACAACAGCAAATAATAATAATCAAAATGAAACAACAAAACGTGCTTCTCAATGATGATAAATAACAGAAATAAACGCTAATCATGCTTTTAAATCGACCACTACAATAGCAAAATACTAAAAACTGAACAGTGAACACGCATTTTATCGATCGTATACAGTAGCAAAATATTATAAGGTAGGGACAATGGAACATGCTTTCGAACGACTAAAGTAGCAATGAATAACGTTAGAACAAAACATTAGAGCGGAACAGGGAAAATACTTGAACAAATCAGCAAAAACGTGCAACTTACATGGCTACTAACACAACAGGAAGTAAACCCTAATCATGCTTCACCTAAGCATGCTTTATTATCGACTATTTGAATAGAACCAAGCATGTTTTTACTCAACTATATGGCGGTAAGGATGTGAGTAATGAAAACATGCTTTTCACCAACTAGACGAAGTCTAAACATGTTTTTAATCGACTAAATAGCAGAAAATACGAACATACACGCATGCTTTTAATCGACTATGTAACAGAAAAATACGATCATCTAGCATGCTTTTTAATCGACTATGCAACAGAACTAAACTTGCATTTAATGACCAAACAAAACAGCAAAAATTATGAATATACATGCTTGAAATATTAACGGCGGAGAAATGAATACACATACTTTGGGATATAGCAGCAAGATTAGCAACAAAGAATTTATTCAGACATGCTACCATATCACAATAGACACGCTTCAAGTCACATTCGCAGTTTTGCATAACAGTACAAGATTTACTGGAGAGTTACATGCGTTAAATTCTATGGCATTAATGTTGAGTTATATAGCAGCAATAATATCAGTAGCAACAAGTCATCATGTTTAGTAGTGAAGTGACAATGGAGGGTAATATATAACATAATGACAGGGATTCATTTAAAACAGGGACGTGGTGTATGAACAAGTAATACGCAGTAACCAAAGCAACAGGAAGATATCTCAGACTAGAACAACAAAATGCTAACTCTTAGTTCGATTCATTTCTTCATAACGATTACTAGGCATTATTCTCATCTCGTAACTTTCTTCTACTGAGCTTGGTCGGTCAACCATGAATATAAAACTTCAAGAATTCAAGCTTATCATCCAGAACACATAGCCAAGTAACACTTTCCTATGCAGATAAATGAGCATTTAAAGGCAACAAGGAACAACAAGAGTCTAACATAAGAACTTCTAGCAGAACACAATATACATGGATTAACAGGGACGATCATTCTCACAAATGTCAAGGAAAAATCATAGTCATCACAAACATAATATTTGTGGGTAGCGCTTCCTCAAGCCAACGACTACCCATTCCTTACCCTTGAAGACTCTTCTTCCTCGGACAACAGCTCCCTCCTTAGCTCCACAACAACCCTTGTAGGAACCTTCTCCAAGAAAAATGACCAGGAAGAAGGGGGCCAAAGGGATGAAGAAATAGGCTCACCTGGGACAATCTGTACCTCTAGTAGAGGAAGCAGCAGGCAAATCCCTGTTGGTCGGCCTTTATCATGTGATTTCGTGTCGAGGAGCTGCGATTTCATTGGTTTAACTTCATTTTCATTCTGATTTAAATTTATTTTGTTGCTGATCTGATACGATTCGGACGAGTGCGGACGTAATCTTCGCTTCCGCATTCATCCGCAAGAGTAGATTTTCCCGGGTAAAGTTTTTGACTTCGGAAGGAAATCGGTGTCCCCACCTATGTCTGTATCGTCCGCAGTCGGGATTCGGACACCATTCGGCGTCCGCACGTGTCCGCCTGAAAGTGCCCTAAAATCAGACAGAGGCAAAGCGAACGATGCCTCAACTCGTCTGCAGTCGTCCCTACGCGTCTGAAAGTGTCTTGAAATTGGATAGAGGCAAAATGGACGATACCTCAACTCGTCTGCAGTCTTCTCGACGTGTCTGAAAGTCCCCAGACTTGGACAGATTCGATGCGGAAGTGTCCTGTTCATGTCCGCATTGTCCGCATCGTCCGTAGTAGGTGTCCGCAACTCCTCAGCACAGTGAAGTTGGGACGTTGGATGGCCTCCCAAGTCATCCCAAAGTCTGGGCGACGTCCTAAGTGTTTTGTGAACGACACCTCGCGTCCGTACCATTGTCCACAGGCGTCCTAATGGGCCAAAAGTCCAATTCCTTTGTATTTTCGATTAAGTTTTTGCCTGAATTTGATTTCCACAAAGTTATACATCACAACTTAACGCATATAGGGACTATGTAAGTATACATATTACGCCAATTCTTTTCTCCAAAGTTTGATTACATCGTTTAACAGAAAAAATTTAGGATCGGGTTGTTACAGGCATAATCATACTGCATAACCCCATTCCTTACTGGGCCTTTAGACTCAAGTTTTACTTATGGTGTAGGTACATGTACGAGAAAATGATGAACAGATCAACAAGTAGGGATGAGGAATTTGCACGCGTGAGACTTGTGGCTGGCTAGACTAAAGAAAGTGAAGAGAGTGCTTTTGTAACTAATACGTAGTGAATTGTTTAGTTTTCCTTAAATGAATTATTATGTTTCCACTATGTTTTGCTAAAAGATTTTATAACTATAATACCCCGACTTTTTATATTAGAATTTAATAAGGATAATTGAAAAATAATCAAGGATTATTGGATAATTAAATGAAATTGAGGATTATGTTAATCGGAGAGTAAGTGGAGATTTATTGAAGGATTAGAAATAAAGAAAAATGAAATGGGGTTAAAAAAGAGATGAGGATGGTTGAACCGGTTCACACCATCTAGTTGGCTGGAAAACAAAGAATTAAAAGGCGAAGAAATACATTGGCCTTCGGCCATTTATGCAGAGAAAAATCGGGATAGTGAGATAGAGAGAGAGATGGAGACTGAGCGAGGCAAGAGCGAGCGATCGGGTCCGGCGAGCGTGCGAGTGACGAGGGCTGGAGTGGTCGGTGTGTGATCTCCACTGGTGAACGCGATATGGCCTTCTCCGCGAAACGGTTTGCAGCTAGGGCTCAGAATCGGCGCTCCCACAGGTTGTGTTTTCTGACAAAAAGTTGAGGTAAGCTCCGTCAATTTTTCTTCCTCCTTTACATTCGGTTAATCGGGCGTGGCAGGGACAATCAGAGCTGGTGATTTGCGATAGGCAGGGGCTTCAGTTCCCGAGGGAAGAGCTAGGTCCGGTTTGCAGTTCGGTCCGAATCGGGTCTTCCCCTGCTGGTTCTTATTCTGGAGAAACGACAACGTGGGGAACACTCTGTAAAGTTGGTAGTTGTTGGTCGGCCGTGCTGGAGAACCTCACTCTCTGCCTCCTATGAATTGGCAGAGAGTGTCTTTTGTGGTTGATATATATAGAGTAGAGATAGAGAGAAAATGAGGGGGATGGCTTGAGGTGAGCTCTCAGGTGAAGAAGCTGTGGGAGTAGCTCTTCGGATGATGTCTGGAGTGATGGCCAAGTGTCTGTGGAGCAGGGAAAACAAGGGAGCTAACCTGTCTCCTAGCCTCGGGTGTTCTTCATGGTATGATGGCTCATATTGCTGTTTGTTTTGGATAATGTAACTGTCTACTGGTTGTATATTGTTCTTCATTTTGTGAAATTATGGAAAAATCTAGTAGTATTAGTTGTTTTAGTGATAGTGAATTTGGAATTGGGTTTTGATGCTGAATAATGGGTTTTGTTGCTATTGTGTTGGCTAGTTTGTGATGATGGTCCTCCTCTATAGGTTCTGTTAGTTATGTTGGAATAGTTTTTGTAGTTGGATAAACATACTGTTGGAATGTTGTATTTGGTTGGCTGTTACTGCTCTGTTGTTGGAATTGCCTTGGATTGGTTGTGAAGCCCCTAGATAACTATTGTGTTGGTTATGTGAAGTGAGTAGTTAATTTACAGCATTGATAATACACTTTGTTGGTTAATTCTGGAAGCATCTATATGTTAGATTTGAGTTATTTAGTTGTGCTCTGTTGATATTAGTTTAGTTATTGCCTCTGTTGGATTTATGTTTCTGGATTTTGTGATAAGAATGGTTAATTTGTTGTTGGATGTTGAAAATGACCGGTTGTTGGAAATCGGATGTTGGAAGTGATAAGTATAGAAGCGTTATTTTGGTTGGGTATAACCTGCTTAGTTTCAGCAGCTTTGGTAATATGCTTGGTTTATATTTGAGTTATTAATTGGACGAATGTATGGCGATAATCGGATATGAATATTAGGATTAATTATTAAGCTAAGTATCAATTAAGAAAACGATTATATTTAGGAGATTTTAGTAAGTCACGAGGAATTAGAATAGAAAAGACATTAAGATTGATAAGTAGATTAAATGATTTTATTAATGAATGAATGTTCTTAATTGTGAAGGTACTAAAAAGAAGGAGATAACAATTAAGTGTGAACGCCTTAAGCTGTAATACCCTAACTTTCGTAAACATAATTAGTTAAAGATAATCGATATTTATTTGATAAGAAAATTGATTGGGAGAAATATTTGGGTAATAATCAAATATTTATTTAACAAGAAATTAATTAGGGTATATTTAGATTATTCGGAGAAATTTATTATGGAATATCAGTTCTATCGATTATTGGATAATTATTTTGGAAGCCAAATTGAAGAATTTTAATTGAACCGATAGTTATCATCAAGCTATATTCGGAGAAAAAAAAATTAGAATTGAGATGATTAATTATTTAAAGAAAATAAAAGTGATGAATTAATTATATGGAAGAAAATTTAATTAATGGAGGATTGGATTAATTATTAAATTGGGATTTTAAGTTACATAAATAAATTAGAGAAAGAAATTAGGAAAGAAGGGAAGGGGAGGAAACGAGAGAGGCGACCCAAGAAACAGCGAGAGAGAGGGAGAGATCGGAAGAGAAGAGGGACGATCGGAATGGGAGACGTCGTCGCTGCTCGGGTGCGCGCTGTCCGGTGTGCTGGTTACTAGCGACGGCTGCGGATGACACGACGAACGGCGAGCTAGGGCTCGGGTGCCTCGGCTTTCAATGTCGATTTGGAGCTACGAAATCGACGGTGGAGGTAAGTGTATAGTCTATGTTTAGCGTTTTTCTTCTTGGCTTCCAATTTTGGTTAATTTGGCGTTAGTGGAGAGGTGAATCGACGATGGCAGTGGCATGAATGGCGTCGAGGCTGGGCTTCGGATCTGGGTCTGGGTCCGGGTTCGGGTCTGGTCCTCTGATGAACTGGCTTCTACTTTTCCTGAAAAGATTGCGGCTTCCATGTGGAAGTTGCTAGTTGGACCAACACTCCTAGAAGTGTACAACTATGCTCTTCTTCTCGGATATATATGAAGGGCAGGAGGAACTCTATAAAATTACAGAGTGATGGGGAGTGCTGGAGATGGCAGGAAGCAGGCAGCGAGGAGAAGGGAATTGGACAGTGAAACGGCCATGAGTCAGGGAGGAAGAAGAAGAAGTTCTCTTGTCTTCAAGTAATACAGAGTCTTTTACTTGGTTTTCTTGATATGTCACTTAGTGGGTTGGTGTGATTGAGATCTGTTGTTTTGTGTTGATGGTCGTTGTGAATATTAGTGCTCTGCCGAGTGGGTTGGGTGTTATCTCCATTTTGTTTGCTGAATGATAAGAGGTTATTGTGATTTTGTTCTGTCACTTGTAGTTGCATTGTTTGGTTGGGTTTTGCCGAGATGCATTTTGGAGAGATATGTCCTGCTGATAGAAATGCTGTAAATTGTGCTTTGTTTGGTTGGAGATCTATTCTACGATTTGGGTACTGTTGTGTACATCACTTGCTGTTTGAAAGTCAAAAATGTGGATTTATGCTCTATAACCGAGCTTTATTCCCCACCCTTTTATATAGCCTTGTGGATTGTTTGAGGAAATTGTGCTCTTGAGAATTGGGTTTGTTTTTATACACTTAGTTATATATGTTGCTTGGATTGGAATTATAATGAGATCAATGGTCTGTAGAAAAGAATTAGTTCTCAAATTTTGTTGCAGCTGGATAGACTTTGTTGGGTTCATAATGCTCCTTGTTGGTTATTGTGATTTAATTGGCGACTGTTGAATACCCTGTTATAATTGGCATTGAATGTCAAGTGATCAGTTGGATGTTAGAAGTTTTGATTTCTTAGATATAACCGGTTAGTTAAAGCTTTGTTGATGTACTCTATTATTGGGACGAGTTGTTAATAGGTTATGCATAATTATTGGAATAAATTATGAAGCTAAGTTTAGAAGATTTTAGTAAGTAAACTAAATGTGCAGGGCGTGATTTTGGGTAATAAAGTTATGCTTTGTTGCTCCCAATGGATTTTCGTTAAAAGATAATAAATTTTATTGTGAAGTAAATTCTCTATTATGAGGTTACATTGATGGAATGAGCAACATTTGTTGGCTATTGTTATCTCGTTGCACATGTTAAGATATTTGAATTATTATTGCGTGGTTGCTAAGTAACTAAGTTGAATAATGAGGTTTGTTAAGTGTTAAAGGGAAAAAGTATAAATTAAGGTTAATTGTTTATTGACTATAAAATTAATAAAGATAAATTAATAGAAATTTGTTAAACGATAATTAAATTATTAAATAATAAACGATGAATAACAATATCAAAGTTAAGATTTATGATGGATAGAAATATTAATAAATAAATTACAATTATTTTGAAGGTCTAAAAGAGAGGAAGGACAACGTTAATTTCTGAACCGCACTAGGGACGCCAGGTAAGTGATACGCATGTGCTTTGATCCTTAGGGCCCTACATCGCAAGATTAGGAAATGTATGTTTCGTTCCTTACCGCTTTCCTAGCATGTTTCGATGTTTACAGTTTTAAATAGCACGTTTCATTGTTTATAGCTTTATAAGTATGTTCTATGAATTGTATGTTGGTTGCGCTATTAAATTCCTCTAGTAGAGAATGTATGCATCCACAAGCATCATGCATCATGGTTTTCAAAACGATACGAAAATAAGTTTTTAAGCATGGTTTTGTAAAGAAAACGGAATTAAATATTAAATGGTTAAATAATAAAGTAAAGAAAAAGATAAAGGTTAGGGCGGATTGTTCCCCCATGGTTAGAGGTTTAGTTGACGCGCTTCCCATAGTTTAAGGCTTTGGCACGTAACCCATAAATAGAGGCTTGGTGGACATGGTCCCCATGGTTAGAGGCTTTGGGTGGATTAGTCCCCCAATGGTTGGGTTATTTTTTCAATGGTAACCAGTTAAGGCTTTGACATGTAACTCATAAATAGAGGCTTGGTGGACATTGTCCCCATGGTTAGAGGCTTTGGGTGGATTCGTCCCCCAATGGTTGAGTTAGATCCCAATGTTAGACGGTTAATGCTTTGGTGTTGAAGTCAAATTCATAAATAGAGGCTTGGTGGACATGGTCCCCATGGTTATAGGCTTTGGGTGGATTAGTCCCCCATTGGTTAAGGCTTGAGATGAATACCAAAAGCAGAACAATAAAGTTAAGATCAATAAGACGGCAAAAGAAAAGACAGAAGAGAAACATAAACGGAAAACTAAAAGAGATTTTAAAAGTTGCTAAAAGAAAAGACAGAAGAGAAACATAAACGAAAAACGAAAAGAGATTTTAGATGTTGCATGACATGTGCATCATACATTTTATTTTATATCACTTATTGAGCCTTAGGCTCAGTAGTTAAGTCTTGCGATGTAGGTACACGAACAGGTGAACAGACTAAGAGACAGTGGAAGAAGGATTTGCACGAGTGGAACTTGTGGCTGGCTGGGCTAAAGAGTTAAATGAAAATTATTTGTAAAAGGGTTTGTAAATTATTTAATATTCTTTAATGCTTGCTTTAACTCCGCTGCATTTCAAAAAATGATTTTATTATTTTCGCTGCAATTGATAAATGTTTTAAGTAAATGGTTTTAATGATTGGGTTTTATAAAAGATAAATACTCTGACGTTTTTGATAAAAAGAAAAGTTTTAAATTTTACACGATTTTCAAAGTAAATAAAAACCGGATCGTTATATAAGCTATTGAGGTAAGTTGATACTTACTGTCTTTGGTCTTCGAACCCTAAATCGCAAGAATTAGGGTTGTATGCTGCGTGTTTACTACTTTCATAGAATATTTAGGTTGTTTACTGCTTTACTATAAATTGAGCATGTTCCGTATATTGTGCTATTATTGCTGGATGTTTAATAGATTTAGGTTCTTTTAATGATATGTTCGTAGACAAGCATGTTTAGAGATTATTAGAATAATATGATAAAATTGTATGCATTCACGAGCATCTTACTCTCATCCCACGTGGCACCTAAAACTAAAAGAGAACCAAAACAGACAACTGAAAGATAAAGGAAAATAGAAAAAGAAAATGGAAATGCATATAGTTTTGAAAAGGAAAACGAAAAGTGGTGGAATGGATGCTCATACATACTAAGTTAACGGCGTTCTCAAAGGCTGATCACCCGAGCCAACAACCATCACTTAGCTGTAGGAATATCCATCGTGTCACTGAATAAACGTAAGTAGGTGTGTGGGGGTTCAGGAGATTTGATGACTGTCCATCGATGGGGACACTATATGATGTATCCCCTTATCGGGGTGACGGTTAACCACGTGGACTCTAGTGTTCATCATTTCTCTTGTACGAAAATCCCCAAAGTCTTCAACAAAAAGAGAATGGTGACAATCATGATAGCGAGGCCATATGATGTATCCCCACGTAGGGATGACGGATAGCTACATGACTATATGATGAATCCATCCTCTCGGTATATGGAACGGATAAGTTCCCTTCCAGAAAATGAAATTAAAAGAGAAACGGAAAGGGAAAGATCAAGAAGACTAAAAAAGAAAGGAAATGAAATGCGAAACGAAACCAGAAAGAAAAGGAAAAGAAACGAAAATGAAAAATGAAAAAAGATTTCGAAAATGCATAGCATGTTTATTTTTTTTATATCATTTACTGAGCATTAGACTTATTAGTTAAGTCTTGTGATATAGGTATGTACAAGAAACAGAAAAACAGGTCAAAGATAGTTGATGAAGGATTTGCACGGGTAGATCTTGTGGCTGGCTGGGCTAAAAAAGTAAATGAGAATTCATGTGTAAAAGGGTTATAAATTAACTAAAATTCTTTAATGCTTGTTTTAAATTCTGCTGTGTTTCATAAAATGATTTTATTACTTCTGTTGCAAATGATAAATGTTTTAGGTGAATAGTTTTAACGATCAGGTTTTATACAGGAAAAATATTTTGACGTTTTTATAAAAAGAAAAGTTTTAAATTTTACACATTTTTCAAAGATAATAAAAACTGGGTCGTTACAATAACTATAGCTTTCCAATACTTATAATGATTTTCATAACGAGTATAAAGAAAGGGTTTTGATGGGCCAAATTTTTGAAAAGAACTCTGATTATATTTTAAAAAGGTTTTCCGCTATTTACAAAAGAAAAGAAAAGTTTTAAATTTAATGCATTTTTAATTAGATAAGAAAAATATGGGTCGTCACATAAGTGCAGACACGTAGATAATCAAATCGAAGATGTACCACACACACAGTTTTAAGTGGTGCAGGTGGCGTTCCACCTGACGCAGCTGTAGATGGAGGAATGTGAGCAAGTATCTCTTGCACCTTGGCAAGCATGACAAGAGGAAAAGGTTAGCGTCTAAGGGCCATGATGCTGCAAATTTGAGACACGTTATTACGTCGCCTACAAATAAAATAAATAGTGGACTTTGAGTATAAACTAAATAACTTACAAGTAGTCTGTTCGTTCGGATGCTGGAGAGGACGCTGGAGAGGCTGCTAGAGGGGCTACTCAAGAGGTTGTTGGAGAGGATGGTGGAGGGCTGCTCGATGCCTCATTCTTTGCAATGCATCCAACATTTAATGATGGCACTCCTCTTGTTCTCTCCTCCATTCTGTGCATTTAGTGCAGCCCCATTTGATGGTACTCCTCTATTATTTGTATTTTGTGTAGCCACATTTACTGGTGCTTCTCCACCTGTAGAAGTCAGTCCCTAACTCAATCCAACATCATTTTATCCTGCTCCTCTTCTTGCTCCTGCTTTCTACTCATCCAACCGACAATCTCCTCAAGCATCGACGTAAAGTGAGATGACTAAGGAGGGGGTGAAGTATCATCCTCCATGTGTTGTAGAGGCAATGATGGAGGCTATTCCTCGAGGGGGCTGGAGGCTGTACAACTGAGGAGGGTGGAGCCGTACATCTGAGGGGGTTGGCGATTGGGAAACTTTAGTTTGATTTTTCGGGACGGGCTTGGATGGAGTCTTGCATACCCATTCCCCTTCAACTTTGGAGATCCCCATGTGGTCCACTTTAAATTTGTTGTAGACGTCAGTAGCCTTTTCTTTGATTCTCGGTTCCTCATTCAAGACTAGTATCCCGTTATGATCAACAATCCTCTAAATGAATCAATTAAATGGCAGACTCTTAACCGTGTTGTTGAGGACCTCGTACATGTGACTTAAAATCACATAGTCGATGTTCACTTTCTTTCGGTTGAACACCATCTCCAGCATAGAGATCCATGTAGCTAACATGGTCTTGATGTTCATCCCGAGGCAAAATGGTTTGCATCATGATGGTGTGGATCACTTGGGCTTTGGTGTTCAAGTCATTGGACTTTGGCTTCTTGAACGCTGCAATCTCGGGATCACGGTGCAATTTTTTAAGCACTGCCAGACCTTCTCCTCGTCTAATGAAATCTGGCTCTCGAGACACATGGTAATATTGCTCGCTTGGTTCTTCTGTCAAACATCCAAGCAGCAAATTAATATCCTTGGGAGTCATTCTCAACTCCCATCCAAACATGTAAGTTAGTATCTCTAATGGTTGGGTGTACAGTTCCAAATTGGTATAAAACAATTTCACAATCCGTTCACAGAAACTTCCACCCATGTTCCACAAATCAGCTAAGCCAACCCCCTCAACCGATTCTCCTATTTCCAATTCATCAAATGACTCAAAATCTATTATTCTAGATATAATAATTGAACGATGTTTAACATCGGCTTCATATAGATTGTTCACTTTGGCAGTCCTGAAGAGTGAGTAGTGGAACCTGTCTGTAACAAGTTGGAAACGGATCAATTGACCTGCTGCTGGTCGTTGTCGAGGCTGAGGTTGTGCTTCAACCTTGACTTGTGTAACACGGTCAACTGTGGGTGCTCCACATTCAACCGCGGGTGCTCTGCCTTCAACTACGGCTGGTACATTGCGGTGAAATTGACCAACAATGAAATCAGTTGCAAGTCGTCTCCATTCACAAGTAGAGTTCATTTTTGCCTGAGGTTACGGCTGGGACTATAACAAAGCAGCCTTACGCTTGAGAGTCAATTTCTTGGTCATAGAATCCATTGCAATGAATGAAACAGTGAGGAAATTCGCTCTGAGAGTACGAATGTTTGCCGAGAAATTTGAAGTTCGTTGAGGAATCGGTGAATTGACCGGAGCGCGAAATGTCCATTCTTATATACTAGGTCAATGGAATACAGAACAATGCATGACGTTCTGCGACAGAAAGTTGTCATTCCGCGACAAAAAGTTGTTAATTGTTATTAATACTGACGTTCCACGGTGGAATGTTACACTTTCCGCCATGGAACATTAGTACTAAAACCTTCTTATTTAGCATTGACGTTCCACAGAGGAACATGTAGTGTTTCGTTGAGGATCAAAAATTAAAACGTTTAATGACAAACATGACAGCGATGTTTGTGGTGTTTATTTTTCATAGTTCAATGGTTAAGTTGTTAGCAAAAATACTTTAGTGATTGACTTCATTAATTATAAAGTATAGTGGTTAATTTGTTAATTTCTCTAAATGAATTGTCTATCATAAATGAATCAAAGGGAGTTTCAACTAAATTTCCAAGTTCCAAAAACTAACAAAAAAATCACCGAGAGAAAGCATGAGATGGTTATGAAAAAACTATTTTTACTTTTATGTTATAATAGGTTTTTAAAATATTTTCTTAAAATAAAGGGAAAATGACATATCAACCATCGTGGTTTGCGATCAATGACAAGTCAACCAATGTGGTATATTTTCTAACAAGTTAACCACTAACGTATGAGAAAATGACAAATCCAACATCGCACTCACGTTTTCCATTAACGGTGTCCAGGTAAAAATGGACCTGGACACCGTGGTGTCCAGGCAAAATGGCCTGGACGCCGCAGGCAAAAAAGGGCGTCCAGGAAAAAATGGCCTGGACGCCGCGGCGTCCAAGCAAAATGGGGCGTCCAGGCAAAACAAAAGGCCTAGACGCCGCGGTGTCCAAGTCTCTTTTGGCGTGGCATCTCTAGAACTCTCTATTTTTCATTCATGGCAACTTTACAATCTTCAACGGTTCTTGATCAATTGTGTTTCATGGTTACTTCGAATTCTTTATGTATATGTTTTACAAATGCAATGTTTTTATTAGTTTTTTGACCTCTGCACCTTCAAACGACCATAACTTTTGCTACGAATATCAGAATTGGGCGCAGAAGGTATCAAATCGAAGCTCTCTCAGCGCTCTATCATTTTTCATATGGTAAACCCCATGACCCCCTTTCTCGGCCCCAAAATCAATTGTTTAAGCTGTCAAATTTGTGATCAAATAATTTTCCATACCAAGCATTATTTGATCACAAATTTGACAGCTTAAACAATTGATTTTGGGGCCGAGAAAGGGGGTCATGGGGTTTACCATATGAAAAATGATAGAGCGCTGAGAGAGCTTCGATTTGATACCTTCTGCGCCCAATTCTGATATTCGTAGCAAAAGTTATGGTCGTTTGAAGGTGCAGAGGTCAAAAAACCAATAAAAACATTGCATTTGTAAAACATATACATAAAGAATTCGAAGTAACCATGAAACACAATTGATCAAGAACCGTTGAAGATTGTAAAGTTGCCATGAATGAAAAATAGAGAGTTCTAGAGATGCCACGCCAAAAGAGACCTGGATGCCGCGGCGTCCAGGCCTTTTGTTTTGCCTGGACGCTGGACGCCGATGCGTCCAGGCCATTTTTACTTTTATGTTATAATAGGTTTTTAAAATATTTTCTTAAAATAAATTGCAGAATCAATAGAGATATGTATTTATAAAAGAGAAACTATTTTTATTTCAAGTGATAATAGTTTTCTTATTTTTTTATTTTTCTTTTGTATTATACAAAATTTATTGGGATGACGATCATGGATATAATAGGACTTATTTCGACTTGTTTTGTTTTTTAACACAATTTATAAACCTGCAAGAATAATCATCCTGTTGCACGAGCTTTGATGGTGGACAAGTGGACCGGCTTGGAGCATTTGGTCCGGCTTTTATGCGGTCGGGCCTTTGTTATAATTTTGAAAAATAACCGGACCGAAGTGATAACACGGCCTCTGTTCGCCCAAAAATTGCAAGTGCCCTAAAGCCTCTCTCTCTCTCTCTCTCTCTCACTCTCTCGATTTCGTGCCTCTCTGACTCTTTCGGTCTCTTTCTCGCCGCCTACAAGGGATTAAAAGTTGGCAAAAACTTTTGGATCTGCAAGAAAATTTCTCTCAATGCGTCTTTCACTGGGTATGCAAATGCGCTAGCAAAGAACAAAGAAATCGGAACGGGAGAGGCAGAGCAAGTGGGCACTACCAACTTCTGTTGGTTAGCTTTCGTGAGGAAGAGTTTCTTTAAATTGCGCCTTTTTTCTTGATTGAGATTGCGCTACTGGTAAATCTTCCGCTCTTTCAATACTTCATTTTTCCTATCAATTCCTTGCGTTCGGAATTATTTTTTCCAGGAATTATATCTTCAACTTCCATACTTAGGGTTTCTTTTCGATGTAATTTCCATAATGTTTTCCTGTGTTTGATTAATTCATTTATTGGTGTACTTCTTTTTCTTATCTCATCTAGTTTATGTGCTTGGTCTTTTACGATTTTTACGTACTGCTCTTTATCATGTGTAGTTTTTGAATATATCCCTTCTTGAAAAACACACGTTTTGTGATCTAGACTGTCGATCTCGTTGCTCAATAGAAATGAGTCGCCTAACAGATGAGAAAAAAAATGAATTAATGCTAAATTAATCATTTGTGATGATGCTAGGATGGCTCTTTCAATGGTAGATTTTGTTTTCATTTGATTGGGTCTAGATATTCGTGTACTCATTTGAAATTGGTTATGGTTTTGCATTGGTAGTGAGATTTACGTACTAGAACATGTCAAGCAAGAAGGAAGAGAAAGCCCTGGCTGCTGCTGAAAGAATTAAGGCAGCTGCACTTAGTGCTGCTAAAGGTCTCAGTCGAGCTCAGGCTGAGCGAGCAGCGACTGCTGCAGCTCGAAATGTCAATGCTTATGGGCAGAAAGAAGAAGGGCCGAGTCGATGGCAGGAGAAAAGGGAAGCCAAGAGGCAGATGTATTTGATGAGTACAGAAAAGGCTGTGCGATTAGGTGAAAGAAAGGACCTTAAAGCCACCGTTTCTGGCACAAGCGGAGCAGCTTCTCAATGTCAAAAGTGTTACCAGTCCGGGCACTGGACATACGAATGCAAAAACGAACGGGTTTATATCTCACGGCCCTCTCGAACTCAGCAACTTAAGAACCCTAAATTGAAGATGAAATGGTCGATCTCATATGATTTGGATGATCCTGACGAAAATAAGGAGGAGAAAGATGAGAAGCCTTCCAAGAAAAGCAAAAGAAAGCATCGGTCTGGTTCAGATTCTAGAAGTGATAGTGAAGCTTCTGTTTTTGAGACGGAAAGTGAATCATCATCTGTAACGGGATCTGATTACTCTTCAGAGGAAGAAAGTAGTTCTGATTCCACCAGCTCATCTGATTCTGAAGCAGAGAGGGGGCGTGGGAGGAGGAGAAAGAAGCAGAAGAAGGTGAGGAGGAGGAGAAGGTACAGCTCATCCTCGGAATCTTCTGATTCAGACTACTCTGCCTCTGGGTCTGATTCTGAAGATCAGAGGAGCAAGAGGAAAAGCAACAGACATGGCAGAAGGCGTTGAGAAATTATGACGGCTCTTGGATGTTTCCTCCTTTAATTCCTGCATAAGCGGAGCTCTGACCGGAGACATGCACACTGCATGTGTGGATTATTACTATCTACTGCAATTCCACTTGTGAGGTTTTTAGCTGGTTTAAGTTTCTCCCAAACTTTGAATGTGACAGATCTGAAATATCTGCTCCCGCTTGTGAATGTTTCAAATGAAGGCCACTCCTACTAGTGTAGTGGTAAAGATTTGATAACTGTCTTTGTCAAATCTTGTTCTTCAAGTCTAAATTATCATGTCCTATGGTAAGTTATGGCAGACGTTGATTGATCTTTGTAAATAATTCCGCAGTAATTAGGTTCCTGAAAAGGGAAAATTAAGAATGATTGTTGGTGATGTGGGTTGCTGTATTGTAGGCCGAAAGTTTTGTTCATCTTGACATGTTCTTCTGCAAACTAATGAAGGTTGCTTTTTGTGATGGAAATGGGCCATTCTTGGTCATTTTAGGGTAATAGTTTTTGTGCAAAGCCAGTTGAGAGAGTAGTACACCAACAACTAGGCCTATTGGAGCTTAAAAAGACTCTTAATATCCCAAACATGCTGCATTTATGCTGGTTTTGACTGTGTTATCAAACAAACTTCCACGCTGAAAGAGACTGCATTGGCGTACCCTTCCACCCAATTATCAGGCTTGGCCCATTCATTCTCAGAGTGCAAGAGCGGCTGCAACCAAATCTCTTAACCACTAGGCTTGCCTGGTACAGGGAGGAGGAGCTCAGTTCCATCTCCGCCATTCCAAACCGACTGAAAAATGCCCTCCAAACATCCATGGTGACGTTCCGATTCGTCCGTTCATCTCCCTCCCTCGCTACGATGTTCCTGATTCCCTCACCAAAGAATAATGATTCTGCGATTATTCTGTTTGGATCGTCGCGTTTCGTGAAGGTTTCAAGGATATCGAAGTGTGCACTGAAGAAGAAAAGAGCTTCCACAAATCTCTTCACCAAAAATGGCGAGTTATGGTTCGCCTCAACTTCTGCGATCACCATTAGAGAGGGTTTGATGTTTCTGATAACTCTCATCAGAGATTCCAATCGATCAGGTTGCGGTATCATGCTTCTGAGGAAGTATTCTGTGTAGATGGCCACTGTTTCGTCAGAATCTAGGTCAAACTGATCTCTTCTAAGATCTAGCATGTCCGAAACTATGATTGCTTTGAAGCAAAAAGGTAAATTCATAGTCTGAGCAAAACTCTCCAACCTCCTCCCAGTATCTTCAATCAAATGCTCGAGATTAGTCCCGATTGCTGTCACCTTCAGAAGTTCGACAGGACATTCGGAACGAGAAGAAAGAGCCTGCATAAGAACCGTCCATTGAATTCCATTTCTTATTGCAAGATCGATCACGTGAACCTTCTTTGCGTTCCCAATTTTCTCAATTATTGCTTGGATTCCAGCAAATTGTCCAGTCTGTCCGAAGGGAATTTTTTCTTGATACGCAAGTATTGTGGAATTCGGACTCATCAAAGCTTCATCGATGTTGAATGATTGATGATTTCCCAAGCTTTCTTCCGTGAGTTTTCGGGTTTCTCGATCAATCCTTTCCCTAAGAGCTTCGGAAAAGTAATAAACAATTCGTTGGACAGGACTCCCGACGTTCGAAGACAAGTAGTTACACTGTTTAAGTAAATTGCTTGCTCGTTCATATTGTTGAGCTCCAACTTTCTCGGCAGAAGCGAGGAGGATTTCAGCAAGTTGTACGTCTTTGATCTCTTCAGCTGATAGAGAAGAGAAGGAAACATCAAAGGGATGATCGATCATGGAGTGGACGTCCCCTGCTCCAGAAAATGACCGAATGAACTTTGTACCAGCAATCTTCATGATTTCTCCAGTAGATAATTCCCATCCGGCTTCCTCTGTATCACTACTTGTCTCGATTCGTTTGTCCATATTCAATCTGAATCCAGAGTCGTAATTCCTCAAAAGTGCAAGCGAAGAAAACGAAAACCCGTATTTCTTCTCCCTAGGCTCTTCAATTTTCCTACTGTTCTTTCCGATTCTGTTGAGATTCAAATTGTCCATGGCACAGGTTTCCGATATATCAAACTTGGATTGATTTTCCGGGAAATCAGTTGGACTTTTTCTAAGCTTTTCAGTACTCTCCAAACCAATTTGAAACGAGGGAGAATCCATTTCAAACTGCAACCCATCCAAGTCATCAAAAATGTTCGAGCTTTGACGATCATGCCGGCCTGAATTCTCTTTCCAGAAATCACACTCAAAGCTCGAAGAATTAGATCCTCCATTCTTCCCCCAATCTTGTGCTACACAAGAAGGAGCTCTCGATCGTCCATCATTTCCTCGTTCACTAGCAAAATCTTGGTAGAAATCGTCGAAGGATAACTCTAAACTTGACATCTCCGATATTAATGGATTATGGTCTTCCGTTGTCAGCCAGCAACAGAGTTTATACAGAAAGAAAGGAGAAGGCTTTGCAGAGAGAGAGAGAGTTGACTTATTCTGCCACACACAATCATCAGTTTCGTCACAACGACATTGATCGTTGATGTTACCAATGCAGCCTGCACTTCTCCGGTTCTCCCTTACAAGGGTGGGCCCTGTTCTGGTTTAACGGTATAATCGGAGCTGAATCGATAAATAAAGTTGGGTTCGGTTTTGGTTTTGATTTTAAAAAAAATTAATTTTAGAATTGAATAGACTGAAACAAAAGTTCTGGTTTCTTTTTTCTTTTTTTGTTTAAATTAGCTAGAATTGAACTCAACCAGTATTTTATATATATATAAATTATAAAAAATAAAACCAAATTGACAAAAATCACTCAAATCAATTAAAATTGATCCAAAATCAAGGCTCAAATTGAGTTCAAACCAAAAAAAAATAAAATCCCAAGCCAATGGGAACCAAATTGAGTGTAAAACAAGAAGAAGTATTAGTTTGGTTTTTGTTCTTTTTAAAACCAGACTAGTTCAATTTAAATTTAGACGGAACCAGACTAGTCCCACCCTTACTCCTCATTATGGGAACTTGAAGATACTTTTGCTTTGACTACTAATGTGGATCAAGCTAATCAACCCGACTCAAGCTTAGAAAATCTCTACTCATTGTTTTAATGAGTTGTGTTTGATTTGGCTTGTATAATTAAACAAACCGGAAAGAAATGGAGGAAGGGAGTTCTTAAACAAACTAGATGTCTGGACCCCTTTAAACTCGATTCAAGTCAATTTTTCAAGCCCAAATCTCAAGCTTTGTTGGACTAGTTTAAGTAATTGGGTCAAGGGGGATTTCACTAGCTCAACCCATTTAAGTCACCTGAGCCAACTATACTTTAAATGAACGGATAGACATTTGACATCAATTGATGTAGATTTGACAAACGAGCTTAGCCGAAAAAGAATCTGGCTCATAAAACCTAACGAGTTAAACAAGTCAAACCTAACGAGCCTAGTGATGAAGATCAAAGTGCAACCAAGCTGAAGGGCAAAGATAATGATTCATTGTAAGGCATAAGAGGTCAAATGACAAGATCAATAATTAAGAAAATGCACAAAGTATTATATGACTTAATTGTGGAGATTCAAGAGAAAGAATCAACTCAAAACATATTAAAACCAATAAATATGCTAAGTGTTGATGAAGAAGCAATGGTAGAAAAATATGCAAAGCACAACAAAAATGAAGAGATTCATTATTCTAAATGGGCCAACTAAAAGAACAAAAGCTATGAAGTTTAAGTAATCATTAAATAGTTGAGATTGAACTTGGGTTTTCTGCGCACCAAAATTGATATGAAGATTTGTGCTAGATCAAAACTTCAAATGGAAGCGTGATCTTCATACAAATTAAAGTAGACATCTTAAACTTTTTATCGACATAAAGATAGCAAGATTCGGAGGAGATTTGGTTATTAAAACAGTATTTCAAATTCTGCCAAGATTCAACTCTTATTTAGGCAGCCAACATACCACTTTCAAGTTTCTTATTTTTCATAATGTTATTTATTAAGTTTTCAAAGTTATTTTGTTAACTTTTAAGCTTCCAAATAACAAGGATTCGGAATAATATATTTTTTAGGATTGTTTGTTATTATTTTGAGAGATTTTATTTAGGTATGTTTGTAGCTTATTTAAACACAAACTTGTACACTTTTTTGAGAGAATGAATATATATGAATTTTGAGAGTTTTTGTGACAATTTTCTCTTTAGTTCTTTGTGAAGAACGAGATCTTCTTCAAGCTTAAAGTTGGAAGATCAACTTGATAACTTTGATTCTAATCAACAAGTTTGGTTAGGGTCAAGTTCTTAAACTCGATGACTTTGGTACTAATTAACAAGTTTGGGTAGTGTCAAATTCCTCAATTTGATAACTTTGATTCCTATCTCTTTATAGATAACGGGTTAAACTCATATACTTGTTTCAAGGGCGATCCTAATTTTAGTTTCCCCATTGTTTAAAGGAATCCAAATTTGATATATCTGTGGTTTTCACATCATTTGGTATCAGAGCAAAGGATCTAAGATTCAAGATTATATTTTTATTCTTTCGTTTCCTTGTTGTTCTTCATGTTTTTCTTGTTGTTCCTTTTTTTGTTGATTCTTGATTTCTTATTATTCTTCTAGTTTTTGTTCTTGCAATACAAAAAAAAAGGTAGAAAGATTTGTACTTTCTAGCAAAAGTCATATTTAAACAAAAAAGGAAAATTAACAAATCAACCATCCAACTTTTTGATCAATAACAAGTCAATCACAAAAGTATTTTTATTAACAAATTAACCACTGAACTATGAAAAAAGTCCCGCAAAACATTGTTGTCACGTTTGCTATTAAACATTTTAATTTCGTTTTATGGCGGAACACTACACGTTCCGCCACGTAACGAAAATTTGAAAATTAACGTTTTAGCACTGACGTTCCACGGCAAAACGTCAATATTTATTAAAATTTACAATGTTCCATTGCGGAATGTGACACGTTACGCCTCATAATGTCAACTTTCCGTTGTGAAATGATGACGTTATGTAGCAAAACATCATGTGTTGTTTTGCGCTCCTCTTGTAACGACCCAGTTTTTTGTAAACTTTTGAAATGCGTGAAATTTAAAGCTTTTATAAAACCGTTGAAATCTCTTTTTAAAACAATATCAAAGTGTCAAACCGGACCGTTAAAAAAACCCTTTTTTGTTAAAACATTGCGGAAGCGTTATAAAATTATTTATTTAAAACATAGCGGAAGCATAAATAAATCGTTTAAGGAAGAAATACTAAACAAAGCAAATACTGCGTTTAAGAAATGAAAACTAAACAATTTAAATACAATTTAATTACGACCATTTTCTCTTTAGCTCTCCTTTTTAGTCTGGCCAGCCACGAGTCTCGAGCGTGCAATCCCTTCATCCCTGCTTTTTAAGTTGTTCATCGTTTTCACTACTCGTCTGTGCATTGATTTCACGTACAAGTGCCTACACCTACACCACAAGTAAACTGTAAGCCCAAAGGCTTAATAAGAAGAAGGGTTTAATGTAACGTGAGATGCCTCTTTTTAGTTCTCTTGGAATGGGGCCACCCAAACCAATCTTTTCATTATGTTCGTTGGTTCTTTGGTTCTTTACTAGTACATCAAGCTGAATATTGGAGGAATTCGTGGTGGTAGGGTAGTCTTTGTTAGCTTCAACCACCTAGGGTTGATAGTCTCGCAGTCCCAACAAGGGAAATGTAATATTCTTTTAAATCCTGTCTACCTGGCTGGTCTGTACTTACCATACCATTCCCCAACTCTCTTTTCTTATTTTTTTCCTTTTTCTTCTTTTAACATTTTTTCTTGCATAATGCATGTGTTAGTACCACATTGTGGCACTCCCTACTTGATTTCTATTAGCATGATGCATGATGACACATTTTCCCTATTGCATGATGCATGATGCATGATGCGGTATAACGTAACATTAACAAGATTGAATTACGCATATAAAAGAAAGTAATTGAATAGCAGAAATTGAAGCGCATAGAAATGAAAGCAACCAATAATTGAATAACGCATATAATATTGAAAGTAAACAGCCATAATTGAATAGCGCACCCAAGGCAAGTAATATCAATTGAACACCCACTATCAAAACAAGAAACAATGAATTGAAACAATGAAGGCATGCTTGAACTTATAGAACACAATGATAAATGAAAGAGAGGTCGGAACACATTATTAATTAACATGCTAGTTATCCTAGTTCATTTACATGCATAGGAAATAACTACATTTATTATTCTAGTTAGATATCCCCATTAATTAATATGCCCAAGTAGAGTTACCATTATTATTCTAGTTAATTATCCTAATTAATTTACATGTTCAAGAATGAATAACATTTACTATTCTAGTTAAGTATTCTAGGTGATTAACAAGCTCAGGTTTAGTTTAAGTTAATTAGCCTAGTTAACCGACATGTTCAGATTTAGCGAACTACTATAATACAATTAACACAAGGAGACAAACACCAAGAAGTCAATAACATAATACTATGGAGGGAAAGATAAACATCAAGATTGGGACTTTTATTTCGTTCATACTTAGTTCGTTATTCCTCATCTTCTCTATTATTCTCTAATAAGGTAAAACATCACTTATGGAAGTTATAATAAACGAAAATGAAGTAAAAGATGAGATGCAGAATACTAGCAAGGATTAATTGATCTCTTAGTTGTACTTTTATAATTAATTAGTAATTTAAACATGGCACGACTTAGTTAATGAACATGTTAATATTATCCTAATCAATTAGATGCTCATGATAGTTACATTCTAATTTACACAAGTTAACATGCTCACGTCTGAAATGACCTGGTTTTTTGTTACCTTTTAAAAATACGTGAAATTTAAATTTTTTTTCTTTTATAAAACGACGGGAAACCTTTATAAAAACCTTTTAAATTACAATTAGAGTGCATTTCTTATAACCGAACCATTACTACTCTTTTATTAGACTCGTTTGAAAATCGTTATTAGTGGCAGAAAACTATAGTTATAAAATCTTTTATCAAAACATAGCGGAAATGTAAATTAATTTTTATTTGAAAATGGAAGAGTAAAATAAATAGTTCACTTACACATAGTTAATTAAATCGTTACTTTATATTTTACAATCGTTACTTTGTTTGTCATTTTCTCTCGTACTTGTACCTACATCGCAAGACATAAACTAATGAGCCTAATGCTCAGTAAGTGATAATACCTATCATAATACTACATGCAGTTTCAGTTTTTGTCTTTTACCTTATCTTCTTATCTTTTACATTTTAATCATCATTTTTGTCATTTTCTTCTTGTCTTTTTATCCTTTGCGTTTTAAATCATCGTTTTCATCTTTTTCTCCGTATCTTTTGTCTGTTGCATCTTAATTATTAGCTTTCATTGGTCGTTCTTTTCATTATTTACCTCCGATATAGCAACAATGGCATATTTTGAAAGACTGCTAATGATTGGCCATTAGGTCCTGGCATAATCCAGGGACTGTCTCGGCATAATCCAGGGACATTGCAATAGATACGAGCAGCAATGACATAATTCGAAAGCTTGCTAGCGACAATTGCATAATCCGGAAGCTGTTAGCGACTGTGCCACAAAGGCTTAAATGGCCTCACGTCATATCGTTGTCCTTTTCTCTTCTTTACTCTATTATGGCTTATTATTCGTTTGTTATTAGTTTCTTCGTTGGTGATTTGTTTCTTTGTTCACTATTTGTTTCTTCGTTCGCTATTTGTTTTTTTGTTCCTTTATTACATTTTATGGCTTATGATTCATCCGTTATTTGTATCTGTTTCGTTTGATGCTCGTGAATGCATACAATTTTTAAAAGCATAAATAAACCTTCAACGTGCGATTCACCAAAACATGCTATAAGTACTGTAGACATGTTGTAAAAGCGGTAAACAACGAAACGTGTGAATAATAACCATAAGCATACTTTTAAAAACAATAAACAACGAAACATGTTATTAAAACTGTAGACATGCTAGGAAAGCAGTAAGCAACGAAACATGCATCTCTTATTCTTGCGATGTAGGGTCCAAAGACCAAAACATATCTATATCACTTACCTCGATTCTTCATTCAATGCTTAATTCTAATCTCTCTTCTTCTTAGTACCTTCACATTTAGAAACATCTAGTCATTAATACAATCATTTAATATACTTATTAAATATTAACGTCTTTTCTATTCTAATTCCTCATTAACTTACTAAAATTTCCTAAACCTAGCTTAATAAGTAATCTCCACATCCGTTTCCAATTATGTCTTCGTCCAACTAATTACTACATTCTAAATCAATAGAGCATATTTCCAAAACTGTAATTTAACAGGTTTATGTCCAAGCGAAATAACACTTCCAACATCCAACAACATAACACTCCTACTCTTATTAACGTCCAACAACAGAGTAATGATTCGTAATGTTCAACTTAACAACTTCATCATTGTAATCCAACTTAACAACTCGTTCCAACTTTAATCAGCTTAACAACTTATTCCACTTCATAATGACCTAACAGAACCCAACCATGGCAACAGAAATCCATTCACATAACCAATAACAACAGCAGACAAATAACCCACTAACAGAGCAGTTCATACATATAATTAGTCATCAAACAAATTGATTCTCATTCACAAAATCCAGGAACTAAATCCAATAGGGGCAGTAGCTAAAATAATATTAACAGAGCAGTGACTTTCCAAAACATACATCCAATGTATTAAAGAATAATCATCCAACGTATTTATCCAAAACAATAGATTAATCAATTCTCTTTACATCAAATCTTCCTCTAACTAGTTCCTTTTTATAGACAAAACACAAACATCCAATTAAAGTCACGACTCAGTAGCACACAAAATCAACAGAGTATTAACCCAATAATAAAGGAAGGAATCGTTACCAGCAGCATACGCGACCAGGAATCTCAGCAAGGAACTAGAGTCCTTCTTCCTTCTTCACCCACAATCCATTTAATGATTCCTACATCCATCAATACATTCAGCAATAACCATTCTTAACATGTTTTCAACTAATTTATAGAGAAAAGGGTGGATTACCTAAAGAGCTAGGAAGCTCAAGTTGGACAGAGAGGAACCAAAGGCAGGGAGGGACCTGAAGTAGAGCTTCTTCACGAGCTCAACACCTGTTCACACGGTTCACACCACAAACACACCCTCACTCACACAGGGAACTCTCACAAACTCACCATTTCTCTCTCACAGGACTCACTCACCATTCCTTCAGAGAGCACCTTCTCTCTCTTAAGAACAGGGAATGAAATGGAATGCAGAATGGTAGGGGAGAGAGATGCTTGAGCGTGAAGCTTGCCAAGAGGAAGAGGGGGGTGTGTGGGGGGGGGGGGGCACACGTGGGTCTGGTCCAAGAGGACGGGACCGCTCGTGTCAGGGGAGGAAAGTGATGGTTAAAAGGGATGAACATTCTAATGATTTAAGCCCTAATTTTACGCAGGTCTAGGTTGTTTCGGAAAAGTGTGGACATGCTGGTCTCGTTCGCATTTGTCCACATGTGCGAAATTCCAAGGCTTACAGACGAGAAATGGTGTCCTCGCCCTATCTGCACCATCCGAAAGTCGACATTCGGACGTGAAATGGTATCCGTATGAAGCATCTGCGTGCGTCCGAAAGTGTCCAGGAATTTGACAAATTCAAATCGGACGCATCTTGCATGCGTCCGCACTCGTCCGCATGTGTCCGCAAGAAAGCATTGGGACGCACCTTGTCCTGGTGCATCCCAAGGCACAAGGACGGCTTCCCATGCAGTTACAGACGACAACTCTCATCCCTATGTCATCCGCATGCGTCTGCAACACCTAAACTCTAGCTTTTGTCATGTTTTCCAACTTAACGTTCATTCCATATTATTTTCCCCATAAATACACGTCACAACCTGACATGTATAGATACGCAATGTAATATACTACTCACCCCAACACTTGATTACATCGCGTATACGGGAAAAACATTATCAGAAATACCCCCTTGACTTAACGATCCAAATACGTCCTAGGTGATACCCCGATTACTTTCCAATTATCCTTATTACATTCCAATGTAAAAGTCGGGGTATTACAACGTCTAGTTAATTATCATGCTTGAGTCTAGTTAATTAATTTTAGTTTAGTTAACTAACATGGTCAAGTGATAATTACAGTTAGGGTTCTAATTGATTAATAATTAAACATGCTTAAAGCTAAGTTAAGTTAACATGCTAGTTAATTTAACATGCTAGTCTAGTTAATTATCCTAGTGAAGTTAATTAGTTAACAATGATTAATTAGACAACTAGATGATTAATTAAGCTAGTTAATTGAACATGCTCAAGTCTAACTAATTACTCTAATTAATTGTATGCTCAGATAGGAATTTCAACTCTTATCCTAAATGATTAAACATGCTTTGTTGAATCAAACGTGCTAATTAGTTATCCTAGTTATAGTAAATGAACATATTATTAAACATGCTCCAATGATTAATTACAATTAGTTATTTGACATGCTCAAATAAACAAGCTTGATCAACTAAGTGTCAACCTAGTTATCTACGCATGATTAGGTTAAAGGGAAAACCATCTAACTATCATAGAGATGTTTAAGAAATTGAAATGGCAAGACAATATATATATATATGTATATGGCACAAGCAACATAGTGACAGGGAGTAAGGCAGTAAAGTTCATATGACAGTATAAAATCAAAGGAACTTTTAGCTCATTCATCATTCATTAGCTCATTCACCATTTATTAAGCCATCTTCACAACATTATCTCTATCAAGCAGTAAAGGAAGTACCATAATAAAATCGCAGGAAATCTAACAGCAGTATGTCAAGGAACTAAAGGTAAAGGAATCTACACAACTATCACACCACTACAGCAAAGAGTAAATGAAATGTCTACCGAATATCAACAAGTAAAGAATTTAATCACAGAGCCAACAATGAACATCATAGAGCTAACAAAATCTACAACATGCCGATCACAGAGCTAACAACCAAGAAATTACTACAGAACATCAATAAATCTACCACTCACACTTTACTTGTGGGTAGGGTCTCCACTAGCCAAGACATACCCAATTCCTTACCTAAATTAAAGAACTAACATTCAGGGACAACACATCCACAGCTCACCACTCAGCTCACAGACGGTAGCACCAGCTCACAGTAGCTCACCTAGACACTCACGAGCTCACATTCACTCTCGGTTACACACACGCAGGAAGAACCCTCACAGGGAGAATTCTCACAGGAAGGGAGAGCTAGACCGAAACAAATGGAAGAGGAGAAGGCTTATTTCAGAAGCCTTACCTGGAGACAACGTACACGTGGGGGCAAGAGAGGAGGGTAGCTCACAGCTATGGTGTCCTAGTGTCTCTCGGAGAAATCATAGCTAAAAGGACAAGAATCTAATATTTTAAGCCCTAATTTTGTGTAGGTCTGGCCTATTTCGAACGAGTACGGACGCACTGGTCTTGTCTACATTAGTCCACAAGTGTAAAATCCCTAAGGCAAAATTGTTTTCTCGGACGATAACTAGTGTCCTCGTCCTGTCTGTACCGTCTGAAAATCGCATTCGGACGCAATATGGCATCCGCACATAGCATCCGAATTCGTCCATAAATTGGACAGAGTCAATTCAGACAAGGCCTCTCCACATTCGCATTCTTCCGGACTCGTCCAAAAGTGTCTAGGATTTGGACAGATTCAAACCTACAACGTCCGCTAACATATGTGGTCGTCCAAAAACTCATGACCCAGGTGAAGTTAGTACATAGAACCGCATCTTGAGTCATCCTAATCATCAGGATAGCGCTCCAAATGTTTGCGAATGACATGACTCATCCGCAGGCATCCAAAAATGCCCAAGACAGTATTTCCTCACCTTTTTCCCACTTAACTTTTATGCCAAAAGAATTACCCCATAATTACACGTCATAAAATAACACATATAAATATGCAATGTAATGTCCTACCCATCCTCACACTTGATTACATCACGTATACGGGAAAAACGTACTTGAAATACCCATTGACTTAACGCTCCGAATATGTCCTTGGTAATACCCTGATATAAAAAGTCGGGGTGTTACACCTGTACCCTAGTCTACTAGAATGGACTGTGTGCTCCGATGAGTTCACTGCGAACCACGACATCCTAGGTGAACATTTGTACTCTCAGACCTTCGTTTGTCATTGTTTCATCAATTCCAATGGATTCTAGGGCAAAGAAATTGACGCTCAAGCGAAAGGATAGTCCGTCATAGCCTTAGCCGTGACCACAGACAGAAACAATGGGCTCAGCACGTGAACGCTGTTGGCTTGCAACCGAGTTCATTGTCGGTCAATTGCACCACAATGTACCTAATGCGATTGAAGGTGGAGAACCCGCGGTTGAAGGTGCAGCCGCGGGTCAAGTTGGAGCAACTGCGGTTGAAGTTGGAGGACCCGCGGTTGCCCCTGTAGGCCAAATTGAAAAACAGGCTGAGGTTGAAGCACAACCTCAACCTCAACCTCAACCTCAACCTCGAAAATGACCAACAGCAGGTGCAATAGTCTGTTTCAAACCTATCACAAAGAGGTTCCACTCCCACTCTTCAGAATAGCCAAAGTGAACGAACGGTATGAAGTCGATGTTATACACCATTTAATTACTGTTTCTAGAAAAGTAGACTTTGAGTCATTGGCTGAATTTGAAATTGAAGAATTTTTTGAGGGGTTGGCTTAGCCAGGTTGAGTAGATTAGGTGGAAGTTTCTGTGAACGAATTGTCAAACTCTTTTATATCAATTTGGAACTGTCCACCCAACCATTAGAGCTCTAGACTTACATGTTTGGATGGGAGTTGAGAATGGCTCCCAAGGATATTAACTTGCAGCTTGGATGTTTGATGGAGGAACCAAGCAAGCAGTATTACCACGTGTCTCGGGAGCCACCTTTCATCAGATGAGAAGAAGGTATGGCAGTGCTTAGATTTTTGCACTGTGATCTTGAGATCGCAGCATTCAAGAAGCCAAAGTCCAATAACTTGAATGTTAAAGCTCGAGTGATCCACACCATCATGACGCACATCATTTTGCCTCAGGATTGACATCGAGACCATGCTTGCTGCATGGATCTCTATTTGTTGGAGAAGGGGTTCACTAGAAAGAGAGTGGACATTGACTATATGAGTTTGAGTCATATGTACGAGGTCCTCAACAACTCGACGAAGAGTCTATCATTTAATTGGCTCATTCAAATGATTGTTCAGCATTATGGGGTACCGATCTCATATAAGGAGTTGAGAATCGAAGAGAAGGCCACCGACATCTACAACAAATTGAAAGTGGACCGAATGAAGATCAACAGAGTTGAAGAGGTATGGGTATGCAAGATTCCATCCAAACTTGCCTCGAAGAAATGAGCTCTACCCCCCTCAGTCATACGGCCTTTACCCCCCCTCGGTTGTACAACCTCCAGCCCCATGGGAGGAAAAACCTCCAGTCTTCTTGGCGGAATAGCCTCTAGCATCGCCTCCGCAGTACATGGACGATGATGCTCTGCTGCCGATGACTTTGCCCCCTCCTCAGTCATCCAATTTTATATCAATACTTGAGGAGATTGTCGGCTGGATGTGAAGGATGGAGAAGCAAGTGGAGGAGCGGCATCTTTCGATGTTGGATCGAGTTCGAAGGATGGAGGACCTGTGAACTACCCAATTTTTTATATACTTTAAAAATACGTTAAATTTAAAACTTTTATAAAAACAACTTAATCCTTATTAAAACCCTTCAATTGAAATCAAAGTTCTTTTAGAAAAACCAGATCGTTAAAGCATCTTACTTAAAACTCAATACTTAAATCTTTATTAACAGCAGAAGACTTTATTTATAAAATTCATTTTTCTCATTTTACAGCGGAAGCATAAAACATTCTATAGCAGAAGCATAAATTGTTCATTTGAAAAAGGACAATAATAAATTATTACTTTACATTTATAAAACTCCTTTCTCTTTTACTTTCCTTAGCCTAGGCAGCCACAAGTTCTGCTCGTGCAAATCCTTCATCAACTGCTACTTGATCTGTTCATCATTTTCTCGTGCGTGTACCTACACCATTAGCAAACTGTGAGCTCGAGGCCTAGTAACAAATGAGATATGCAGTATGAAATATGCCTCTCTTTCATTCTTTTTGGAATGGGTTTTGCCCCAAACCAATCTTTTCTTTACGTTTCATTTTTTCATTCATAACTCATACGTCAAGCGGGAGATTGGAGGAATCTGTGCTGGAGGTATAGTCTTGGTTGGCTTCTAACCACCTAGGGTAGCTAGTCCCATTCCCAACAAGGGAGGGGCTTAGTCTAGACTACCTGATTAGATCTGAACTATCCGTTCGTCCCCTAACTCCCCATTTCCTTTCCTTTCCTTTCCTTTCCTTTCATTCATTTCATTTATCTGTTTTCCTCACATAATGCATATGAATACCCCCTTCCGACGAGGCATTTCCTACTTGTTTCTATTATCATGATGCATGTCCATGAGAATAATAATCATGATGCATGTCAATAAGAAGCAGTAATCACAACAGTATAAAAGTATGAGACATGAAGCAGTAATCACAACAGTATAAAAGTATGAGATATGGAAAGTCTACTTACATACTATATAGGCATATTCGGTAATTTAAGGGAAACGATAATAATATAGACATGCTTTGTGATTTAAAGAAAACAATAATATCATAGGCATGCTTGGCAACTTAAAGAAAGCGATAACAATATAGAAATGCTTAGTAATTTAAAGAAGGCAATAACAACGTAGACATACTTGACAATTTAAAGGAAATAATAACAATATGCTAACATCTCAAACATGCTTGGAGATTAAATTAATAACGTGCGAACAACATAGCCATAATATGGCAGCATAGTAGAAACGCAACCAAACAATTAAAGGAAAGACACTGCTAATGGTGTAGGGCCTCCATTGGCCAACGACTTTACTCAATTTCTTACCTCGAAGTGTTAACGTGCATTAGCACTTAATCTTTATATGTTTTCTCCTTTTCGATACCTTCATAATTAAAATATTTACTTATTAATAATCACAACCTATTAATTTCATTATTTTCTTATCCTTAATTTACATAGTAATTCTAGGTTCATTAACACCTAAAACAGAACATAACTATAACATCCCGGTTTTTATTTTACTTAAAAATAGCGTGAAATTTAAAACTTTTCTTTTATAATATCAGAGTAAGCCTTTTCTTTTAAAACCGAGTGTTGAATCCATTACTTGAAATCTTTTTCCAACTTATTATATTTAAGAAATAATAATCATTTAAAATGTTTTAGCAGCAGAATTCCTTTCATTTATTAAAAATCATTTTCTTGAAATATAGCGGAAGTATTAACAAAAAATGCATTTATTAAATGTAATCTGTTTACTTTATTATTTATAAAACCATCTACTCTTTTAGCCCAGCTAGCCACAAGATCCATTGCATGTAAATCTTTCGTCAATTGCTTTGTCTATTTTCAAGCATATACCTATATCGCAAGACAGTAAGTTACGAGCCTAATGCCCTATAAGTGATGGAAATAAAACTATACAATGCTCATGCTATGCTCATTTCAAAATCATATGCGTCTTCATTTTTCTGTCTTTCATTTATCTTTTACCATTTCATTTCATTTACAGTCCCCGACACCTTTGGTATAGCAACTCCAGCTCCGACCAAAAGTTTAGCTAGCGACTCGGGCTCCAACCTTCGCCTACTAACAACCGTGCCACAAAGGCTTAAACGGCCTCACTAACCATTGGGTGATCTATCCTGGCTCCAACCGAGGACATATATGTGACAAAGGATTTGGCTCCAACCGAACCGCCTGTTAGCTATTGTGCTCGCACAATCACTATCCTCAGGAATAATCAGCTCTGGCTACAACGGAAAGCTTTACTAACTACTGTGCCCAGTATGAAGCTCGGGCTCTAACCTCTACTTAAGAGTGACTGTGCCACTAAGGCTTAAACAGTCTCACATATCCTTTTGCTAGCCAGCCTGAAGACCAACTAACAAACTCACAGTTCATTTTATTTCTTTTACATTTATCTCTTTTCATTCTATTTCAGTTCCCTTTTCAAAATCATGCATGTAAACCATTTTCGTATCATTTAGAAAACCATGATGCATGATGCTCGTGAATACATACAGTATAAAATCTCTAAGCATGCTCATCTATTAAACATATCATTAAAATAGCCTAACTCTAATGAACAACCAATAGCACAATATATGGAACATGCTCAATTTCTGGCAAAGCAGTAAACAAACTAAATATTCTATGAAAACAATGAACAGTCAGCATACAACCCCTAATTCTTGCGATGTAGGGACCGAAGACCAAAATACATGCAATCACTTACCTATGGTCCTTAGCGTGTTTAGCTCCTTATTCGTTTCCCGTTATTACCTTCAAAATAATTATAACATATTTATTCATCATAAATCCTAACTTTTGTACTGTTAATTCCTTATTTATTAATTACCACTTATCATATTTCTTGTTTTACTATTAATTACTCTTTACCGTATTCTTTGTTTATTATTAATTACTCCTTACAATATTCTTTGTTTATTATTACTACTTATCGTTTTGCTTATTAATTACTACTTACCGTATAAATTATCACATAACTAATTTCTATTTATTTATCTTTCTTAATTTCATTTTTACTAAAATTATATACTTGATTTGTACATATTTCCTTGTTATTTACTTACCTAATTTATACATTTTCGATAGTATAATCTTCTTTAATTACACCCCTACCCCTTAATTATTCTATCTTAATCATAATAGCAATTTTATCTAACTATCATTTTTCATTATTTATTTTATCACTTTTATTAAACATGGATAGTACCGATCAAGAATATTCCTAGGAAAGAATGCTCTCAGTAATTCTCCTTAGACAAAATATCATTTCCAAATAAGTTTCCATAAAAGACTTGAGGGTCACAACAGTCCACATTAAATAATAATCTCCTTATATAGAACTTACTTGCATAGTACAATTACATCACTACTAATATAATAAGTGATAATAGCATTAATAATAATGGAACTAATAAAAATATTTCTTAATGAATAATATCGTGATAATAATAGTGCGATAATGATAATAATTGAACTAATAATTATCAATTAATTATCGACTAATTTTTAAAGAATAGAAATGTTATCAATAATCCAAGAGCGATCGCGTCATTTCTTCTGTCGAAATTCCCGCTTTAACACTAGAGTAACGAATCCACCCCCAAACTACTTATAAATTCCTTCTCTTTTCTCTTCTCTTCTCTCCTGCTCTCTTCCTTTCCTTCTCTCCTTCTCTCATCCTCTCTTTCTATCGTTCTTTCTGGTGCGTTTTCTTCTTCAATTACATTGCCTATTTATAGGTAGATTCGTTCATGTGCATGCAGCAGTTCATACAGTACAAAATGCGTGGGTTGTGGCAATTTGTACAGAAGAAAAAGTTGGCAAAATATGATTGGCGGTCGATCCCGTGACTGGCGATCAATCGCTTGCCAGTCAGCGGTCGGTCGCCAGCATGGCGGTTGGTCGCCATCTGATTAGCGGTCGATCGACCGCTGTTTCGTATCTTCAGCATTTTGTTTCTTTTTATATTAATTTTAATTATTAATATTAATTCAAATTCTTTTACAATACTCAATAACCTTAATCAATTTATCCACTATCCTTAATTCAATTAATTCTCCGTTAAATTCTTAATCAATCCTTCAACTCCGTTTCAATAACTGGTACAATACATACTCCATAAACCATAATATCTCATTACAGATTCCAGGAGAAAAATGTGACTATAATATCCCAAGAGAAAATTATTCCAAAATATAATTTTAATCACAATTAAAATCTGGGATGTTACAATAACGTATCCCAATAATTTAACCCAATTATCACAATACATCTACCCAATTAATGACTCAATTCTAAACCAACAAAGTATAAACTTCAAAGTAGTAGTTCATTTCCACCAACAACTTCATAGTTCTATTTTATAACTGCAGGCAATAATTAATTAACAACCAACAGAGTGCGTATATTTATCAACCAATCAATTGCAAGACTAACTCCAAAATGTTCCTGCTTTCGAAAATAACCAATAGAGGGCATAAATTAACAAATCAACCCTCACAAAATATTAACCCAAGCAACAGAACACATATTTGACTATTCTTCACAGATGCAATGACAAATTAACAATTCCATTCATAGAACCAAGAAGTAGAAATCCAATAGAGGCATTATTCACCAATAGAGTATAGTCCTAACACTTTATCTTCATCCTTAATCCATAAAAACATGGGAGGAAACCTCCTTACCTGAACAATCGAGGAGACCCGAGAGGAGCAACAACTTCTTCTTCTCCTCTGCCTTCTTTCCTTTCACTCTTCCTCTTCTTTTCTCCTATTTCTCCTTGGGCTCAACGTCTCTAGAGAGCTCTTAGCTCTATCTCCATCTTTCTCTCAACTCAGCTCACCCGAGAACCCCTCACTACCAGCCTCCCCCTTCTCCACTGCATTTCAGTTCACCAGAAAGGCACACCCTGCAACTGCCACGGACACCCGTGGTTGTCCCAAGCCATGCCCTACAATTCCTAATGCACGTTCCATTGTCAATTCTTCAGAGCAAGAACTGGACACGGATGGAGTGGTATAGACTGAACCACAAGCAGCTCCAGCCCTTCCTCGCAAGTCACTCGCTCGTTGCACCTGCTAATCCTTAGCGGAGTAACTCACGGCCATTCTATAAAATGCCAAGCCATTAACACCAGGGAGAGAAAGGAAATACCAATTGAAAAAATCAACTCACCATGGCTCGACAATTTGCAGCTCTAGTCATCCTTGCAAGCCGTGGCACACCGAGCTCGATGTCTCGACTTGTGACACCCGTTGGATGGCATCGCCCACTACAAAAGAGCCCCTGACCAAGCCCAAGCCTGAGCCCAAGCTCCCTTGCCACCCTCGTCTTCGTACTGTCTCCATTGTCTCTTGGCTCTCTCCCTCTCTCTCGCTATTCTGTCTCTAGAAGAATGGTCAGGCCATTCCTTCCTTTCGCCGACCACTTCTTTTCTTTTTTCCCTAAACCAAAATGGTTCCAAGAGAAACTAGTTCTCCCCTTATCTCTTCAATTTTTCTTCACCCCCATTCACTTAATTTCTTCTTTTAATTTTCCTTCTAAATTATTTATCCCAAACATCATAATTTAATTCATTAAACTAAAATTTATCTTAATTATATTAATCTCCATTTTATCTCCAATTACTTACTCTCTTACATTTTAATCCTAACTAATCCATTATTCATTTTCTTCCTTTTCAATTAAAATCTGAGTCACTTAAATATTTCTAGACCAAGCCGAACCAAACCGGTTCAATTCCTGTTTCTCCCTTTGTAAATTCTTATTTTTTTCTGATATATTTCCATAAATTATAATCTAACGAATGCGTTTTTTGTAATGCCCTGATAATTAACCAATTAAATTCTGATATAAAAAGTTGGGGTATTACAAGATTGACTTATTCGGATGAAGGAGCTCCATTAAATGGGGCTGCATAGAATGCAAACAATGGAGGAGCACCATCAAATGGGGCTGCTCCAAATGGAAAAAATGGACGAGCGAGCAGAGGAGTGCAATCATGAGTTATTGGATGAATTGTAGAGAAGAGGGCAGCCAGCTGCTCCTCCACTATCCTCTCCAACAGCATCTCGAGCAGCCCCTGAAGTGGCACCTATAGCGGCCTCTCCATCGTCCTCTTCAGCAACTGAAGGTACAGATAGCTTGTAAGTTATTTATTTTATACCCAAAGTTCATTATTTACTTTATTTGTATGTGACTTAATAAGGTGGCTCAAATTTGCAGCACCATTGCTCTTAGAGGCCAGCCTTCTCCTCCTGATGTTCTTGCCAAGGTGCAAGAGATAGTTGCTCCATTCCTTCATCGACAGCCACATCAGGTGGATCACAGGTTCTTTCACTCAAAACTGTGCGCATGGTATGTCTTTGATTTAGTTATCTATGTGTCGGCACTTATGCATGCCTTATTAGTCTGACGATAACTTGTCAATGTTTTTTGCAGCCAGGTGAACAAATTGATGGATCTTTTCGACACTAATGTTTGTGCAAATACCCAAAAGAACCTGGAGACGTGCACAATTTTTTTAGGAATTATGGTAGGCTTTTTCATTTTAGATCATTAAGTGTTTTGGATTGCTTACTTACAATATTCCGCGTGTTATTTTCATTTTCAAGTTCATGATGAATGCCACATCACTGAGATCATCTTCTCAAAGCAAGAAATGATGACAAAGACAGTGAGAATTACATTCTGTTACATTAAGTAGTTCAGAAGATATTATCTTAGTACTCATCCTTGCTTTGCATTTTTTGTATGTAGTGCTTTGCATTGAACGAAGAAGAATACTTCGAAGTTCAATTTAAAAAATTGCTAATGACATTATGGTGGATTCATGTAAGTAAACAACTCATTTTTCTGGTGTGTCGTTCATGTTTCAACAGTTCTAATGCGTGCTTCCTTTACATTTTAGTCACAACTAAAGCAAATGTGTTTTATGTCGTCCGTTGACCTGAACACTCACTACCTTTACTAGTTGTTGCTGCCTGAAGCAATTGTGATCGTCGTAGGGCCAACAGATAAAGAGTGGTATATCTTTTCCCTTGTGTAGATTCATATAGCTTTCCTCATATGTGTTGATTTTTCCCATTGCATTTCACCCCACACGGTATCTTTTGGTGTACGAGTGAGGGGTTATGTGTAACACCCTAACCTTTTATATGTCAGAAATTAATAAGTAAAATTGAAGGGTAATTGGCAATATTGGATTTATTGAATAATTGTCAGAGTGTTACCAAGGATGTAATTGTAGACTATAACTTAAGAAATTTATTAGGGCATAGTTAAGATTTAATTGGAAGCGATAAAATCTTATGGGACGAAATTTAATTTAAGAAAAAATTAAGGAAAAACTGTCTAGGGTCAATTTGCACAACTATGGACACCTTTAGGACGAGGAATGGCGTCCGCAAGTGTTTGGGGTTATGTCCCGACATTGGGCCGAATCAGGATGGCTTCCTCATGTCCTAATTCAACCTTGTCACCTTTCGGACATTCTCGGATGTTTTTGTACATCTGCGGATGTCAACGGACGAGAACGTTTTGAATCTGTCCACTTCTTAGACACTTTCGGAAGAGTGCAAACGAATGCGGACGAGATGAAGACGTGTTTGATTTGAATCTGTTCAAATTTTGGGTACATTTGGACGATGTGCAGACACTATATGCGAATGTTATTTGGCATCCAAATGTCTCTTGCAGACGGATTTTCAAAGGGGTTGGGACGCGAATTCTCGTCCCAATCCTCATTTCTATCTGCACAATGATGTTTTGGATGACATGCGGAAGAGACCAGGACGCAAATTGGCGTCCAAAAGTCCACAGTTTTGCGAAAAATAAATTTAAAATAACGAAAGTTTGGGATTAAAACTTTGAATGGCAGCCACAAAATCAACTCTGGAGATACGATTCTCCCACGACCGGATCACATCGCCCCATTTTCGCACGTCCCTCTCCTCTAATTGGTGCACAATGGTTTCTCCAGGTAAGAATTCATCCTTTTAAACACCAATTAAGTCCCCTTCTGCGAGTTTTCAGATTTTCCCCTGCGTGATAAAGTTCCATTAGGGTGAGAGAGAGAAACTTCCTTAAGGGTTGTGAAATTTAGAGTGGTGAGTTTGTCCTAAGAAGATTCGCGGTGGTGGAGTGATCGTGTTGTTTTGGGTAGGCAGAGGAGTTATCAATTTTCATCATTGCTGTCTGTGAGATAATTTCTTCTTTAGAGGTAAGGAGTGGGTAGAGTCTTGTCCATCAAAGCCCTACACACAAGTAGTGTGTGTGAGTTGGATGTCAATTTTCTAAATTCATTAATTGATAAGTTCCTGTAGAAATTCCTTGCTGCATGTGTGAATTCTTGCTTTTAATTTCTAGCAATTTTATCTCCTGTAAATGCTTATTTAGATGAAGATAGATAATGTGATGAATGTTTGATATGTGACGGATTTGTGTTAAGTACCATAGTATAAATCGATGAATCAATGAGCATGAAAGGACTCAAGATTTTCTATATATTGACTCTGTTCTACACATTTCAACTGTCTAATTGTTGTAGTTCTTTTAGTTCATAGTCTCACTACATATTAATGTTTTGTATGATGGAGAATTGATACTAAACTATTGTAATATAAATCAATGACTGAAATGAATGAGTTGAAGTTGCTTAGAAAGGGATAATACGCATGAATAGTTGTTAACTTTTGCAATAACAACTCTTTTTTGTTTCTCATATTACTCGTTAGATGGTAGACTTAGATTATAAATGCTGTTAACTCTTGATTCTGGTTAGGAGATATATATATCTTATTTTCTTAGCATCAAATTATCTAGCACGTTTCTTGTCATATCAATTACTAAACATGCCTTCAACCGTCATTCATTAAATAGAGTTTCATAAATAGTTTATTCAACATGTTTAAGATTGCTAAATTCTGAATATACTTCTAGCATATTTAGTTAATAATTGTTATATAATTCACTCGTAACTCTTTGTTCTATACTCTGAAAAATAAAGCATGTTGCCCATATTTGCTGTTGTATAAATTCGTTGTATATGCCATGCAATTTGATCATTAACTTTGATGTTCATCTGACTATTTCTCAATTGTTGAGCATGCCCATTAAGTAGTTAAGTTACCCAGCATGTTTTCAATTCGCTGTTAAATACATGTTTCGTTAAATTAATACCTCACATATCTAATTATTGTTGAAAGCAAGATTAATGAGTTAGATAATTCTATATTATTGAATACTAGGATTCAATTTCTATAATTCATCTCCTTGATGTGAGTTATACAAATCAAGCATATTCATGGTAATTTAATTGTTATTAATATTATCTTCCTCGGACGTCTTTTTTGTAGTTGTTTGTTATAAATTCTACTATTGTAGTTCGCTGTTTTAATTCCTTTCATTTAATTATATTCGCTGTTCATTACCGTTGCTTTTTTTTTCATCGTATCAGTATGTCTCATGCATCATGATAATAGAAACAAATAAGGAGTGACACTTTGGGGTGGTACTCACATGCATGATATAAGGAAAATGAACAAAGAAAATGAACGAATGAATGAATGAATGATGGGAAGTTCGGGGGCAAATGAGTAGTTTGGATATAGTCTGGCAGCTAGGCTACACCCCTACCTTGTCGAAAAAGGGACTAGTTTGCAATTAGGGGGCTAGAAGCCGATCAAACTATACCATCACACATAGGTTCCTTCAACTTTCAGCTCGAAATATGAGTTATGAATGAATGAATGAACGTAAGAAAGATTGGTTTGGGGCGGACCCATTCCAAGTGAACTAAAGAGAGACATGATCATATTGCATATTCCCTTTCCTTACTAAGCCTTTGGGCTTACAGTTTACTTGTGGTGTAGGTATACGTGTATGGCGAGAAGAACGATGAACAAAACACAAAGCCATTGATGAAGGATTTACACGGGCAGAAATTGTGGCTGGTCATGCTAAAGACGAGTAATGTAATACCCTGAAAATATATTTCCTTTTTGATGTTGTATTAAATCTGGATAATTTTTATATATATGATTAGTGCATTGTATTACGCCACGATATATGTTAAGTCGTGCTTGAAAAGTATATGGTTAACGTTGAAAAATAATCTAAGTATGAAAAAGTTAGGAAAAATGTACACTAGTGAGTTTCGGACACCTACGGACGCCACTCCGGATGACTTGACGCGTCCGCACAAATGTTGACCTGCGTCTCAGTACCTTGGGACGATGCGGGGATGAGACATGGCGTCCTAAACTTATTCAGACGATAGCGGACGATCGCGGATGATGAAAGACAGGGTCCGAATTGAATCTGTCCAAATTTTGGACATATTGGGACGACAATGGACGATTACGGACAACGAAGGATGGCGTCCGATTTGAATCTGTCCTAAATCCTGGACACTTTTGGACGACAGTGGATGCGAAATGCGGACGCCAAATTGCATCCAAAAGACACCTGCGGATGGTATGGACGATACTTTGGGACGCATCTTCTCGTCCCAAATTAAGGTTCAGACGAGTGTGGACGACACTTCGGATGACTCAACTCGTCCAAATTATCGGGAAAATCCAAGAAACCCATTTTATATTCGTTCTCTCTCTTCCGATGTTCGTGAGTTACTCAGCAAAATCTCTCTCTCCTTGCCTTCTGCTGCGACATCCATTCTTCCCTGGGTTGTGGAAGCTTTTCCACGTGGTGTTAGGTCATTGGACCTCTCCTCCTTGAAGTGGGCGATGCCATTTTTTCCTCTGTAGCTTATCCACTGCAGCTGCCTTACCTCTTCTCTATTCCGTCTATAAGAGGTAGGTCTCCTACAAGATTTCTCTAGCTCTGGTAAATTGTGAGGTGTGGGAGAGAGTTTCCTTGCTATGAGATAGTTGGTGTGTGTGGTGATTTAAGTGTGAAGAGTGGAGTGGTGAGCTAATTGAAGTGTTACTTTGCTGGAATACCATTGTTGTCCATCTATAAAGTGAAGAAGGGGAAATATTAAAGGTGTGGAAGGATAAGTGGATATACTTTGGTTGCTATTTTGCCTGCATTTGTTGTTGTTTTGCTTGTGCTAAATCTCTGGAAAACTAAGGTAAGGATTCGAATTTTGGTTGGCCAAAGGAGACCCTACATTACGTGTGTTGTGTGTGTAAATTTTGTGGATTGGATTGAAAAGTATGCTTAGTAGAAATTGATAGTTATTATAATGAAATCTGAACTTGGTGAAATGTTGGAAACTTGAACTGCCCATTACTTGAAATTATTGCCAACGTGATTGTGGATTCTGTTTAAGTTACTAAAAATAGGAACTGTTAAGCTTTTATTTAGACCCTATTTTTGAATGATAAACATGGCTTGTGGGATTGGTTAGTGGGAAGCACAAGAGAATGGATTTAAGTGTGCTGTTATGATGGATATGTTTACTATGGTACTATATTTAAAGTTATTGCAAATGTGATTGTTTTGAGCATGGAATTAGGGTATTGTAAACTGTTCTTCTATTTACTTCGAGATTATTGAATTGAAAGCATGCCTATGATGATCTACCCAATAAGAGTTTGTTGTTCGCCATAGCGTCCAACATATATGTGGACCCGCAATTGTCATTTGTGATCACGGATTTGCTAAAGAAATCTTGTAAGAAGGCGGCTTAGTGTAGTTGAGATGTGTAGGGATACAGATTGAGATACTGATTTTGTTGTACATAATAAAAAATTCATTGTCTCTTTATATGATTATATTTACTTAGTGTACTTAGATAATGTATGTTTATGTATATCTTTACTTAGATAATATCTGTTTGAATTTCTGATTTTGATAATATCACGGGGGGATTGACTGAAACAAAGGAAGCTCTTGCAAAATTTTCATTTTTTTTGAAAGAGAAAGCAAGAAACTTTGACTCAAACCATTTCATTTATCATCAATAAACAACTAACATGTTCATTGCAAAAATTTAAGCAACTTGTGCATAACATCGAAATATACAAGGCAGTGGAATGTTGATGTTCTGTCTCGAAAACACGTTGTTGCGCCATGGAACAACATCATTCCACTGCAGAATGTATGACGTTCCATCGCAGAATGCCAACTTTTCACGATGGAAAGACAACTTTCCACCATGAAAAGTCAACGTGGACGCTGACTTTGGTTCTGTGTTGTCAAACTCGGCTCTGCGCGGTCGATCACCCTTTGAGTTGCGGTCGTTTGTAGCCTTCACAAATTCAAAAAAATTCAAACACGGTCGATCATAAAGTGAGGGGTAGTCGGATGGCTGAAGTACATATTCAAAATTTTGTTGACAAGAGATGAAGGGCGGTTGATAAATATGGAGAGGTTGATCAATCGGTTGGCTTGGGGAAAAGTTGCTAATTTTACATTCATACTAATCAATTTTCATTCATAATCAACAACCAAATTATCAATTCCATTGCAACCATATCATGTACATGTGCATTACAAACGCAAACTAATTTATCAATTCAATTACAACCATATCGTGCATATGTGCATTACAGACGCAAACCAATTTATCAATTCAATTATAATCATATCATTCATATGTGCATTACAAATGCAATATCTTTGCTCACCAACAATCTCACATAGCATCAGTGTGCACTAAGAATCGTTGTGTCCTGGGTTGGTAAGATGCAACAGTAACTTGTCGTTCATTTAACTTCTTCGTATATCTTTGCCCACCAACAATCTCACATACCTAAAATTAAAAAAGTTCACAATGAAGCATGTCAGAATTTATATGTAGCATTTGGAAAAAGAAAAAAGAAAAATCATAACCTCCACAGGCATGTAAATAGGATTTGATGAATCATTTCTAGCTTGCAATGTTGGCAAAGTAGCATATTTCAAGACAATGCCAAACCTAATCAAGGAAGGTTAAGGTCCACATTTGTGTTTGTTTGTGTTTGTGGACCTTGCGCATCATACTCCTATATAACACATTGCAAATAAAATTAGCATAGTTAAAATAACACATGAAAAGTTAAAATAATAATGTGCTCACCTGTGTCTTGGGAACTATGTCGGGAACAGTCAGGGAGAATGTCTCGGGGAATATGTCGAGAACTGTGAAGCTCATAAATGTGCCCTACAAGCTTCCTCTGTCGTCTCTACCTTTGGACCTGCAGCCACTACATGCACTACACTTTGTGCCTCCACCTTTGCACATGTGGAAATTGTGCCCCACACCAGCACATGTCATGTTTAAATGTCTCTTGGGTAGCACTGTCTAGCTTGGGGCCTCGTCAAGATCCCTTATTCTTCATTTTTCTGGGACGTCTCATAAATGGCGGTAGTATAATTGGATTAAGATCCATCACAAGAGGCCACATGATTTGTCCACTGACCGAGTGGACAAAGTGGGGGTACATCGTCATGTATATTTACTGGTGGTAGCACTCATGCACAAGTCCTCGAGAGATGTCCTCATAAATTACATATATGGGCCTGTATGGACACACTGGATGCCAGGCAACTCCCACTAGTAACAGTTTCAAGTACGCCTGTCCAAATCGACAAGGTATTGTTCATTACCGTTGCTCACCTTAAAATGGGCCTCCCCTATAAAAATAGGACTCCAATTTTGACCTACAACTTTAGTCTGGCAAGCCGATTCTTGACTTGCGGGCACACAATGACCATCGAGCGTGCCATTTTTTGTATTTTTTAATGATCCTACACATGATAGCCTTTCTTATAATCTCAAACATACTGAGAATCGATTTGTCCTGGGCTAGTAGGATGCAGGAGTTGAAGGACTCGTTCAAGTTGTTCGGACTTATGTCGCACTTTGGGATGGAGCTAAAGGCATGTTTGACCCAGAATTTTGCATATATTCCTCGTAGATATGTGTGGGCTGTCGGGTCAAGCAAAAATAACTTCGCCATCTCTCTCTTAAAATGCACTGATGTTGTGGCTCTAGAAGCGGCCGATATTGCATCCTTAAACAATCTCCCTGTGAATTGCTTTTGAAAATTTGCATACAAGTGTCAAAGGCAAAAAACGATGCTCCATTGGCCCTGCAAACTCTTTGACAGCTGGCACTAGTCCTACAAAAAATAATAGTAAGAGTCAAACATTGGTACACAATGCATAATATAAACATAGATTGCAAAAGCAATCAACCGCATCTTTTGTCTGTCAGAAATGATTGTCCACCCATGTCAGACGGGGTGTTGAGATCCTCAAGCAACAATCCAAAATCAGCTTCAAGAATCCTTATTTTCTACTTTAACCACTACTACAACAATCGAATAAATTCCATTGTTCCCATCGATTCTGACAACAGTGAGCAGGTGGCCCAAAGTCGATCCCTTTAAGTGGCAACCATCAAAACAAATAACCGGTCTACCACAGTTCAACAGTCTTATCTTACATGTAGCCAAACACATGTACATCCTTTTAAATGTATTAATCTCTAACTGAACATGCAACGAGCTTCTAAGATTAAACCTCTGATTCTCTTTAGTATACGACCATATGAACATGTATTGTTCATTGTCATCCCTTTCATTCATTTTTTTGCTGGATTTCTTGCTCTTCTAGCAAGGCTGGGTGTGATGTTGACGTTAAAGTCCTTCTTGACTATCTCAATTATGAAAGGAAGGTCCCAGTCGGCCTGACTTTTAAATTTTTCCAAGTAATGCATTTCCACCCATTTGGCAGAGCCATGGGGCTTTCCATCTTTCTCGAGCAAGTGTGAACATCGTTATAGTTCTTGCTTTGAAATGTCATTTCACCTTGCATTTTTTAGGCATGCATCCGCCACGTGCATCCTTCCTGGCAGGCATCTCTCAACCGATGAGAGTCGTTGTGGGTGAATTTTATCCAGTACTCATTCTTTAATGCACAATCAATGATTTCTTCTTTGATTTTATTTAATGAACTATACTTCTTGCCAAGACCCATACCACCAACGTGCATTTTGCTTGTGGTGGTCGTCGAGGCCTACTCTCGGCTATGTCCATGTCTTCGTCACTAGATTCGCATAGCAAACGGTGCTCCTCCTCATCTAGAGTTGCCAAGACGGAATACACCACTATAGCAGCTTCGTCGCTAATTGCATGTATCTCATTTGCCAAAACTGTGGATGTGGGCCCCACTTTGAATGGGTAGTTAACAGATTTCTCAGCAGTTCTAGACGCCATTGGTGTTCAACAATTACTAATTCTTCAACTTTGACAAAATGTGGTACACTTCAGCTCTCAGAAATCTAGGATTCGCTAATCGTTGACAAAATCACAATGAGTGTAGTGTGAATTTATACAAGGCAGAGGATGTAATACTTTTCGAGGTAGAAAATTGACGTTCTGCGGTGGCATGTAAACATTCCGTGGTGGAACGTTGTAATTTTTAATAAATATTGATGTTCCGCGTTGGAACGTTAGTATTAAAATGTTAACATTTAAATTTTTATTCTGCGGCAGAACATGCAGTGTTCCGCTGCAGAACAAAATTAATATGTTTAATGGCAACTACAACAGCGATGTTTGCCGTGACTTTTTTCCATAGTTCAGTAGTTAAATTGTTAGCAAAAATACTTTAGTGGTGGACTTGTCATTGATCACAAAGTAATGGTTGATTTGTTAATTTCCCAAAAAAAAGGAAGAGTTTCAACTTTCTTGCAAAAAAAAAGCCAAAAGAAAAGTTCCAAAAAAACAAATCTTTTTTTTACGAAAGTCTTTTTTTTTTTGCAAAGTTTCAAGTTTGTTCTTCTTACAAAACTCAAAATCAAAGAAATTTTTCCAAAAAATTTTGTGCATCATTGTTGCTATCTTCTGATTATTGAATCTTCGATTATTTTTTGTGCATCAATCCTATATTATTCTTGGTAATTTCGTGATTGTATCCATATTTGATTGGTGCATATTCTTTCCTTATTTGATATCTTTCCTTAATCCTTCTTAAATGGTTATCTTTACTTAATAGTCTTCTTTCTGAAGTTTTATTTTCTCATAATTGTTAACTTTCCCAAATTGGTTCTTTCCTTATTTGATTTCTTTCCTTAGTTGTTTTTCTTTCCTAAATTGTTTATTTTCATAATTGTTGTCTTTCCTAATTTGTTTTCTTTTCTTAGTTGTTTTATTTCCTAAATTGTTATCTTTCCAAATTTGTTTTCTTTCCTTAGTTTTTTTCTTTGTTAAATTGTTTCTTTCCATAATTGTTACCTTTCCTAATTTGTTTTATTTCCTTAATTGTTTCTTTCATAAAATTGTTTCTTTCCTTAATCATTAACCTTCCTAAATTTTTTAGAACCTTTTGAATAGCTATTAAATTCTCTTAAAAGAGTTATTGATTCTACTTTTCTTGGAGATTGAAATCTTTGGTTTGAAAAGTTTAATCTTACTTGTTGAATTTTTCATTTATCAAAATTCTAAATAGAGAGTTAAAAGAGAAAATTAAGAGGTAAAAGGTAAGGGGGTGAGATTATTATAGAAAAAACTAAGATTTTGAGTGAAACACAAGTGGAGAGACATTGATTTGAGTGTAAACACGTGAAGGAGTGTGTGAGATCCCTTCTTTTACTAATTTTATTATTGTTTTGCAGCAACAAAACAAAACCATTTGTGAAGATGAACCTTGTAACTTTAATATGAAATTCTACATGAGGTCATCTAAGATCAAATAAAGGCCTTGAACATGAGATTGGATAACATGGAGTTTCCTTCTAGAAGTAACATGCAGAGGAGCAAAGCACACATGCAAGATGAGCATGAGGAGTCCGAATTTGGAGATGGAAGTTTCAAAAGAGAAAGAGGTGCTAAAGCAAACCATGAAGATGGAAATCTCAACAATATCAAGATGACGATTCCTCCTTTCCAAGGTAAGAGTGATCCCGAATTACATTTGGAATGGGAAAGAAAAATTGAGAAAGTTCTTTTATTGCCATAATTACATCAAGGAGAAAAAGGTTAAATTAGCTTAAATGGAATTCACAGTTTATGCAAGTGTTTGGTGGGCACAATTGGTAAGAAACTGAAAGAGGTATGGTGAAAGAACTATACTTACATGAGAAGATATGAAGATAATTATGCATAAAAGATTTATTCATAACCATTATTATAGAGACTTGTGTAGGAAATTGCAAGGTTTGACTCAAGGTTCTAATAGTGTGGAGGAATATTACAAAGAGATGGAAGTGGCCATGATTATGGTAAACATGGAGGAAGACATTGAGGCTACAATGACACGGTTTATTGGTGGGCTAAATAGAGAGATCTCAGACATTGTAGATTTGCAACACTATGTAGATCTTAAGCAGTTGTTGCACAAGGCCATAAAAATCGAGAGGCAAATGAAGTCAAAGGGGAATTCAAAGTTTGGATCAATCTCTAGCTTATCATGAAAGTCTAATTGGAAGAATGATAAAATAACTTCAAAACCAAATGAAGAGATCACAGGAAAGACCATGACTTCAAACTCTGACCTTATTAAAGGTAAGACCAAAACTTCTACAACTATTAAGTCTTGAGCGGTTAAATGTTTTAGATGTAACGACCCAGATTTTTCTTCCTTTGAAAATCGCGTGAAATTAAAAATTGTTTTTTTTTCTTTTATAAAAACCTTTTAAATTGTGATCAGAATTCTTTTCTAAAAACCGGCCAGTTAAAAATCCATTTTCATAAACGCATTACTTCAATTGTTATAAACAGTGGAAAAATATAACTATGAAAACCCTTTTTCTCAAAACGTAGTGGAAGCATAAAAAAATTATTTATAGATAATAAAAAACTATTTACATTATTGTTTACAAAACTCTTTTTCTCTTTTACCTTCTTTAGCCTAGCCAGCCACAAGATCCGTGCATGTAAGTCCTTCTTCAACTGCTCCTCTAAAGAGTACTGACATCATTACAATCACTTACACCACGAAGCAAACATGAGCTAAGGCCTAACAAGAACTGAGATGCAAAACAATGTATTCCTATAATTGATTATGTTAGAATGGAATCCACCAAAACTATTCTTTGCTCACAGTCATATATACATCAACTCGTATATTGAGCTGGGACATTGGAGGTTCCGTCGCAGGGAAAGTGGCTGCTAGTCATTATCTAACCCCTCGGGGTAGACAAGCTCTCGCAACTCAACAAGGGAAGTATAACGCCTCGATAATTTAAAACACATTTTTAAAGTTTTAAAATACTTCATATACATTTTTCACTTGATTTATTCATCGTTTGAAATTCATTTTAGAATAAAACGAAATCAGAGTGAATAGTGCGAAATAATAATAGGATTTCAAAACACAGTTTCTAAGAGTTCTTAACAAAAGTCCCAAAGTCCCTATTACAATGTTTAAAATATTCAAAATACTAATAATATCAATTACCAAAATACCCCTTCTTCATCAAAACACCAATACCAAAATACTAGCAGTTCCCAAATTATGCGAGCCACACCCAACAAGTCAAATTGGTTGATACCACGAGGGGTCATCCTGGAACGCCTCCTCCGCAACTGGAATGTCATCATCAAAGTAATCACCTACATTACGGGGAAAACAATGAGTCTAATGCCCAACACGAATAAGAATTAATGTAATGCAAATGATGCGTGACCACACAATGCATTACAGAAGAGAACTGTTTCTCTTCTGGAAGTTAAGGTGGAATACTCCCTAGAGTCATGTGGCCTAACCAGTCACTCCGACAAAGAGATATATCCATTGAGGGTGTTACCACAAGCAGGTATTCTCACTTTTGTTGAAGACGTTGGGGGTTTCAGAACGAGGTAATTGTGAACCCTAGAATCCACGTAGCTAAATTCTAAACCTACCGCTCCCTACGTGGGAGGAATCTATCGTATGGAAAGTCACAATTCACCCGAACCCCTACACACCTATTTACGTATTTTAGGGATGACACACAACGTGTAAGCAATTTCATAAGCTCTAGGATGATGCGTGAATGCCACAAAATAAATCACGAAAAAATGTACAAGAGGGCACCCAACATATAATCGCATAAAAGTAACACAACCATTAGTTGCAGACGAAAATCATTATAGTCATCATCATTATTACTATTATCAAAACAAGTGAACCAACGTAAGCATTTCTATATTTATGCAAAAGAGGGCAATGTCAATTATCAGTTTATATATTGACAGTTATGAGCAAGGATAACAACTCTAAATCCATTCTTCGCAATATTCAGTTTAGGTCTATGCTTAAACAATGATAATTACAAGAACTTCAACTATAGTATCACGGTAAACAAAATCATCATTAATAGCACACTTCAGTTTATTTCTTTGTGCTTCCCACTATTAGATTCCAAAATCCATGCTTGTCATTTATGAGTAAAGTTTACGCATTGACAGTCTATGTAACAGCATAACAGTTTTGATTTTGTGGCGACTTATCAGGACCTAGCATTTCAATTCAAACAATTAATATAATGGCAGTTCGTGGTTTGCAACAAAATCACAGTCCCAACTTCCAGAAATTTAACCAAAATTTAGCATTTCAAGCAAGATATTCAAAGCAATTCAATATCATCTAAGACCCGTAATGTAGGACCTTCTCAGGTCAAATACAATTCTAATTCTTACCTCAATGTTCACCTTGATATCCAGCAGTAAAAACCAATAGACAAAACGTGTCCTCAATCTCTAAATTCTTCCAACAGTTCCTTCACAACATCAACATTCCAACCAATTCAACCCAAATCAGAGTCCATAATCAATGTAATATTTCTTAAAACAAATCCTTACCTTCACCCCAACTCACAGTTGATTTAGCAAGATTTTTCGAACAGAGTAACACTTCACAGCACAACACTCTTCCTTTAGCTCTTCATTATACTCAACAACCACCTCTCACTCAGAACAACACTACACACACTTATACTTCACAAATGCCAAATCCTAGAGTACCCAGAGGAAGCTTACCTCTTATAGACGGAATGGAGAGGAGAGAAGAACCCGACCTGGACACTGCAGCACTGGGAACACTACAGCACTGGGCCTAGGAGATAGTCACACCCACCAATGGAGAGTGGTTTATTGAGGAGGAGCAATGTGTAAAGCTTCCAGATTGTAGGGAAAGAGGAGACGGTTTGTAGGGGGCTGGGGAGAGAAAATCTTTGTGTAAAACGTGAAATCGGAAGAGAGAAAGGAAAGAATATAAATGGGTTTCTAAAAAATTCCTGATAATTCGGACAAGTCGAGTCGCATCGTCCGAAAGTCGAATTGGTACGAGAAAACATGTCCAAATACCTCATCCGTACCGTCCACAAGCAACATTCGGATGAGATTTTGTGTTCGCATGTAGTGTCCAAATATGTCCAAAAATTGTCCAGAGTCAAATCAGACGTTATCCATCCTCGTCCGCAAGTCGTCCAAATTGTCTAGGAATTATTACAGATTCAATGCGGACGTGAACCCTCTTCGTCCGCATCATTCACATAGGCGTCAGCATGACTCAGGATACCAATACCCCATCCTCATGTCATCCCAAGGTGCAGGGCCACAGCTCAATAGTTCCGCGGATGCCAATCTACATCCGCACGGCATCCGCATGCGTCCGAAACTCCGCAGTACACATTTTTCTTAAGTTTTCCATACTTAAATTATTTTTAAATGTTAACCATATACTTTCCATGCACGACTTAACACTTACTGTTGCATAATACGATCACTATTCATTAACATTATATGGATTTAATACATCATCAAAGGAAATATATTTTTGAGGTATTACAGGAAGGGCATAATCTCAAGTCTACCTAGTTAGATCTGAACCACCTCCCCAACCTCCAATTCCCTTACATTCATTTACTTTATTCATTTTCCTCACATAAATGCATATGAATACCAACCCAAACATGGCATTCCTAGTTGTTTCTATTATTATGATGCATGTCAACATAGTGCAATAATCACGACAATATATCAAGGTCATTTCACGAGAAATGAAGTGAATCTAATCATAGCAAGTCCAACCTAATAATCTAGAGAAATCTAACAACCTATATTACCTAGCAACATAATATGATACAATGATTATAAGCAAAAATCTAACTAAGCGAATCAACAAATTAATGAATGGCGGCCTAACAAGAGGCAATATAGTGAGATTGACATTAACATGGCAAATTCTAATTAGAAAGATAGCAATAAAGCATGGAACACTATGTGAACTAATAACATGCTATAGCGTGAAGTAATGCTTTAAAACATGCTTGGCAATTAAAGGAAATAACAACTATATCGGAAATCCTAAACATGCTTGGCAACAAATTGATGACATAAGATGAGCATAGACATGATGAACAAAAACAACATAATATCTAGTAAGTGAATCATCAATGCAGAGTGTAACAAAGCATTATATTGGACAGATGCATTATCAAACCATCCAGAAACATATATTCAAGAAATTAACACGGAAGACACTGGTTGTGGTGTAGGGCCTCCACTGGCCAGGAGTCAATCCCAATTCTTACCTTGAAGCTTTAATGCGTATCAGCACTTAATCGTTATCCTTCTTCTCATTTTCAATACCTTCATAAAACCTTCACAATTAATAACATTCAATTACTAACAATCAAAACTTAATAACTTCTACATCATCGATACCACTATGCAAGGCAAGCAAACAAAGGTCGAGTGAGAGTTATCTTCAAACCCGGAGATTGGGTGTGGATTCACTTAAGGAAAGAAAGATTTGCCAATCAACAAAAGAACAAGTTGCAACCTCGTGGAGATGGTCCCTTCCAAGTCTTGGAGTGCATCATTGACAACACTTATAAAATTGATTACCTAGTAAATATGGTAATGTAAGTGTCACTTTTAATGTTTGTGACTTATCTTTGTTTGATGCAGGAGATTCGAGGATGAATTTTTTTAGGAGGGAGAGAATGATGTGGATCAAAGTGCAATCAAGCTAAAGCCCAAAGACAATGATCCATTGCAAGGTGTCGCGATCCTACTTTCAAAGGGACTAGAGAGGAATCGTGTGACACTCGTTGTTAGGGCAACAATGAGTTAGCCTACAAGGTGTGCCAACTGCACCGATTGCCGACAACATTATACTAGGCTTTGTGTCTAATGAGCGACCAGTTTGCGAGTGAGATTAATTGAAAAGAGTGTCTTTGAGCATAGTGAGTATAAAGAGAGTTTGTATGTAAAAGGCTTTTTCATTCATTGACAGAAAATTACATCAGTGGGTAAGGGGGGGTCTATGCGCTGTCATACCTCTCCCCCGTAAAGAGCAATCTCCACCATCTCTATCATGGTAGGAGTGTACATGCTATAGGGGAGAGAAGTCCCTTGCCTAAAATAGGAAGAAAAAAAATACAAGTATTTTACATAAAAAGGACAGTAATTCTAACCTAATACTAGGGGCTGCCATGGACAACATGTCCTAGACAAGCTCATATTTTTGCATGACTGGGCCATAAGGTATCATAGCATTCTCTCAATAAAGTTTTTCGTAGATCATTACTTTGGGGTACGTAAAGTTGACTTCCCTTGGTGAATAGCAAGTCCTCTTCAATCCAAAATTGTTAGGTTTTATTTTCCTTTACTAGTTGCATGACGGTCTGAGCAGTAGGGTCATTGTGTAAACTATCTTGAATGCGATCTCTCATAGACCCAGTAACTCTGCCTCCTTGAAGTTGAAATAAATAACAAACACTTGCACATTCTGCTTTTTGACTTAAGGCATCAGCTACTCAGTTTGATTGGCCCGAGTTGTGCTCCCAATGGAAGTCAAATATGTGATAAGTTCATGCCAACATACATGCTTCACAGTCAGCTTTGGTTGCTCAAAGAAATGGTAAACTACCCTGTTGTCGGTCTTTACTGTAAACTTGGATCCAAGCAGATATTGTCTCCATAAGCGAAGGCAGTGTACCACAGCCAACATTTCTTTTTATGAGGTTATGTACTTTTTTCAGCTTCTTTTAGTTTGAGACTTACATAAGTGACAAGATGACCATTATGTAGTAGAGTGCAAAGTTGGATGCGTTAGTTTCCACTTCAAATGGCAAAGTAACATCGACTAGAGCTAGAACTAGACTTTGCATCATAGCTTCTTTCAAATTAACAAAGGTCGTCTGACATTTTTGACTCCACTCCTAAGAGACTCCTTTCTTTAAAAGCTCGGTGAGACGTGCCGCGCTTTTGGAGAATCATTCAACAAAGCTCCTATAATAATTTACAAGTCTGAGAAAAGAACGTAGTTCAGTGACTTAAGTGGGGTTTTTCCAGTCTTGGGTTGCCTTAAACTTATCGACATCCATGCGAAGATGGCCTTGCTCAATGATGTGGCCAAGGAATCCAATGTTTTTTTTTTGAGCGAATGAGCATTTTTCTTTCTTCACATATAGTTGATTTTGTTTTAGTTTCTCAAAGACTAGGCAAAGATGAACTTTATGTTCTTCTAGAATCTTACTGTTGACAACGATGTCATCAAGGTATACTACCACGAATTTTTCAAGGAATTCATGAAATACTTGGTTTGTGAGACTGCAAAAAGTTGCTGGAGCATTTGTCAGCCCGAAAGGCATCACCCAAAATTCGAAAGCTCTATATCTAGTCACACAAGTCGTCTTTAGCTCATCACCTTCAGCAATTCTGACTTGATAGTAACCTGAATGCAAGTCAAGCTTCATGAAATATTTTACCTTTATAGCTGATCAAAATGATCTGTTATGAGTGGGATTGGATACTTGTTACGTACAGTGACTCTGTTAAGGGCTCGGTAATCAGTACACAATCGTAAGATACCATCCTTCTTCTAGAATAACACAGGTGCTCCAAACAGTGCTTTTGATGGTTTAATGAACCTTGCCTCAAGTAATTCATCAAGTAATTTTCTCAATTCCACAAGTTTTGGTGGGGCCATTCTGTAAGGTACTTTTGCAGGGGGATTATTCCTAGGATCAAGTCAATTTGATTATCGATATCCTTGCGCGGTGTCAGTACTTCGGTAAGCTTTCAGGCATAGTATTTTTGTATTTTTCCATAATATCCGGTGGCGTTACATCTTCTTTGCCTTTATCCAAAACTGAAGGTACAAGGATATAGGTTGGTTCTTGGTTCTTCAATCCTTTTTTGAACTGCATCATAGAGATTATTTTTATGTTGTTGGTGCTTGGTTGCTTGAGGATTGCGGGGACTATTATTGGATTGTTCCTCGTAATCACCAGACATTTGGCAGATAAGATGGGGATGACTTTGTGTTGCATCAAGAATTCCATTCCGAGTATAGTATCAAAGTCATCCATCTGTGCCACAACAAAATTGATTAATCCCATCCATGAGTTGAGTTTTAGTTGAGCCCTTCTTATAACCCCAACTACTGACATTGCTTTTGCATTGATTGACTTCATCTTGCCACCATTCTTTTCTAGCTTAAGGCCTAAGCAGCGAACTTCCTTTTCTATTATGAAATTGTGAGTGGTTCTTGAGTTAATTATAGTGCTTTTGATAGCCTTATTATATTGACAAAGGTCTCCACATACATGAGGCCTTGACTGGGGGTCTTTTTCAACTCTTTCATCTATTGTTGAACTGCTGATAAGAAGGTCATTGTTCCTACTTCTGCAACTTATGTGGGCTCTTCTCTGATAACTCCTTCAGCTGGGTTGTCATTGTGAATCGAAGCTTGCAGGGCTATTAACGCTAACCTATGTGGACACTCAGTCACTCGATAGGGTCCCAAGCATAAGAAACATGACATAGGTTTATTCATTGGTCGCTGATTATTCACTCCTTTCGATGTCTCTTGGCCTTCCTTAGGGACAAATGGCTTTCTTTCAGCAGTGCTTGTATTTGGTTAGGGGACTTTGTATTGTTTGAATTGCTGGGAGGATTCTTTTTCTGCCCAAGACTGTAATACCCCGACTTTCTGTAATGGAATTTAAGAAGAATAATGGGAAAGTAATTGGGGGTAATTGGATTATTTGGATAATTATTAAGGTATTCGAGGAAATAATTAGTGGATTGTCAGAGGATTAATTAAATAAAAGAATTAATAAAAGAAAAAAGAAGAAATTAAATTAAAATGAAATAATTAACTAAATAAAAGGGGAGATTAAGTGAAAAATTAATATAATGGAAATTAAAATAAAAGAAAATTTTAAATGGAGGGAAGGAGGTGATGAAATTGGTTAAAGGAAACTAAAGAGGGGAAGTGAAGGGCTGAACCGGTTCACCCGAACCGATTCATGTTGATTGGTGGTTTGGTCTAGAAATCAATAGGAAAGGGGGAAGAAATCACGTCTGGCCAAACTGCCGAGAGAAAGAGAGAGTGATCGAGAGAGGAAGAGAAAGAGATCGAGAGTGCGACGCCTTGCGTCAAAACATTCTTAATTTTTTTCTTTTTAATTATTGTGTAAAAAGTTTTCTTTTTATTTATTTAAAACGGGTAAAGTAAAGTTTACGGTGAGCGTGAAAAGCATAATCAAATCATAGCAAAGCGAAAACATAAGAAGTGTTAATTAAAGTTCAGAGTTGAAAGCGGAATTATAACTAACTTCAAAATACGGTTTAAGAGTTAAGGTAAGAGTTAATAGTTTTAAAAAACAGTGTCCTTTTTCAAACTATTTCAAAAGAGTGATTTCTTTTTTTTCTTCTTTCGAGCCATAGTCCTACTCAGGTCGCGATTCATCTGGATAACCTGCAAACTCAACAGAAAATGCATCCTCTTCTGCTCTTGGGATCATTACATCTTGACAATTTCCTACATCACAAGTAAAACAGTGAGCATAAAGGCCCACTAAGGAGTGGGGTATGCATTATGAAATATGCCTCTTTTATTCTTTTTGGAATGGGTACCGCCCCAAACCAATCTTTTCTTTAAGTTTTGTTCCTTCATTTATTATTTCTTTCATTCATAACTCGTACAACGAGCAGGTGATTGGAGGAACCCATGTTGGAGGTATAGTCTTGATCGACTTCTAACCACCTAGGGTAGCTAGTCTCGTTCCCGAAAAGGGAGGGGCTTAGTTTAGACTACCTGATTAGATCCGAACTACCTGTCTGTCCCACAACTCCCCATTTCCTTTTCCTTTCATTCATTTCATTTATTAGTTTTTCCTTACGTAATGCATATGAGTACAACCCTAGAGGTGACAATTCCTACTTGTTTCTATTATCATGATGTTTGTTGATACAATACAAAATTACAACTATAAAGCAATGAATAAAAGAACAAATAGAGCAGCGTAATAAAGCAACGAATGTTATAGCGAAATAACATGCTTCGCAATTACGGAACATAAAGAAAACGGCAATTTAACATGCTATTATACTGAGAATCAATAGGTAAATTATACGAGATACTTAAGGGAATTAGACATGCTTAACAATCGTACTACGACATAAAATAGACATGGATATAGCAAGTAAATGGAAACATGTTTAGTAAATCGATACGAGTTAATGACATGAATCCATTATAAACAAGTGGATTAAAGATAGTGTACGTCCAAAAGTAAAGCATGGTTCAACCACATTATTTTTAGCTAGAGTTAAAACTTACTTTAAGCAAGTCATATTAGGGGTTGATTATTTATGTTCATGTCAAAGGAAAATAACAACTCCTAACCAGTACCAAGAATTATAGCATTATCAATCATGTCTACTATCTTAACAAGCAATATGATATACAACACATCTAACAGAACAGAATTACTATCCATGAAGTAGTTAACAACTTATTCATACGTAACATGTCATCACATAACCTTTAGTTCATCAGTTTGTATCATAGAGCTAAACATCAAAAACTATAACCTAAGCAGTAGCAATTTCATTTCTCTATCAGACTAAACATTGATTGCAGTAAAAGAAAAGCTCTAAATATAATTCAGAGAAACAATCAGACACTACTTGTGGGTAGGGCCTCTACTAGCCAAGACTCTACCCAATCCTTACCTTAGTGTGCTAATTGCGGAAGAAATTCTACACGGGCAGAAAAGGCAGTAGCAACCCAGCTCAATCTTTGCGTTCCTTAACTTACAGAAATTCACACTCACTCACGTATCACCTCACAATTTCACACTTCTCACCACTCAGACTCACGGAACACACAAAGTCTCTAGGGAATTTCTCTCTTGATAGGGAAGCTGAAACTGACTAAGGGTAGTAGGGGATGACTGTCTTAAGACACGAAGTCCTTACCTGGGTGGGCCAGTTATTCAACTAACGGGATAGAGAGGCTTACCTTGACGTGGAGGGAGAGGCGTCTAGGCATGGGGAGTCATCTACCGTGTCGACTGAGTGGGTTTTAATGGACTAAACAACAAATGATCTATTATTTAAAACCTCTTTATTTGCAGAACTGGGACTTTTCAGACGAGGGAATGCATCTCTGCCTCATCCGCAATCATCCGAAATCCCCATTCTTCCAGTTAGAGCTGCATTTTTTGATGAAGGAAGGCGTCCTTGCCTTCATCCGCGTGCATCCGAAACTGTCTAAAAATTGGACATATTCGATTTCTCTATGTTTGTTAGGTTCGCCATCGTTCGGGTTCGTCTGAAAACTACCGTTTATAGGTGACGGACGAATTTGGACATGGAGCTTCATCCTGCATCGTCCCAAAACTCAAGGACGACGTGCCATGCATTTTCGGACGCATCCCCTAGTCCGCGTGTGTCCGAAATCTCTAATTCCACATTTTATTCACCAATTTTTCATACTTCAATTATTTCACAATATTTACCCCATATAAACACGGCATAAATTAACGCATACCATCATGCAATGTAATATATTAATTATTCCAAAAATTAATTACATCACATATATGAGAAAACTATTATTGGGGTATTGCAGAGAGAGAGACCAAGAAGGAGACGAGCGTGGGGGAGCTCGAGCTCAGGATGGCTCTGGTCAGGCAAGCAGCTAGTGATGTGGTGGGCGTCAGGTTACGGACTTGGGCTTGGGGTAGCCGCTCTGCGGGATGGCTGCAGGTTGAGGTGAGTCACGATTATTTGGTGCTTTGTTGATTTTGGATAACTAGTGATGACTGGCAGGGATGAAATGGTGATGGCGGGAAGGCGACAATCAACGCGAAGGGATGGCTAGGGTAGGGGATGGTGGTTTGCGAAGGAAACGACTGAGGCAGTCTGCGTTCATCGATTGAACCGAACTGATTCGTCCTATTAGTCCTTGTCTAGCGGTTTAAAAGGGAGTTGAGAGACAGAGACAAAGGAGAGCCTGAGTGCCAAGATATCACCCAAAAAATCAACATTCGTCGCCTGGAATAATGGGATAACACGTTTCAACCCTATTAGCCCTTGTCATTTGTGTATAAATACAGCAAGGGTGAGAGTGCCGCTATGGGAGAAGAGAGAAAGGGAATTGGGGTGAGGCTTCGGCGAGAGGTCGAGCTTCCAGACGTGGTTTTGGTATTAGTTGTGCCTCCTTTGATTGGTGGTAAGTCTTTTGCAAATTGAATTCTCAACTCCTGTGTTGTTGATTCCTTTGGATTATGACAAATTGTCTTGTTTTTCTATTGGTGAGCTGATGCGGATTGTGTAATGGACAAGTAGCTTGCTGGTGGATGGCTGAACTAATGACAACTTCTAGTGGTTGTGTTGGGATGTGCTGTTGCTTTTAGGTATGCTTTAAGTAACGTGGTCCTTCTCTGTTTAATGTTGGTGTGGAGCATGTTAAGAGTAAATATTCTGGATGGATTGTTGGATGTAGAAACATGTTAAATTGATGTTCTGAGTTGGCCTCTTGGATAATTGAATATATATAATAATGCTCTGTTGTTTGGATTAGTGTTCTATGAACTCTCTTTGATGGGCATTATAGATCATCTGTTTTGATATTGCTATTGCCTTATTGTTCGATTGTGAAGCATGATTATACGCTGCGTTTTGGTGTCGTTTGTGAAACTGTGATTTTGGGAGAAGTCTCTATTGCGTTTTGTGCTCCACTATTGTTATTACTGGGTGATTGTGTTGGTGCCTTCTTTTTGCATAAAAAGGATAAATAAGTGTGTTCTGTTGATTTTAGAATTCGTCTCTGGTTGCTCACTGCGATGTGTTGGTTGTAGAGTGTTATTCTAGAATTGGTTATTGTTTTTCTAAATGTGAAGAATACTATTGTATTGGAATATGAAATGCCTTAAATGAAGAAATATTGATACCGAGTTAATTGGGATATAAATTGTTAAAATTGGATTGCTAATCTGTGATTACTGATGACTGTTTGTTTTATGACATTGGGGGTCTATATTTTGTGGGTGGTGTTATGTTAGTCTTTGCTGAATGATGTCGATTAATTTATTGGGATGAGTTATGTTTTGTTTGGAGTGTTAATGGATTCCTAAAACTATTATGCGATTAGCTGAAGTTAGATTATGAAACTAAGTAATGTGTAAGAATTAAGGATAGAAAAAGACGACGAGATTAAAAAGTGGATTAATTGATTAGACTAATGATTAAATGTTATTGAATTGTGAAGGTACTAAAAGAGAAGAAAATGATAACGAATAAGTGTTGAACGCTTTAAGGAAACGAGGTAAGTGATATGTGTGTGCTTTGGTCCTTAGGGCCCTACATCGCAAGAATAGGATATGCACATTTGACTGCTTACTGCTTTTATAGATATTGAGCACACTACAGTTTTATAGCATGTCTATTGTTTTCATAGCATGTTTACAGCTTTATAGTACGTCTATAGTTTTTATAGCATGTTTATAGCTTTATAGCATGTCTATAGTTTTTAATAGAATGTCTATTCTTTTATAGCATGTCTACAACTTTATAGCATGTCTACCACTTTATCGAGCATGTTCTATGAATTGGATGTTGGGTGTTTATTAGATTTTCTTAAATATCGTATGCATTTATGAGCATCATGCATCACAGTTTTCAAAAGAATACGAAAATAGTTTTCATGCACGGTTTTGAAAAGGAAATGAAAACAAAAAGAAGTACAAATGAACGATTAAGAAAGATAAAGAAAAGAGGTTGGTTTGGATAAGTAATGTCTGGCAACCCAAGTAATAAAAGATAAAGGTTCTTGTGGTCCGATAGGTCAAGCCCGACACATAAAGAAAAGATAAAAGGTTTATGTAGTGTAGTAGGTCAAGCCCGCCACAAGAACAAAAGAAAAGAAAAGACAAGTGAAGAAAAGAATATGAAAAGAGAAATGTATACGGAAACGGAAATGGAAACGGAAACGAAAATGGATACGAAAAAGGTACGAGCATAGATACCGATACATAAATGGGAACAGAAACAGAAACTGAAATGAAAAAATGAGTTTCTAGAAATAGAAACAGATACAGACACAGATACGAAAACAGACATGAGAATGGATACAGAAACACATACGATCACAGATACTGAAACAGATACAGAAACAAGAACGAAAACAGAAGCAGAAAGATAAGAACAAATGCATGAAAAGATAAAAGATAAAAGAAAGAAAAAGAAAAGATAAACTGCATAGGGTTTTAAAGTGGCACAGCATGTGCATCTAGCATTTAAGTTCTATCACTTACTGAGCGTTAGACTCATAGTTTATGACTTGCTTTGTAGGTACAAGCACAAGTGAGAAAATGATGAACAAATTAAGGAACAGTTGATGAAGGATTTGCACGGGCGAGTCTTGTGGCTAGTTAGGCTAATCGTATCAAAGAGAAAAGAATTTTGTAAATATAATGTAAACAGTTGTGATTCTTTTAATGAATAATTTATGCTTCTGCTATGAAAGGATTTAAAGTCTTTCGCTGTAAATTAAGAAAAATGATTTTATAAATAAAGTTTTCTGCTATTAATAACGATTTAAGTAGCGAGTTGAAAAAAAAGGTTTGTAACGATCAGGTTTTAAGAAAAGAACTATGATGTTAACTTAAAAGGTTTTAATAAAGATTTCAGTTGTTTTATAAAATTTTTAAATTTCATGATTTTTAAGGTAAGAAAAACTGGGTTGTTACAAAGACTCTTATTGGCATAATCAAATAATCGCTAGTTCCTTTTTCTGACGAGTTTTTTCGCAACATGATTTCTTGAAATTTGAGCCAACTTGGCTCTGATAGCAATTGTCATGCTCCTACTTTCAGACGGACTAGAGAGGGACCATGCAACACTCATTGTTAGGGCTATAAAGAGTTACCCTACGAGGTGTGCTAATGGCACCAATTTCCCACGACGTTAGACTAGCCTTTGTGTCTAACGAGTAAGTAGTTTGCGAGCAAAATTAATTGAAAAGAGTGTATTTGAGCATAGTGAGCACAAAGAGAGTTTGTATGTAAAAAACTTTTTCATTCATTGGCAGCAAATTACATCAGTGGGTAGAGGGTCTACGTGCTATCATGCCTCTCTCTCCCTAAATAGCAATCCACACAATCTCCACTATGGCAGGAGTGTACATGTTATGGTAGTCAGGAGTTACTTGCCTAAAATAGAAAGAAAAGAAATACATGTGCATTACATAAAAAGGAAAATAATTTTAACCTAACAATAAGGGCGCCCATGGTCAACATGTCCTGGACAAGCCCAAACACTTACACAAGGCCTAGGAGGTCCAATCGCAAGGTCAAGTGTAATACCCTGATATTTTTAATCATCGGGATATTACATGGCGTACTAGGAGCGTTAGGCCTAGAAGTATTTTAGTGATAAGGAGTTAATTGGATTTAATTTGCTAAATTAAATCAGTTGAGGGGTATTTTAATAAATTGGATAAATTGGATTAAATCTAATAAATTAAAATTTAATTAGTGAAATATTAAATTAGAATGGGAATGGAAAATTTTGGGGATTATGTATTGGAGTGGACTGAACCGGTTCAGCAAGAACCGAACCGGTTCAGCTTATTAAAACATAGAATGGCCAAAGGCCATTCTGTGTTCATTCATTTCGCGGGCGGATCAGAGACGAGACAAGGGAGAGATCAGGAGACAAGGGAGAGCGTCGGTGGGCGAACGAGCAAGGCGACGACGATGAATGATGGGGATAAAGGAACGATGACGCTAGATGTGGTGGTTCGCGGCTAGGGCTTGCGAATTTGGGCTCGAGATTGATGTTGCTGCTACGATTCAGGTGACGCGACGAGGTAAGTCAACGGTTTTCCTCCTTCCCCTTCATGTTCTGACAGTCGGGCGTTGGCTAGGGTGCCCGGAGCTCGGTGTTCGAGAGGATGTAGGGGGCGTTCCGGCGTTCGTCTTGTCGCGCTGGCATGGCTCTCGGTTCGCGCTGGTGTGGCTCTCGGTTCGCACTGGTGTGGCTCGGGTTCAAGCTGGACCGGCCGAAGGCCTTGGTATAGCTTGTCGTTTGGGATCGAACCGAGGACGTGGCTTCCTTATGCTGGAAGCCGATAATGAGGCATGGAGGGAGACAGAGTTGGGCAGTATTGGTCGGGCGCACTGATGGGTTGCATGGTGCTTGTCTCCTGGGCATTGGATAATGAGACAGTGAGTGTGAGGATTTATGGGCAGAGGCAGAGAGTGAGAGAAGATGACAGAGTCTCCTCTCTGGATTCGTTGAGGGCCGAGACAAAGAGAGGGAAGGCAGGGGATGGCATGGGTGGTCCTGAAGCTGGAGGAGCTGCTGCTGTCCGTGACGGGAGCTGGAGCTGCTGTTGGAGCTGTCTTTGCCGGAGCTGTCATGGGCTGGAGTTGGATGTCCTGCTTGTGTGTTCGGTAATGGTAAGGAATGGGTAGAGTTTGGCCATCTAAGCCCTACCCACGAGTATGTGTGTGTGCATCGTGTATGGTTGTGAACCTCTGTTGTTGGCTATTTGTTTCCTGGAATGTTTTGCTTAGTTATTATGGTAGAGTATGTGTTCATACGTTTATTTGTCGAATGCTTTCTATATTAGATACTCTGTATGTTTCTGTGCATAGCTATTTTACATGTATTTGTTGCTGTTAGTTATTAGTTGACATTCTGGATTGGTTTTTTTTATGGACTTGTGAATGCTCTATGGACTTGGGTGTTATCATATTGTTTTTATGCTTCCTGTTATTCATTTGTCGTCGATTGCTTACTGTTAAATAATTGCTAGATGGCTTGTAGACGATTAACCCTTAAATGTTATCCTGTTGTTAGAGTAGTGTTGGTTTCCTACATTGTCGTTAGCTCCGTGAACTTTAGCTTTGTGAAAATTCATATTTCCTTAATATTAGTTGTCTTCTTTACTGCAACTGCCTTGTGTGCATGGTGTAGATTTTTTGTTAATAATGTAGAACTGTTTAGTTATTTAAATTTTGTTCTTAACCATTTCCTTACTAAGCCTTTTTAGGCTTACAGTTTACTCGTGGTCTAGGTACTCACAGAAGAAGATAGCGTGCAGATTATAAACAGTGATGAAGGATTTGCACGTGCGAGCTTGGGGTTGGCCAGGCAACGAAAAGTAAAAGATAATTTGAGTTGTAATTTAATTTAATTAAGTTTTCTTAAATTATAATTAATTACGCTTAGTTTATTTCGTTAAATCATTTACGCTTCCGCCATGAACGTTTTACTTCCACAAGAAATGTTTTAAGTGTTTCTAACAGCCTGGCTTGCACTATGATATTTCTTTCATAAAAGCTTTGAATTTTAACGCTTTTTTAAAAAGGGATTTATGAAGAAAAATCCGGGTCGTTACATCAAGAACCAAGAAAATGTACAAAGTATTGCATAACTTAATTGTGGAGATCTAACAGAATGAATCAACTCAACACCTATTAAAGCCAATAAATATGCTATGTGTTGATAAAGAAGCAATGGTGGAAGAATGTGCAAAGGACAATAAAAATGAAGGGATTCATTATTCTAAATGGGCCAACTAGAAGGACAAAAGTTATAAAGTTTAAGTGATCATTAAATAGTTGAAATTGAGTTTGAGTTTTTTGCACACCAAAATGGATATGAAGATTTGGGCTAGATCAATATTTCAAATAGACGCAAGATTTTCATATAAATTAAAGTAAACATCTTAATCTTTCCATAGACACAAAGATCGCAATATTTGGAGGAGATTTGGTCATTCAAACAGTATTCCATATTCAACAAAGTTTCAACTCTTATTTAGGCAGCCAACATACCACTTCCAAGTTTCTTATTTTTCATAATTTTATTTATTAGGTTTCCAAAGTTGTTTTGTTAATTTTTAAGCTTCCAAATAACTAGGATTCAGAATAATATACTTTTTTAAAAATTATTTGCTATTACTTTTAGGAATATTTTCTAATATATTTAGGTATGTTTGTAGCTTTTGTAAACACAAGCTTGTACATTTTTTTGGGAGGATGAATATACATGAATTTTGAGGATTCCTGTGATATTTTTCTCTTTCGTTCTTTGTGAAGAACTACATATTCTTCAAGCTTCATCAACTTGATAACTTTGGTTTTAATCAACAAGTTTGCTTAAGGTCAAATTCTTGAACTTGATAACTTTGGTTATAATCAACAAGTTTGGTTAAGTTCAAGTTCCTCAATTTGATAACATTGTTTTTTTTATCTCTTTATAGATAACGAGTTAAACTCCTATACTTGTTTCAAGGACGATCCTAATTCTAGTTTCCACATTATTTAAAGAGACTTGGATTTGATTTATCCGTGGTTTTCACATCACCTAGCTCGCCCACCCAAAAAAATTTTCAACTCAAGTTGGCTTGCAAGCCATGAGTTAAACGAACTGAGCTGAGCCAACTAAACGAGTCTAACAAGCCAAACAAGCATAAATGTTTCTAATTTATATCAATATAAAGTATATTTTTTAAAAATTTAGTTATTAAAACTATAATAATTATTTATTATTACAATGTCAAAATGTAATAGTTAGTCATCCAATTAACAAAATTGTTTTATTAGTATAACAAATGACATGTATTAAGGAAAAAAAATTATTTGAGACAATTCAATAAAAAAGTATATCACACAAATATCATTTCAAATATTTAACGTTGCATATTATTGATGAAGTACTATAAATTTATAAGTTAAAGATTAAGATATTGAAAGAATTTTTAGCAAAAAAAATGAAGGAGAAATATTGTATTTATAGAAGAAAGAAGGAGAATGAAGTAAAAAGAGAAAGAGAGAGAGAGGAAAGAAAGGAGTGGTGGGGGATGAAACAACTTTGTTTGCGTGGATCTTGTTACAATTCTTAATTTTTCATAAAGCACAACACATCCAATAGACACACATGATGTAGTTATAATTAGTGTTTTCAACAATGCTCGAGAAATAGTATAATAAAAAATTATTAACTAAAAAATATGCAAATATCATATTTTTGTTGAATTTTAATTTCAATGATCAATTTCAAGTTACTTAGTCTAGTTAACAATGAGAGGTGCCTAAAATAACTAGGTAAAGAGAAAAAAAAAACTCATTTCGAATGATGAGTGTTAGTTGAACAACTTATTTTCATAATTGAAACTTTCATCTTGACATTTATACAAATAGCTGGAATACATTTAAAGGTAGAGAGAACAAATGAGCTAGTGAAGCCAAGTTTGACGAAGTTCGGCTCATCAAGCTTGATGAGTTAAGCTAGCCCAGCCTAACGAGATTAGATAACTCAACGAGCCGATCATAACGAGTTTACCCAAAAAAAATTTCAATCCAATCCAGTTCATAAGTCATGAGTTAAATAACCTGATTGAGGCTCGATTCGCTATGATATTGAGCCGAGTGGTGGTTGGACTTGCCGTTTAAAATTCTCTAATTAGGGGAGATTAATTTTGGCAAATTAAGTATTGCCACGTGTAATTACCGTGCTGCCTTTTGACCAAAAAAAGTCCCCATCCTAATCGCATTTCATTTCGAATCTTCGGTATCTAGTTACTTGCTTGATAGCCAATAGGGTCCTCTGGTCGGTCGATTAGGCGGTGGTGGTGAGTCGGATCTCATATCGCTCGGAATAAGGACCATGGCGGAGGAAAAGTATAATCGCAAAAACCCCGCGGTGAAGAGGATTCTACAGGAGGTTAAAGAAATGCAATCCAATCCTTCCGATGATTTTATGAGTCTTCCTCTTGAGGTTCGGTGTAGATCGTAGCTTTTTCCTTTTTCAATTTTATCAACAAAATCATTTTGTTTTGGTTTTTTTTTTTTGCGACTATCATATAGCTTGTCATTCGAAATTGTGTGACGTTTGTTGGGGTTTCAAATTGAATATCCTTGTTTCAAGTTTGATTTGGGGATGTAATCAAGTAATATCTTTTCCCATTTTTACTCATTTCCATCAATTTGTTGGGCATTGTAGCTTAATTGGAACAAAATATTGGATTTTTGGGGCTAGAGTTCTTATTCTGATTTCATTCCATTGGAGCCATGGGAATCCTTTTCTTTAATTGGAAATCCAGGCAAGAAAGTTGACTTTTCAATATCTTTGTTTTGCCTCTTTTTGTCATCGCCATTTCCTAAGTTTTAACTTAATTTGCTTCATGATTTGTTTTGTTGTACACTGTAGTCTTCATATTGTTGAATTGTGCGATTTTACAGAATCCAATATCAACTCTTTTCATGTAGAGGATGTTAGGAAAATTTAGTTTTATTAATTTTATATTGTATGAATATATTAGTCTTTTCACTTTACTCTATTTTGCTATTTAGTTTTCCCTTAAAGTTTGTATATTTATTCTTCCCACTTTTCAAGATTGAAACCCTAGCCTTTATTTGTCTCTCTCTCTCTCTCTCTTTCTCTCCGTCTCTTTGATGATCTGCATAACTTCTTGTTGAAATAACGAATGAGATTTGGAAAAGAGAAAGAGAAAACACTGGACACCGAATTTACATGAAAAACCCAAGACGGGAAAAAACCACGGACAGAGGAGAGAAATCACTAATAGAAATCGGTACAACGAGCATTGTGGCTCAAACATATATTTATAGATAAAGGAAACCCTAGTCATATGGAAATATGGAAACCCTAATCCTGCAGGAATTAGGAAAATTCCAATGTGAGCCAAACTGGCCTGGCCCAATTAGAATTCAGGTCACTCTGAACTCTAACAATTTCTACTTTGACACAAATTTCACTATATAAATATAACTCTAGAAAACCTCATCTTCCACAAATGCCCTTTAGGGTGAAATCAGCAGTTAATACCAACCAAGTTCAAACAATGCTTGAACTTGGGTGTGGGCAAAGTCTTTGTCATCATATCAGCAGGATTATCATGAGTACTGATTTTACTAACTGTAAAATCACCATAAGCAACCACTTCATGAACAAAATGATAACGAATATCGATGTGCTTCGTCCTCTCATGAAACATCTGATTTTTAGTGATAAATATGACACTTTGACTGTCACAAAACACTGTGGCAATCTGTAAATCTCCACTGAGCTCACCAAACAAACCTTTTAACCATATTGCTTCTTTACAAGTCTCTGTAATAACCATATATTCTGCCTCTGTAGTGACAACGTAACGGTATCCTGTAAGGTAACTCTCCAACTGATAGCGCAATCCTCAACTATAAAAACATATCCGGTAAGAGATCTCATCTTATCAATATCCCCTGCATAATTAGAATCAACATCTTCAATAACAGGATCTTGAGTTCTTCCAAATTGAAGACACACATCACTAGTTCCACGCAGATACCTAAGAATCCACTGAATAGCTCTCCAGTGTTCATTTCCTGGATTGGCCATGTACCTACCAACCGCACTGACTGCGTAAGATAAATCTGGACGCGTGCAAACCATAGCATACATGAGAGATCTCACTGCACTAGAAAATAAAACTCGTGACATATAATTAATTTCATCATCTGATTTCGGGCATAAGTCTGATGAAAGCCTGAAATGAGCTGCTAAAGGAGTATCAACAAGTTTAGACTTATTTATGTTAAACCTGCAGAGAACTTTCTGAATGTACCCTATTTGACTTAGGTACAATTTCCCTGATTTTCTATCTCTCTGTATCTCCATACCAAGTATTTTTTTCGCTGCTCCCAAATCTTTTATTTCAAACTCTTTACTCAGTTGTGCTTTGACCCTTCTGATTTTTTCAATATCTTTAGATGCGATTAACATATCATTGACGTATAAGAGCAGATAAATCACTGACTCATTCTGACTGTTCTTTTTGTAGACATAATTGTCATAATTGCTCATTTTGAAATCTTGAGCAAGCATGAATGAATCGAACCTCTTATACCACTGTCTAGGCGACTGCTTTAGACCATAAAGGGACTTCTTCAAAGAACAAACATAGTCTTCTTTTCCAAAGACTATAAAACCTTCAGGTTGCTGCATATAGGTGTCCTCCTCAAGTTCTCCATGTAAAAAGACAGTTTTCACATCTAACTGCTCAAGTTCAAAGTTGTACATAGCCACAATACCCAGCAAAGCTCAAATCGAACTGTGCTTAACCACTGGAGAAAACACATCAGTAAAGTCTACACCTGGAATCTGACTGTATCCCTTAACAACCAACCGTGTTTTGTACCTGTCTTCTTCAACACCTAGTGTACCTTCCTTTTTTTTGAACACCCATTTGCAACGAACCATTTTCTTTTCTTTTGGCAATTTAACTAAGTCCCATGTGCCGTTTTTCTGAAGAGACTTCATCTCCTCCTCCATGGCGATCATCCATTTCTCTGAATTTTCTGAACTCACGGCCTCTGAATAAGTAGACGATTCTTTACTGGAATCAATGTTCTCAGCTACACTCAAAGCATAAGCAACTAAATCTGCTTCACCATATTTCTGTGGAGGTCTAATATCTCTTCTTGGTCTATCCTTGGCGATGGAATATTCTAGCGAAGCTGATACTGGTGATTGTGCGGAAACGGTATCACCCTGATTATCTGAGCTGGTCTGACCTGAAGACTCTGATGTCGACTCTGATTCAATTTCAACTTCAACCTCGCTACCAGATAGATGATTAGTCTTATCTTTCAAGCCTTTAGAAGATGAATTCCCAAGTATAGCAGCTTCATCAAATACCACATTTCTGCTCACTATCACTTTCTTGGATTCAGGACACCATAACCTTGACAGCAGGCGGGTATCCAAGGAATATACATTTCAATGATCTGGGCTCTAATTTGCCATTATCAACATGAGCATACGCGTGACAAACAAATACTCTCAAACCTGAATAATCAACAGGATTACCAGACCAAACTTCTTCAACAGCTTTTTTATCAAGAGCATTTGATGGAGAACGATTCACAATATAACAAGCAGTAGCAGCAGCAGCAGCTTCAGCCCAAAATGACTTAGGTAAACCAGAATCTGAAATCATACACCGAACCTTCTCCATTAAAGTTATATTCATTCGCTCTGCCACTCCATTTTGCTGTGGAGTTCCCGGGACTGTCAGATGCCTCATAATTCCCTCTGACCTGCAGAAAGAGTTGAACTCTCCCGAACAAAACTTTAACCCATTATCGGTGCGTAGATATTTTACCTACTTTCGTGTCTGCTTTTCAATTAAAGTTTTTCATTCCTTGAACGTAGCAAATACATCACTTTTTTTCTTTAGAAAAAACACCCAAAGCTTTTTGGAAAAATCATCAATCATGGTCAGCATATAATGTGCCCCTCCCTTAGAAGGCACCGGTGCTGGACCCCAAAGATCTGAGTGGATACAATCTAGTATTTCTTTCGCACTGTGAGTGGCTGTAGTGAATGTAACTCTCTTCTGTTTCCCAAAAACACAATGCTTGCAAAACTGTAATTTACTTGTGCTCTGACTATTCAAAAGTCCTCTTCTGCTAAGCTCATTCATCCTATTTTCACTCATATACCCTAGACGCATATGCAATAATCTAGTAAGATCTTCATCTGACAATGAAGTACTAACTGCAGCATCTCCAACAACTGTAGATCCCTGCAGAACATATAAATTTTCAGATTTTCTTTACCCTTTCATCATAGTAAGAGAACTACGGCTGATCTTCAAAACTCCACCTTCACCGGTGTACTTGTATCCTTTCAGATCAAGAGTACTTAACGAGATCAAATTTCTCTTCAAGTCGGGAACATGTTGCACGTCACTAAGTGTTCTGACAACTCCATCATACATCTTGATTCTGATCGAACCAATCCTTGCTATCTTGCACGATGAATTATTACCCATCAATACCGTACATTTTAACACAGACTCATATGTCGAAAACCAATCTTTATTGAGACACATATGAAATGTACAGGCTGAATGCAGAATCCACTTATCGGATGACTTTGAATTTCCGTCAAACACTACAAGAAGTTCTCCTCCTGATTCACTCGGTTTCTTCAGCGACAACTGCTTCATCAGAATTCACTGGTTGTTTTCCCTTCTGATCAGTTTCCTCTTTTCTTTTATTCTGAAATTTGTAACACTCAGATTTAATATGCCCCTTTTTCTGACAGAAAAAACAAATTTTGTTTCTGTTCCTGAACTTTGATTTGTTTTTCGAATCCTTTCTATTACTGTTCCCTTTATCGGACCTTTCTGATATTCTACCTCGGATAACCAATCCCTCTTCTTGAGTTCCAAATTCAACTACAAAGTGCTTCATCCTTTCTTTTGAAAGTAAAGCATCGTAGACCTTTTTCAGATTCAACGTGTCATGACGGTACAGAATAGTATCCCGAAAATATTGTACGATGCAGGTAATGAACATAGCAAAATTAAACTCAAATCTTCCTCATCATATTTGCGTTCTATTGTTTCCAAATTTGAAACAATTTTTTTAAATGCAGCCAAATATTCTTCAATCGAAGTTCCTTCTTCTATATGATGAAAATATAACCGCTGCTTCAAATGCAGTTTACTCGTCAGGGTTTTATGCATGCGCAATTCTTTCAATTTTGTCTATATTTCAGCAGCAGATTTCGCCTTCAACACATCATCCAAAATTGAATTTGATAAATGAAGACGAATCACAGATAACGCTTTTTCTGTCCCTCAATAATTTTTCCTTCTCGGTCAAAGATGCTGGCATATTATCGAACCCCATAACGTATTGTCCAATTCCATCTGAGCAAGAACATCCCGCATCTTTACCTGCCATATCAGAAATCTCGTATTTCGATCCAATATCGGAATTTCATATTTCATCGAATTCATCCCAAAAATCAGAATTTTCTCCCAAAAATCTGACAAAATATCCGTTCCAAAATTAACGCCCCAAAATAATCACTTCAACCTGCACTATCCAAAAATTCAAGCAATCCAAACCAATCAATCTTCACTAAATATTTCAACCAAATTCCAAAACCAAATCAACCCAAAAAATTTGACCCTCGGTGACTGTTCAACGGACATTCGTCGGCAATGGCGGACTAATCGGCGGGCTTGAGACGGTTCTCTGTCCTCTCTGTCTTCGGCCGACGGTGAGGCGAACCTTTCCTTCTGTGTTCAGAATCGATTGACAGCGCAGGACTGTTCTTCGCGGACAGAATCGATCGGCGACAGCAGCTTCCCTTCTCTGTCTTTGATGACCGATGACCGGCGATCGACGACCGACGAGGGCGCTTTGGATCGACGGGTGGTGCTGGCGCTGCTTCTTTGTCTTCAGCTTCGGGAGAAGAAGACGTCACTGGAGAAGGAGAAAGGTAGGGATGCGGGCAGTTTGGCCAGCAGGAAAAATAAAAAGAAAATTTTTTTCTTTTTCAATTTCGTTTTCCAAAAGTAAAATCAATAACTCGTTCCACCTCCGATAAATCGAAAACCTCGATTTTCAGAAACCTTCAACTTCAATCTGATACCAATTGTTGAAAATTGGTATAGAGAACCTCAACCTTAGCTCTGATACCAATTGTTGAAATAACGAACGAGATTTGGAAAAGAGAAAGAGAAAACATTGGATACCGAATTTACGTGGAAAACCCAATACGAGAAAAAACCACGGGCAGAGGAAAGAAATCACTAATTGAAATCGGTACAACGAGCTTTGCGACTCAAACATGTATTTTTAGATAAAGGAAACTCTAGTATTACGGAAATATGGAAACCCTAATCCTGCAGGAATTAGGAAACCTCCAATGTGGACCAAACCGGCCTGGCCCAATTAGAATCTGGGTCACTCTGAACCCTAACATTTCTTGTGACACTTTTGAATAGTTTTCATGGTATCAGAGCCTAATTCATTCCACAGCTTTTGCAGATCCAACTTGCCTCAACCGATTCATCTTTTTTTTTTTTAATTTTTGTCTCTTCATCGATTGGTAATTCGTTTTTCTATCTCTAATTGATTAGCGTATATATTTTGTGTTAGAGATAGTTACTATTGCAATGGCCGGTGAAAAAAATGATTCTCTTCAGTCTATTAGTGTGCAATTGAATGGGCAGGATACTCTATTAGTGTGCAATTCAATAGGCAGAATTATTTGTATTGGAGTTATGTGATGAAATTTTTTTGAAAGGAAAACGTATGTGGGGATATGTTTCTAGAACATTTCTTAAACCTAGAGATGGTGATGCGAACCTAGGGTATACGAACCCTAGACCCAACAACTTATGCAGAATTAGACGGATCGTCTCACGATTTCAAGATCAAAGGGTTGGAACTACGACCCTAGCCAAACCTGTCGACTAGAACCAAAGCTATCAAATTGTTCGATCTTTCAAGAATCCACTTGAAGAGATCAAGTTCTTCGCAAAGAACTCAAGAGAAGGAAATCTCTCTAAAAGCAAAAGCTCTCAATTTAATTTGTCAAAAGGTTTTTTAACAATTGTTCCCTAAAGTGCTTTTATAAGCTAAACATAAAGTAGATTTAATCCTAAGATAAACTAGGATAAAATAAATTCAAACGTAATTTTAAAAAATAACTTAAAATAAGATAAGATCTAACTAATTAATAGCATGTGCACGGCATGTGCTCAGTAACTAATTAATGGTATGTGCAGGGCATGTGCTCGGCATGTGCTTGACATGTGCTTGAAAATGTCTTCCCGGCCCATTTATGTTCTTGGGCCTGTATTTCCTCTATTACGTCATCTCCAATGCTTAACAAGTTTATTGTTCTTGGTTCATGGATCACAAACTCTTTCTTTTGTATTTCCGCCACTAAAAGTTGAAGTTTTTCATTCATCTTCTTTGTCCTTGCTCTAGTCATTGGGCCTCCTATGTCTCTTAACGGATCTTGGTATTTGTGTGCTACTTGAATCACATCAGATGGTCAAGATGAGAAATATGCAGAACACATGGATGTTTGGGATGCTTGTAATTCTAAAATTGTCACTTAGATCAACAATTTTGTATTGCAATCAATAGACATCCAATTTGCAAAGTATGAGACTGCTAAGGAAGTTGAGGATTATCTAGAAAGATTATATATCTAGTCTAATTTTGCAAAGCAATATCAGTTAGAGATTGATATTCGTGCTATTCAACAAAATAACATGAATATTCAAGAGTCTTATTCTGCTATGTCTAATCTTTGGGACCAACTAGCCCTTACAGAATTAGTGCAGTTATGGGAATTTGCACCATATATTGCTCGTCGAGAAGAACAACGTTTGGTTTAGTTTTTAATGGCTCTTTGAGATGATTTTGAAGGTCTTCGTGGCACAATTTTGCATCGTAATCCCTTCTGTCTGTTGATTATGTGGTAAATGAGTTATTAGCTGAAGAGATCCGTTTGAAGTCACAAATTGATAAAGGAATTCTTTCTTCTCCCAATCCATCAGTTTATGCGGTTCTACCTAGGCCTTCTTCTCAAAATGATACGTTACCTCCTCTACGAATTTAATTATATTAGGATTTCTATAAGTCTTTTAGTATTCTGTGTTTGTCTCTTCGTATTCTGTTACTGTCTTTTAGTATTCTGTTATTTTTCTTATTTAAGGAAGTAATTGTAATGGGTGGGGGGTATCGAGGAATTAAAGAATTCACTTGTGGGTGAGCGCAGACCTCTCAAAAGTCTGTATAGGAGAGAGCAGACCTCTCGAAAGTCTGTAATCCTTGTTGTTTTGTGTGTTATTTGTATTTGTGGTTTTTGCCAATTACTACGGTTTCTATCATTGGTATCAGAGCACTTCCCTGAGCAGAGAAGCTATTCAAGTTGTTGACAGTCTTAAGTTAATGGCTGGTAAAAGAGGAGAAGGAAAAAGAGTGGTTGGAGAAGGAAAAAATGGCCAGGTTCATGAGAAATTCAAGTCGGAACTTGAAATTTTTCGCGACCAAGTTTCCCAGGATCTGGAAAAGTTGAAGGCCGACGTTGCGTCGCTCCAATACATGAAGGCGGATCTGGCTTCGGTGATGGAGACTCTGGCGACGTTGACGGCAACGTTGACGACAACGTGCAACGAGATTCGGACAGGGGCGAGACGTGACGATGACCGCGCAGGATTGGAGTGCAGTGAGGTTCGCTCAGGAGCGGGTTTCTCCCTTCGCGCGGGAACGAGTTTCTCCCGAGCTGTTGGAGTGGGGAAACAACGTTTGGAGAAAGAAGAGTTAGCCGGCGATGGTGAAAATCGGCCGAGAGCTGGGTTTGGTCTTCTCCCAAAAGCTGGAGGTTCACGGGCAGGGAAACTTCTGGGAAAGGAATGGATTAGTAAAGAAGAAGCTGCCTAAGCTGCCCTACTTGCCTAAACTGCCATAGTTGCCCAAACTGCCCAAGTTGCCCAGGGTGACCAAGCTGATGAAAAATTATTTAAAGAAAATATGGCTACCCATTATACGGGAAGGGGCCTGCCGTTTAGCCAAGGTTCAATTTATGACCGGCAGAATAGGATGGATCGCAACATGGGCCCTGATGAGTTATTCCAATTTAGAGCCGGACACAACATGATTAAAAATTTAGAGATGCCTGTATTCAATAATGGCGACCCTGACGATTGGGTATTTCGAGTTTAGCGTTTTTTCGTTCTTCATCGATTATCAGAAGTGGAAAAAATAGATGCTGTGATTTTACATTTTGAGGGAGAGGCTCTAGCTTGGTATCAATGGGAAGACGGACGACAACCATTTCGGAGTTGGACGGATTTAAGGGATCGCTTGTTAAATAGATTTCGCTCTTCACAGGAAGGTTCTTTATCAGAGCGATTTTTGGCATTGCGACAGGTGGGAACGGTGAGAGAGTATACAATGCAGTTCGAGAAATTGGCTTCTCCTTTTCGAGACATTCCTGATCACGTATTAGAGGCTCAATTTATGAAGGATTTGCGGATAGAAATTCGAGCAGAATTAATGGTATTGAGACCAATAGGGTTGAGACAAATCATGCAGGCAGCACAACGAATTGAAGACAAGATTGCCATCTATTTACATGACGATGAGCTCAAAGATTAAAAAGAAATGAGCACAAAAATCATGTACCTTGAGGACAAGGTGCATCTTTGGGAGAGGAGTATTGATACGTTACCTCCTCTACGAATTTAATTATATTAGGATTTCTATAAGTCTTGTAGTATTTTGTGTTTGTCTCTTCGTATTGCGTTACTGTCTTTTAGTATTCTGTTATTGTTCTTATTTAAGGAAGTAATTGTAATGGGTGAGGGGTATCGAGGAATTAAAGAATTCACTTGTGGGAGAGCGCAGACCTCTCGAACGTCTGTATGGGAGAGAGCAGACCTCTCAAAAGTCTGTAATCCTTGTTATTTTGTGTGTTATTTGTATTTGTGTTTTCTGCCAATTACTACGGTTCCTATCACAAAACCAGAACAAGCCACAAGTAAAAGTCGGCTATGACGAGTGTAGTTTTTGCAAGCAAAAAGGTCACTGGAAGATTCAATGTCCCAAGTTATTGAGTAGAACATAGTCAACATAGCAAACAACTCCTTATAAGTTTGGTAATATTTCACAGCAAAGATCTTTTAGACCAACATCACCCAATATGGCAGCAGTTGTTCCACCCACAAATTCAGGAAGCGCCCCAACTCCTAGTACTACAATTGCCGCACTTTCAGAAGTTTCTTGCCTCGCAGCCACAAGTCTTGTCAGCCCCTTCTAACATAGGTTAGCCATTTAGTTGCTAATCAGGTATGTCCTCTCATATATGGGTCCTTGATTCTGAAGCTTCACATCATATGTCACCTGATTTCAATTCTTTTGTATCTGTAAATTCTGCTCCTTCTGTGTCTATCATGATTGCTGATAGTACTCCCATGCCATTAGCAGATGTTGGTTCAGTTTGTAAGCCTAACTTGTCTGTATCTGATGTATATCATATTTCTAACCTTACTTTGAATCTTGTCTCTATTGGTCAATTATGTGATTCTGGTTTCTTAGTTTCCTTTTCTTCTTCTTCTTGTTATGTGCAGGATCCACTTTCCAAGAAGCTGATTGAGACAGGCCATAGGCAGGGGGGACTATGCATCTTAGATGAGCTGAGAGTTCATGATGTTGCAGCTTCTAGTATTGATTTGTCATCTTTTCGTTTGAGTTCTTCTTCTAACTTTTACTTACGGTATCCTCGTCTTGGACATATTTCTACTTCTCGTTTAAAGTACTTGGTCTCTACGGGAGCTTTAGGAAAATTGCAAACTCATGATCTTTCAGACTGTTGTGATTGCAAATTGGCTAAATTTTCTGCTTTGCCTTTTCATAAAAGCGTTTCTGTTTCTCATGCACCATTTGATTTAATTCATTCTGATGTGTGGGGACCTGCACTTATTCCCACAAAGGGAGGATCACGATACTATGTCTCTTTCATTGATGATTATACTCGTTATTGTTGGGTTTATCTTATGAAACACCATTCTAACTTTTTGGAAATTTATCATCTATTTCGTGTTTTTGTCAAAACCCAACATAATGCCGTTATCAAATGTTTTCGATGTGACTTGGGTGGTAAATATACCTCTAATAGATTTTTTTCATTTGCTTGCTTCAGATCGGATTTTCCATCAAACCTTTTGTACCGACAACTCCTAACAAAATGGTGTTGCGGAAAGAAAATATAGACATATTGTTGAAACTGCACGTTCTCTATTGTTATCTGCCTATGTTCCTAGTGAATTTTGGGGAGAAGCAATTCTTACTGCTGTGCATTTAATCAACAGAATTTCATCTTCCATCAATTTAGGTTTGTCACCCTTTGAAAAATTATTTGGTCATGCTCCTAATTCCTCTACCTTAAGGGTTTTTGGTTCACTTGTTTCGTTCTTCGACCTCATGTTGAACGTAGAAAACTTTCTTTTTGTTCTGCCCTTTGTATTTTTTTTGGATATAGTAAGGGTCAAAAAAGATATCGATGTTATAATTCTGTTAGTAAAAAACTTTATATTTCTCGTTATGTTGTTTTTTGAACATATTACATTCTATTCTATTATCTTTGACTCTTCCAATCTTCAAAGTTTGGTCTCACTTGTATTGATCTATTTTGTACTGACTCAAATGATTCCCCACCTCTTTCTAATGATAATTCGTGTAGGGTTGATATTTCTAACTCTACAGATATTGATTCTCAGCTTATTGATGTTCTCTATGTTCCTACTACTTCCCAAGATGCTCCTATGGTGGTGGATCCTCTACCTAATTTTGTTTATTCTACTTATTCAGCTTTATTCTCTTTTTTTTTTTTTACCAATATTCACCAAATCTTAGAGCCCTCTTCCTATTGAGAGGCTGTTCTTGATCCTTTGTGGTAACAGACAATGACTAAAGAACTCTCTGCTCTATACAAGATGGGTACTTGGGATATCGTTCTCCTTCCTTTGAGGAAGACTGCAATTGGTTCTCGTTGGATGTACAAGATCAAAACTAAATTAGACGGGTCTGTTGAACAATATAAAGCTCGCTTGGTTGCTAAAGGATTTTCTCAGCAATATGATATGAATTATGAAGAGACTTTTGCCCCAGTGTCTAAGCATGTTACTATTCGTACTCTCATTGCAGTTACTTCTGTTTGTCAATGGCTTGTTTGTCAAATGGATGTTAAAAATGCATTTTTAAATTGGGATCTTTAAGAAGAAGTCTATATGGTGCCTCCACCCAGTGTTGCTCGTCAGCCTGGTGAAGTTTGCAAAGTAAAGAAAGTTCTATATGGGCTTAAACAAGCCCCTCGAGCCTGATTTGAGAAGTTTTCTCGTGTGATTATATCTCTTGATTTCTCTTACAGTTCACATGACTCTGCTCTATTTATCAGGTGTACTTTATCTGGTCTCATATTTCTCTCTTTATATGTTGATGATATGATTATTACTGCAGATGATGTGGATGGAATAACTGAGTTAAAATTGCAACTGGCCCGTGATTTTGAGATGAAAGACTTAAATCCGCTCCATTATTTTTTGGGGATTGAAGTAGCTTACTCTCCTTGTGGTTATCTTCTTTCCCAATCTAAGTACATTGCTGACATTCTTGAACAAGCTCGTCTCTTTGATACTCGCACAGTTGATACGCCTATCGAACTTAATGTTCGATATTCTCCTTTAGATGGTATTCCATTGTCAGATCCTTCCTTGTATCGTACCTTGGTTGGTTGCTTAGTGTACTTAACTATCACTAAACCTGATATTGTTTATGTAGTTCATATTGTTAGCCAATTTGTTGCTTCTCCCACTACAGTTCATTGGGCAGCTATGCTTCGTATTCTACGGTATCTCAGGGGCACCCAATTTTAGAGTCTACTTTTTCCTTTCACTTCTGTTTTAGAGTTATGTGCCTACTCGGATGCAGATTAGGGTGATGATCCTTCTGATCACAAGTCTATTACGGGTTTTTGTATATTTTTGGGCGATTTTCTTATTTCTTGGAAGAGCAAAAAATAGGATGTTGTCTCTCGCTCACTACAGAAGCAGAATATCGTGCAATGGCATCTACTACGGTTGAAATTGTTTGGTTGCATTGGTTACTTGCCGATATGAGTGTTTCTCTTTTAGATTCTACTCCCATGTATTGTGACAATACTAGTGTTATTCAGATTACTCGCAACTCTGTCTTTTATGAGCGCACAAAGCATAGCGAGATAGATTATCATTTCACTCGCCATCATTATCAGAATGACATTATCACATTACCTTTTGTTTTTTCTTCCATGCAAATCGATAATTTGTTCACCAAGGCACATTCTATTTTATACTTTCGATTTTAGTTAGCCAACTCTCGATACTTTCTACTAATGCATCGTGAGTTTGAGGGGGGATGTTAGGAAAATTAGATTTTATTAATTTTATATTGTATGAGTATATTAGTCTTTTCACTTTATCCTATTTTCCTATTTAGTTTTTCCTTAAAGTTTGTATATTTATTCTCCCTACTTTTCAAGATATGAAACCCTAGCCTCTACTGTCTCTCTCTTTTTCTCTTTCTCTCTTTGATGATTTGCATAACTTCTGGTGACATTTTTGAATAGTTTTCAGAGGAGAAATATTATGGATTGATTTTACAGCATAAATATTTTATTGGATTGATTTTACAACATAAATATTTTATTAACCATTGCTCTTTGGTTTTTAATTCTAGGAAAATATATTTGAATGGCAATTCGCCATTAGGGGGCCTGCTGGTACTGAATTTGAAGGTGGAATTTATCATGGGCGGATTCAACTTCCATCAGAATATCCATTAAAGCCTCCTTCATTTATGTTGCTAACTGTAATATCTCTCGTTCTCTTCCCAAATGCTCTTTTGGGTTGAACTATCTTCTTATCAATTCCTACTTGTGAGATGATAACTTCTTTCTTTCCAGCCCAATGGTCGTTTTGAACTCCAAACCAAAATTTGCTTAACCATATCAAATTATCATCCTGAACACTGGCAACCGTCATGGAGTGGTATGTTTTTTCATTGCACAAGGAGATAACAATAGTTAAGATTGTCGTGCCTCAAATATATATTTAGCTTTCTGATTATACATATACATATGATGCCTCACTGTAAGACACTAATTCATATCATGTGTGGTGAATAAGTTTACTGCTGTTATTATTTTCATCTTGTTATAATATCTAATTCTGAGTAGTGTTCCGTTATCATTTTGGCTGGTCAAATGACCCATGATTCTGGCTGTTTGTTCTTTTTTCAGTATTTGTTTTAAGTTCTCAGCTAATAATTGCAGTATACAGATTTGCACTTTGTAAAATGACCTTGTGCCTTACTGCCCATATCTTCGACTGCAGTGAAGTATTTTCATTGTCTAATCACGTAGCACGGATAGTCAAAAACTATTTCAAAAATGTTTCTTGTAGTTTGAAACAATGTTTTCATTCTGCAGTGCGTACTGCTTTAGTTGCCCTAATTGCATTCATGCCCACCAGCCCAATGAATACAAAGCTGAAGAGAGGTGTGCTCTGGCTGTCAAATCTCGTTTAGCGCCTCCAAAATTTGGAACACCTGAACGTCAAAAGCTCATTAACGAGGTTTCTCTTGTGATACTAGGCTAAATATTCCGTTGAGTTCATTTTTAATTGAAACAATAATTTGAAAACACATAATTGGCATAGTATTTCCCGAGCTATTTTATTTTATTTTATTTGCCAATGAAAATGGATAGGTCAATATGTTAATTTTATATCAGCTTACTAAAACTATGCAAATCACAGATTCATGGATATATGCTGAGCAAGGCAGAAAGCAAGGTACCTCCTGTTCCTAAACAGGAGGAACATAAGATCAACAATGGTGATGTCCATGCAACTTCATTTCCTCAGATATTTGAGGCTTCACCTAGTGGAGACAGTGAGATCGAGTCTGGCTCAAATCTTCAACTTTATGAGGCTGCAACTAATAATGTAGTTACTGAAGTTAGCCCAGCTCTTGAAGAATTGGTAGAGCCTGTGAACATCGGCAACACCCACTCAATGGCGGAGACTTCTTCTGCCCCCGCCCATTCAGTTAATTCTTTACGGCATGCACAAGGAATGAAAACTCAAAAACCAGTATCTGATTGGCTGTTCACATGGGCAGCTGTGGGGCTCACCGTCGCTCTTGTGGTTCTTCTGCTTAAGAAATTTCTGCAATCATGCCAGCATGGAACTGTTTTCATGGACGGATCTTAGAAAAAACCTCATGGCGGGCTGGGGCTAAAGATGCCATCCCATATTCTGTCTGGTAATGGAGTGTTTCATTAATGTTTATTTCGTATATAGTAATTTAGTGTAATTACATTAATAAACACGTGAGTTACTGCCTTAATATGTAAATAAATTTTCCATTTAAGGGTAGCACGTATCGTATCTGTACTGTCATTAAAATTGCATGAAACCTGAAAATATTTGACAATAAATGATTTTCAAGTCATTCCTAGGCATTGTATTTCTTACCTTCCACTTCCATTACACTCCAAAAATATATTTTAAAGTCATTTCATTGATTTAGTGTAAGCGATTAGATTAGAAGGTCGACATAGTTCACTTCTCTAGATTGCAATAATTGGAATCAATGATGAGGTGTGGGCAATTATAGTCGGTTTAAGAGGGTCGTGAATGAGCGTTCTTGTGTGGACAATGCACAGCCCTTGAATGCACAATTGGGTGTACTCACAAGACTGGGAAAATTGAACGCACTGACATTTGTATGGACTAATTCAAGTCCATCTTGCATGTTCTTTGTGGCTTGTGCGGAGGATGTCCCACTAGACAAACTAAACATATAAATGAGAGAAGTCATCATCCATTACCTCAAAATCTTTGCATCAAACTCGAGAATAATGTTACATCAACAAATCGAGACTTCAGATTTTTTTTCAATGTGATTTCTTCAAAACTTGAATTCTTCAATTGTTCTTCACCACAGTCACTGGACAAGAGCCATTATTGACCACGTAGTTGCTCACACTCCCCATTAAGGCTCTGCATGGTTCAAAGCCCAATATATTCGAGTAAGCATCTGATAAATATACAACGACAATTCGATGAAGATGCATTAAATTATGATGCACAATTTAAAATATTTGCAAACTAAGAAAGAAACTAAATCTAATAAAAAGACAGTGATATAACTAAGGGTAAATGACAAATCAGCCGTCGTGGTTTGACATCAATGATAAGTCAACCACTGTGGTATTTTTTTTTAACAAGTTAACCACTCACGTATGTTAAAATGACAAATCCAATATCACGTAGACGTTTACCGTTAAAAAGCTGGGTGCCAACGTCCGAACGCCGGAACACCCAACTCCAGCGTTCTGAATTCAGAACACCCAACACCGGGCATTCTGAAGAATTCAGAAGGCAAAATTGCAGTGTCTGGTGAGAAGATTAAAACTGAATAACTCCATCGTATCTGCACCTTAAAATTTTGATGTGTTACAAATTACACAAAATGTTGGCAAATAAAAAAAAATGGTTGGCCTTTGTTATTTTGTCCCTCTCATAGTTACGCTCACAGCAAGGAGAGTAGAGAGAGAAGGGAGATGAGTGAGAGAGAACAGAGACGAAGAAGATGAAGAAAAGACCGCATTTTTACGCGAGGCACTGCATTTTTACGCAGTGTCACCGTGTTTTTACCCGAGGCACCACGTTTTTACGTGGTGTCACCGCGTTTTTACGCGGTGTCAGCGCGTTTTTTCGCGGTGTCACCACGTTTTTACGCTGTGTCACCTCGTTTTTTTGCGGTGTCACCGCGTTTTTTCGATTAAACGCGATGCCTGGAAAAACATTTTACGAATGCAATGTTTTATTGGTTTTTTGACCTCTGCACCTTCAAACTAGCATAACTTTTGCTACGGATGTCGGAATTGAGCAGGCAGAAGGTATCAAATCGAAGCTCTCTCAGAGCTCTATAAATATCATAGGGTAAACCCCATGACCCCCTTTCTCAGCCCCAAAATCAATCGTTTAATCCCTCAAATATGCGATCAAACATTTTTCTAGACTAAGCAAATGTTTGATCGCAAATTTGAGGGCTTAAACGATTGATTTTGGGGCTGAGAAAGGCGGTCATGGGGTTTACCCATGATATTTATAGAGCTCTTAGAGAGCTTTGATTTGATACCTTCTGCGCGCCCAATTCCGACATCCGTAGCAAAAGTTATGCTAGTTTGAAGGTGCAGAGGTCAAAAAACCAATAAAACATTACATTCGTAAAATGTTTTTCCAGGCACTGCGTTTAATCGCAAAAACGCGGTGACACCGCGAAAAAATCCAGTGACACCGCGAAAAAACGCGGTGTCGCGGTGACACCCCGAAAAAACGCGGTGACACCGCATAAAAATGCGGTGACACCGCGTTTTTAACTTGTTAACGGAGAACGAAAAACGTAACTACGATGTTTCCTTTGTTATTTTCCCATACGTCAGTGGTTAATTTGTTAAAAAAAATATCCTAGTGGTTGACTTGTCATTGAGCACAAACCACGATGGTTGATTTGTCATTTACCCTATAACTAATTAACTTGAAATTCTTAAAAATGACGCTGAACTGTTGTTGATGACTAGAATGATTAAAAACAGTACAATAACAAAAATGACCGGACCCTATGCATAAGTTGGAACCAGTCAAAGTGCGACCAAAATGCCTCCAAGTTTTCAGCAACTTGCTCAAAGATTCTGAGTGATGAACCATAAATTTTGTTCATAAACTTGAGACTTTCAAGCAATGTAATCTGGAATACGTTTTCTTGGTTTGGAAAGAAAGGATGATGCCATGCAAGGGTAGAGGCATTCATTTACCAGTGAATCATGCGTGGACAACATGTTATAATGCAATCACATGGTGTACTGTTTTTTTATAGCAGTCTTCGTGGATTCATACCTCTTAAGCTTGCTAAGCCCTCTATTTCCAATTACGAGACAGGTGAGAGGAATCTTGTCAATGGCTTCGCATAGCTTCTCGCGAGCATCTCCCCAATAAATCTTCATCAGTACCTCAACCTGTTCCAAATTTTCAACCAAAATCACCAATTGTTTAGGATCAATCACCTTCGAATCAGTGGAATTCGGATTAGATCTAGTCTACCTGTTTCTCCTCCGCGGCCTTGCTTACGATGTCGAGAGTCTCAGAATCGGGCTCTACACCATACTTGCTCATGATGCGCGGATCCAAAATTTCACTCGAAGGAATGAAAGCTGATTGAATAGAAGGAAGAGAAAATGAATAGCAGAGGCACAGGCGGTATGATTTAGGATTTTCAGAAAGGAAAGGAGGAAAGAGAAATACGTGAACCAGTGATTTCCCACAGCTGCATCTCGCCACCTTCATAATGGACTTCCGGACGAATGGTAATGAGGATAAGGTGATCTCCATCTCTAACAATGTTTTCTACAGCCCATTTCAGCGCTTTCTGGCTGCAGACCGAGAAATCAACGGCCACTCCGATTCTCCTACCTCCCTCCATTTCTCTCTCCCTCTCCCTCTTTCTCTGGTTCCTGAAAGAAAGCGCAGATTCCAAGGTTGATAAGAGAAAGAAAGAGAAAAGCCGTCTCCGTCTCCGTCTCCGTCTCCCTCTATTTTTCTGTCTCTCAGTATTTTGTAGCCAAAGAGACAGGAGAGCACGATTTCAGGGGCTGGGAAGGGAGGGAAAGACCGGAGGTCTTTTCGGAGGGAAGGAGCCAAACCGAGCCACAAAGTTTGAGAGGAGAGGCCGTTGGATGGTTTCATCATCCTAAACAACTCAACGGTCGATATTTAGCCCAAGGTGGTGAACTGGTAATTAATTATAAACCAAGTCTTTAGTGCAGTCGTGCTATTTGATCGTCCAAATAATAATATAGACACAAATTAACAAAACAAATCATGAATTTTATGATCACCGATAAATTATATCTTAAAGAAATTTTACAAACAACTAAAATATCAAATTATAAAAAATAAACGACGCAAACATTGCAATAACGTTTCTAATAAAAATATGGTCGATGTAAATGCCGTAATCACATTTTTCGCTTAAAAACGTCAAGGACCATTCAATGATGACGTCCAAGGATCAACAATGGACATCCTTCAATGAAAAGCAACGTCCAAGGCTGATCCACGAAGAGGAGCATTCTTGGAGCCATCGTAAGGTCGAAGGACGTCCATGTTGGTCGCTGGATGACGAGATGGACGTCCTTCAACAAGGATGGACGGGCAACATAGGAGGAACGGTGCTAGCAGACGAAGGTTCATTCCCGTTGGATGGAGGAACAGATGACCATCAACAAGGATGGATAGCCAGGATTGAGGGTGACCATTCTCCAAAGGCACTGGCGAATGATGATTCATGCCCGTTAGATCGAGGGACAGACGTCCCTCAACGAGGATGGCCAGCCAGAATGGAGGATGGCCATCCTCCAAAGGTACTGGTAGACGAAGGTTTATGCCCATTGATCGAGGGTCAGGCGTCCCTCAACGAGGATGGATAGCTAGGATGGAGAATGACCATCCTCAAAAGGCACTAACAGACGTTATATTGAAGGGGGTCATGTGCAAGGCACAATCTTTAAATGAGAGCATAATCCTTTCACTTATGACGGACGATCCTCGTCCCACAATAGACGTCCCTCGACTGAAGATGGACGTCTCTCCACTTATGACAAACGTTCCTCAATCAACAACAGACGTGTTAGCCTTTTTGTTAGGATAAGTTTTATTTTAATGATGACTAAAGTGGTATTTAATTTAATAAAATTAATAAGTCGTATTTTGCATTATTTAGATATTATTCTTAATGTTTTATAATAATATTTATATCTGTGTTTGTTGGAAATACCCTCAAAATGGGTATTATTATTGTTCTAACATGTTTATCTAAGTTTATATAGTGTTGCATATCAATATGGGACTTAGAATAATTCAGGGTCTAGTTTAGAGTGCTGTCTGGACGAGGGAGGTCGAGGAGCGTTTGAATCAGTAAGATTTGGGGGGCTTTTCGGACGTCCCTTATGCAATTTAGGACGTCCGTTATATTGCTGTGTCGAAGAAATGGAGCAATGGACGTCCCTCATGCAGGTTCGGATGCCCTTCATGAAGCAATAGCGTAGAATTGGAGTTTCAGATGTCCCTTGTGAAGGTTAGGATGCCCATCAATGAGTTGTGGCAATGCTGTGAAGAAACGAACGAAGAATTGAGGAACAGATGTCCCACATCTCCAAAGCTGAAAGGAAACAACGTGGCACTATCGAAGAACTTGAGGAATAGACGTCCCTCATGATAAAGCAAACGTCCAAAATAGAAGCAGACTTCTCAGATTAATTATGGATTTATAACGGACGTCCCTCTTGGATTTCAGACATCCGCTGAAGTTAAGTCTCACCCAATATTTTTCAATGGGTATATTTTCTCAACGGCTATTTGAAATGGGTGACCAAAAGTCTTTAGGTCGACCGAAAGTCCATAGTCTATAAATAAAGAAGCAGTCTAAGCTCACAAAAAAAAAAAAGAATATTCGAGGCGAAGCCCTGCCAAAGTCAAGACTCGAATATACATCACTATGAGCTTATTGTAAATCCAATTCTCCCACCTATAAACTTGTGAGTTAATATTGGGAGAATTTGGATTAGTAAGTTAGATTTGAGCTTTATATTTCTGATTCTATTATTTGCACTAAATTTTAAAGGGTGATTCCATAAGAATTCATCACACTAAGGGTGACACCCCACAATAGTCATAGGCTCGATTGAATGCCTGTAAGTTCAATCAACAGGTGACTCCCCGTGAATAGTCAAACTAAAGGCTGACGCCTCGCAATAGTCAAATTAAGGGGGATGCCCCGCAATAGTCAAAGGTTTAAGACCTTAGAATTAGTTAAGGGTGACGCCCCATAAATAGTCAATTTGTAAACGGTTTTATTGGCACCCGTAAGCCAATTGTTTAGTGTATTTCCAAGTGGAACTTGGAAAGCGGATGTAGGTGAGTTTGCCGAATCGTGTAAATAAACCGTGTGCACTCTCTTACCCTTACTCTTTATATGATTGCATATATGTGTGATTGTTTTAATTAATTATATGCATTAAATCACTTGGGTTATTAGAGATTAAATATCGCACGAAATAACTAGTACGCTATATTCACCCCCTTCTATAGGTGTATATCGATCCTACAATTGGTATCAGAGCGGGTATTTAAATTTTTGTGTGATATTTTGTGCATATTGTTAAAATTTGATGAGTTGCATCTATTGTATAAATTTGATTGAATTTCATTGTTGAAATTTATTTTAATTTCATTGATTAGAAATTATATATATACGCATATTATGGATTTCAATAGGATTGTTGAAAGTCAATGCACATCTACACCTCCACACCTTGATGGTTCTAGTTATTTGTCTTGGAAGTGTAGAATGAAAGTATTTATACAATCTATTGATTACACTCTTTGGAAAAACATTGAAAAAAGAATAACTCTTCCTAGACCATGTTCTAATTTCAATGATATAGATAAGCACAATTGGAACTTAAACACAAAAATCATGAATATTTTATATAGTGCCTTAAGTAAGCATGAATTTGATAAAGTTCAATCTTGTGTTGGTGCTTTTGATATATGGAAATCTTTTGAACTAACACATGTAGGCACAAATTGATCGGATAAATGCGAAGAAAGCTCATCCTCTGAAAAAAGGAGAAGGTGGCCATCTCTTGTTTTATGGCCAATGAAGATGAAATTGAGATAAAAAAACTACTACATCAATTTCGATTCTAATAATGATGATAATGATGATTTAAGTCATGAATTGCTAGAAAGTTTGAATGAGCTTAAAGATAAATATAAGTTGTTAAAAAAAGAGCATAGCAGTTTGATCAAAAAGCATGCTATTTTAGATAAATCTTTTGAGGATCAAATTGTTGAATTAAAGTGCATGATTGATGATTCTAATACTTCCTTTAAATCTCTTGAGCATGATTGTAGCAATTTGAAATTGTTGAACAATGGATTGAAATCTACTATCAAATTACATGAAAAGGAAATTGACTTATTGAATGTTAAAAATTGTGATTTGATTGCTACTATTAATTGTCATGAGCATGAGATTTGTGATTTGAAAATTAGGAATGATGAATTGAATATTTCGATCAAATCACGTGAAAATGAGATTGACTCTTTGCATGCTAAATCTAAATATATTCTAGATGCTAATGATAAAATTGAATCTCTTGATATTTATATTTGTAAATGGAAAGTAAAGAATAATGATTTGAACTCTATTGTGCTCAATTTCACAAATGGGAGCAAAAATTTAAATATGCTCTTGAATTCGCAAATGGTTACATTCGATAAAGTCGGAATTGGCTATGAACCTTTTGCTAAAAAGAAGAATTATTCTAATTTGTTTGTTAGTTCATCTATTTGTAATTATTGTAATTGTGTTGGACATAAATCTTTTTGTTGTCCTTTAAAATTAAATGCTAAATTAAATTCAAATGTTAGATCTAAATTTGTCTATCCTTTGAATTTGAACTCTAAATTTAAATCAAATGCTAATTCAAAATTTTCTTATCCTTTGGATGTGAATTCTAAATGTAAATCTAGTTTAAAATCTAAATCAAATTTTAATTCTAAATTTGTGTGGGTTCCTAAAGGAACCAAACCCTTAACAAACAGACCCAAAATGATTTGAGTACCAAAGGGTTCGAATTGATTGTGTTGTAGGTTGAAGATTCTCCCAATAAGCTTAAAAGAAGAATGGATACTTGAATATCCAACACAAGGGAGAAGCTTCAAATATTGCCTCCCATGCTTGAAAAAATGAAAATACAATTATCTTGGAGGTACACAATTTTTTTTGCTATGATTAAATTTGTTTGTGAAATTTGACTTGGATTATTATTTAGACTTTGATTGGTTAAAATTCCTTTTGGAATCAATACTTTGGATTTTGATTAGGATTTGAATTGGATTAAATTGATATTTGATTCTTGATTTGATTTAACTTTGTTAGTAGAATATTTTCTCTTGGATTCATTGTTAGCATTGATCTTTTTGTATTTATAAGTTAAAATTTGCTTTATTCCTCCTATTCATATTTTGATAATTTGGTTCCAACAATTGGATTTTTATATCACATACATTGAATTGTTGGATGTTCTTCTTGGTTTGTGAATGTTTCTCCCTTGAATTGCAATTGGTTAAAGAAATAGAAATAGAAAATAGAATTGTTGAGAATCAAGTTAGATCATTGACTTGTTTTGAAATGTTGATTTTAATTATAGTCTTTGATATATTTTTCTTTTGCTATTGATTTAAACTTTGATAATTTCCTCATTGATTCTAGTTTGATCATTGTTTTAGGGGGGGTACACAAGATTATTTTTCACTCTAATAAGTTGAACAAATTCCCCATAGATTGAATAGTGTTAATGGATTTAGGAGGAGAAAAATACAATTGTTATTTTAACTTTGATGATCGTGCTTCCGCTATGACTAAAATTTTTTTATCATCAAGTGGAAGAAAAATTTGTATTTAACTTTCAAATTGGTTGTTCATTTTTTTTTTATATCCTTAATTCCCTAAATGACTTGATATTTTGATTTAAAGGGGGAAGAAGTCTTTTGTTAGAATTTTGCCTTGATTGTGGTTGTATCCCTTTGATATTTTCTTCTTTTACCATAAATTGAATTTGATTGCCTTATTTCCTCTATTGTTTGCTTTATGGATGGACTCTCTGAAAATGGGGGAGAAATTTTTAAGAAGAATAATTATGAATATGAATGATTGTTTGATATAGTTTTTTTTAAAGTCAATTTATGTTAGAAAATGTTTGGACACTCAATTCCTCAAGGATAGTGCTAGAATGGACTGTAATATCCCGACTTTTACATTAGAATTTAAAAATTATAAATTAAAAAGTAATTGGATTAGTCGAATAAATTATCGAGGTATTACTGAGGACGTAAGTGTTATGTATGGACTGAACCGGTTTTGGTTTGGCTCAGCCCGAGAAAATAATTATATGACTCGGTTTTAATTAAAAAGAAGGAAAATAAATAATGAGAGTAATTAGAGTATCTAAGAAATTGAAGATTTAAATAAATGGAAAGGAGATAATTTAAGGGAAAAGAATAAATAAATTTGGTGGAAGAGAAATGAATTAGTTGATTGAAGGGAGGAGAACTGAACTGCCAGTTCGGTTCGGTTTGCATTTTTTAAAAACAAAATGGCCGCTAGCCATTTGTGTGTGGGACAAAAATGCGAGTTAGAGAAAGGGGGGAGAGTGAAGACGAAGGACCGAGAACGATTAGGAGCGAGAGGTGATGGCGTGCGATGGGGGTTTGCGGCGACGTTTGACGAATGAGCAACGGCCGGCGATGATGCTGGCTACTGTTGCGACTGTGGGCCACGGTGTTGTCTGATGGGCTCACGGGTTGGATCGACGAAGCTCTATCGAGGTGTGTTGTTCTGTTGATTTTGATTTCTTTGTGCTACTTGGCGATGACTAGCTGCAACGAATGGCGACAGCAAGAGGATGGCTGCGTAAAATCGGCATTGGCAGTGGCTGGCATCGGGAGGAATTGACCCTGTCCTGTTGGTTCCACGTTGGAACGGTTTATTCCTCCTGGCTGGACCGACGAATTCTTCCTCCTCGAGAAGATTGGCTGCTGCCCATCTGGTGCCTGCTCATTGGACCTCTCCTCATTGAAATGGGAAAACATCCAGCTTTCTCTAGCTTCACGTAAGCCTTTGCCTTTAAATTTGGTTGACTGGGTGAAACAAGGATAAACTCTCCATTTTCTGTCATGTGTGATGCAAACCGTGGAGAGTAAAGAGGAAATGTGAGACTGTTTATCTTGTTCTGTTTATGCGTGTTCCTTTGTGAACCATAGAAGAAGGAAATGCTCTTTGGTGAGCTGCTTGGGAAGTGAGGAACCGTGTGTGTTGCTTGGTTTTCTCCCTGGTCTCATCTAGTTTCAGGTATGCAGATCCTTCAGTTACCCATAATTTGTGTTGGTCAATTGTGGTAGGTTATTGATTGTTGATGGAGCTTGGTTGTTTCTGCTGTTGTTGCTTGTGAAGAAGTTGGGTTTGATTCTGATTAGTTATAAAATAAGTTATTTTTGGTGAATTAATCCATGTTCAGTTGTTGTGGAAAATGACATGCTGAATGTTGGTTCTGCATTTTAAATTCCTACTGATTGGAATCGAAAGGATACTTATTCCCTGTTGAATTAGAGTTTAGTTCTGCATCTTAAATAATAATTGCTGGACATGAATTGGATAATGCCCTGTAGATTGAAATTATATTTTGAGTCTTGATTTCAAATGATGATTGTGTTGGGATTAAATTGTTGAAGGTCCACACTTACGAAATTAATTTGGGAAAAATATAGAATGTTGGTTAATTGTTTTTGGAATAAGTGTTTTGTTGTATAATACTCACTGCTTTTCACTGCATCTTAATCCATTGTTTTTGGAAATTATTTTGTTTAAGATAGATTACAAATTATTGGACAATACTGGATATATGCCCCCTATCAATTGACTACATCTTGTTTCCTTAATCGAATATGTGAGTCCTGTATGTTGGATTTAAAGCTTGACTGTGGGGTTATTTCTAGATGATTACTATTATGGATTGTCTGCAGTGGTTGTTTAGGATTCTATTAAGTTGGTGATTGGTTGTGTGTTTGATAGCGTGTGCCAAACTACACTAATGTTAATTAATTCTAGGTCCTAAAGATGTTAAATGATGAATGTGTTGGAGTTATGGTTGAGCTCTATTTCATTCTCATAAAGACCATTATCATGGATAGTTAGTGTTGTGAAATATTATCATATCGCATTGATGGAATGAGCAACTGTTGTGAGTTATTGCTAGTTCGTTGTACATGTTAAAAATATTGGAGGATATGGGTCGTAGAAGTAAGGTTATTACTAAGTGATTTTAATGATGGGTTATTTAATAATTTTGAAGGTATTAAAGAAAGGAGAATGTCGATTATGGGCTAATGTGCATTGCATACGACAGGTAAGTTGATACTTACTGTGTTTTGGTCTTCGGACCCTACATCGTAAGAATTAGGATGGTATGTTGTGTGTTTACTAGATTTAGGTTCTTTTAATGATATGTTTACTAGACATTTATATCATCATATATGGTTGTATGTATTCACGAGCATATTGCATGACATAATTAATATATGTAAATAGGTGTGTGGGGATTCGGGTGATTGGTGACTTTCCATACGGTAGGATACTCCCATGTAAGGAGCAGTGTGAGAAGAGAGTTAGCTACGTGCAATCTAGGATTCACACTTTCCTCTATTCTGAAACCCCCAACGTCTTCAATAAAAGTGAGGATACCAGCATGTGGAACACCCCCGATGGATATATCTCCTCGTCGGAGTGACTGGTTAGGCCACATGATCTTATGGAGTATTCTACCTTAACTTCCAGAAGAGATACAGTTATCTTCTGTAATGCATTGTATGATCACGCATATCTCTGCATTGTATTTCATTTTATCACTTACTGAGCATTAGGCTCATTAGTTAGGTCTTGTGATGTAGGTACGTGCGAGAAACAGGTGAACAGGTCAAAGATAGTTGATGAAGGATTTGCACGGGTTGATCTTGTGGCTGGCTGGACTAAAGAGTTTAAAAAGGAAATTATTTGAAAAAGGGTTGTAATTATTCTTTAACGTTTGTTTTAATTCCGTTGCGTTTCATAAAAAAGGTTTTATTACTTTTGCTGAAATTGATAAGTGTTTTAAGTAAAGAGTTTTAACGATTGAGTTTTATAAAGAAAAGGCTTACTCTGATTTTATAAAAGAAAAAGTTTTAAATTCCACGTGATTTTAATGTAAATAAAAACCGGGTCATTACATGCACACTACGGACGCCTCTCTGCCATCCCCTACCGTCCTCAAGCGCTGAAAATCTATTCTGCATAATTTCTGGATAAGTTCGGACGATATCGGATGCAAACATCATGTCCGAATCGTGTTTTAAAACAGATTCAGGATCGTCCGTGCCCTAATCGTGTTTCATCCGAACCTTTCTCCCAAGTTCTCTAGCGACACCTGGCGACTCCTCTTGCATTTTCCAGCTATTCTTCGTCATTTTCAACTTGTCTTCAAGTCTCCCTTCGGTATATCACTATTTCCTTTCATTTCTCTAGCTATTTCCTATGGTTGTCACTAGTTTCTCATTGTATCTCTCCATGGCCAACCGTCCGGTTAGGAAACATGCTAATAATCCATGCTCCGAAAATACTAGTGCTCCCCAAGTTTACAAGATTAGAATGTTTCCCGACGTTGAATGTCAGACGGTATGAGGAAGAATTCAAGGAACAATCCTTGATTCTCTCTCGAAAAATTGACTTTGATCGTTTAGTTGCTCTTGACTTAGAAGAAGTCTATACTAGGTTAGGATTACATAAATTATTCTCTCTTGACGGTCCATTTATGGACAAATCGATTCGTATGTTCTATGCAAATGCACACTATTCAGAAAATCCTTTAGTTATTAAAAGTTTTCTCTATGGGAGGGAAATTGAAATCACCTGTCACATGCTAAATGTTTTTCTCAAGTGTGAAATGAGTCTTATGTGCGAATCTTATTTCAATGGACATGTTCTTGCATCAAATCCTTCGAGATCCAATAAACGATTTCAAATTGAGACCTAAATCCAATAATTTAAATGTTCGAGCTAGAGTCATCCACCATACCATCCAATACAATATCCTTCCCCATGTTGGTCATCGAGACCATATGAGCTATATGGATATATATGTTCTCCAACGCATCTATAGCAATACTCCTTTCAACCTAGGATATCTAATTACCTACCATATGGCTGAGGAGGCAAATAGCCTCAATCAATCTCTTCCGTTCAACATTCTACTTTCCAATCTTTTTCGAATGTTAGAGATTTCGATCCCCGCCTCCACAAAGAAACTTGATATTTGAAATATGGATATCTATTCTCCTCAAACACTTGGTCGTATGGAATTTATGACCGATCCCAATGGTAATTGGATTATCCAACCCATCGTTGAACCTCTCGATTCTCCTGAGATTCTGCAATTGGGGCTCTCCGAACCTATGCTATCTCTTCCATCTACGGATGTAACATCCCGTTTATTCTTTCAACTTAAAACTCAAGATTTTCGAAAACTTTTTCTTTTAAAATCACAGCGGAAGACTTTTCATTTGAAAACTAACTTAAATAAGAATTACATAAATAAATTCATTTTTGTTAAATCATTTATCACTTAAAGCATTTCATACTGTAAAACCTTAAAACAACATTGCAACAGCGGAAGACTTCTATTTTGAATACTTAAAGAATTTAAATCATTTCATAATCTACTTAGTGTAACAAAACACCATAACAAAGTAATTCTTTTCAAACATTACATTTCTTCTTAAAACCTTTTAGCCTAACCAGCCGCCAAGCCCACAACGTATAAATGTCTCATCAACTGCTACTATCTTTGATCCTTTGTATACCTACATCATAGGAGGAATAATGAGCCTATTGCCCAGTAAGGAATATAATCATGAAATGTAACCTTAACCTCTATGACAATTCTTCATGCTTTAGTTTTATATACTTGTAAGTTGGGTGAGAGCAACCTCTTCAGTTTCCGAACTCACCACTTAGATTTGTTTTTATATGAGAGCAACCTCTTCAGTATCCGAACTCAGTGAAAACAGATCCACCTACATTTACATTCGTTATCGTTTACAGTTTTCCTGTTAGGTGAGAGCAACCTCTTCAGTTTTTGAACTCACCACTTGTTGAGTAAGAGCAACCTCTTCAGTTTTCGAATTTACTCAAACGAGCTGTTTCTACATGTGAGCAACCTCTTAAGTTTCCGAACCCACATAGAAACACAATTCTTATCTTCATTATTAGCCCATGAAATGCATGACGTACATTTTATTAACATATTTACATGAATGTCACATACAATAGTTCATATATTGCAAACAATGCTATACTTCGACTATAACATTAATACTAAACACGTTCCTATTACGCTATAACGTCATATATCAAATTCTCTATCCTTTACATACTATTTCTAACTTAGTCTTAACATTATAAGTACTATCCTATGGTATCCATCATTTAAATATAAATTTAGGACTTATACAAATTTTCCTATTTCAATAACTATTATCTTAGAAAACCATTTTCATCATAACTATTAGTAAACTAATGTAGGAGTATATAACCTAACTAGATAACCATCATTAAAGACTAACATAGCAATTTACATAAAAATCCTACTCCTGTGACGTAGGTCCTTTCGGATAAAACATAAGCATTATTCCTTATCTCGTGTCCTTAGCTTTACTAAATTAGCACGTAATTTATCTTTCACAAAACTTTTGTACTGCCTTCATAGTTGCTTATTGAATTTCCCCTTTATTTCTGACTTTGGGACTCCTTTATCCAAAATCGCAAAAGTATATGGATCACACAAACTCGCTATACTATCCATCATCTTTTTGTTCAACTCACCGCAAGCAACAACACCTTCTCTCTCCATAACCATACAACTCCATCACAGCCATGTATTCCATTCTGAACAAAACCATGCAACCCATCTGCTCCTCTCTCTCTCTGCTCTTTCAAAACTCCAAAACCATAAATCCTTCAAAACTCTTACACACAGTTTTTATTTCTTTTCAAACCCTCAAGCCTTCATTCTGGAATATAACATCTCTCTCTCTCTCTATCTCTCTCTCTCTCTCTCTCTCTCTCTCTCTCTCTCTCTCTCTTCAGAATCCCGAAACCATTTCATGGTTGCAGATCCTCTCCCTCACGCTAGTTTATTCTTCACTTTGGTAGAGCTTTCGCATGACATTCCCCCACAAACACTGCTGCCAACAACTCCATTTGTAGGCAATCTCTCCATCGACCATGTGAAGATGGAAGGCCACCAGGCGTCAACTTAATTACTCAGGCATTCAGACAACCAAACACTTGGCCTTCATACGTTGAAAATCATTAACAGAAGGCTTACATAAATATCCATTCTTCAATACCCTTCCAGCAGCCTTCCGATGATGAAGAGGTGACAACAATGAAGCATCAATGAAGCATTTAAGTTGAAGACTCTCCAGTTCCAGCGACGTTTTTCATCTCTAGATGACGTTGAAGATTGGCGGTTGATCAATTTTGATGAAGGACGATCGACCGTTCCTTAACCAAACGTCCACATATTTCATTCTTCAGAAAACTTCAACTTTTTACTCGTCGGTCGATAGCGGCGGTCAATCGACGCTCGTCGATCGACCCCCAAGATCGGCCGCAGTTTCCAAATGGATGATTTACACATTTTTCTCCAGACCATGCACGTAACGTTATTTTCCCTCACGTGACAGACATGCATATCTTCAATACCCTCAATATATATATTTATATTTTGTAACCATAATTTAAGGTCATAATTATAATTGTAACATTCTTCATATCACTTCATCTTCTCCAAACTCTTAAGCACAAATACCATATATTTACATATATAAATATTTATATCATCTACTAACTTACACCATATGCTTCACATTTTCGTACCCAATTATATCCAAACTTCCATTCCTTACAGTATCCTTACAATATCTAAATACGTCCAATTACGTTTAAATATATTTTCTCTTAGGCCAACACTTGGATTGTCCAACTATCCATAATTTATCCCTTAATACTCAAAGTATAAATGTATATATAATTCATAACTCCTCTTCCACTTTATTCTTTTATTAAATCCAATATACTCCAAAATATAATAAACCTTTTAACTTCAACCTTATTATATCCAAGTGCATTTTCTCTTACTCATCCACTAACTGTCAATCACTAACTCAGTCCTAATATCATCTTTTCTAAATCCAAGTGTCATAATCCATTATATAATAATCTTAATCCTTCCCTTAAATTAATTATGAACATATCAGAGTATCATAATTTACTTATTCCAAATGTATTTCTCTTAACCAATATCTCTACTTATCAGTGCAAAGAGATCATTTCAGAAGAAGTCTTGTTAATTCAAAGTAGTGTTTTAAAAGGAATGAGTGTGGTCATTTGGTCAAAGACAGTCCAATTTTGGCTTAAGTAACTAAAAATGGTCACACTGAAGGTGTTTTCTATTGTTGAGAACACAAATTAAGATTGAATTTTGGGAAGTAAGAGCAGTATTTTGGTAAGTGCAGCCATTAATGATATAAATTCAGTGTGGTTTAGGTGAATTTACTCCTTGGAAAATGCGATAGATGAGTAAGGAGGATGGATGACTGTGTGTAAGAGATGTGTTTAGAGCGATGAAGTAGCTAGTGTTGTAATAATTTGCCATTCTCTAGCAGATGAAACAAGAGAAAAATGTGGTAAAGGCTCTTTTGAGAGGTATGGTATAGGAGTGAAAGCGATTATTTTGGTTGTTAACTTTAGGAAGTGATTACATTGAGCAAATTTTTAGGATGAAACTTACATAAGGAGGGAGGAATGTAATACCTTGATTTCTCATAATGGAATTAAACAAAAATAATTGAGAAATTATTTGGGCATTATTGGATAATTGAAGATTTATTTGATGGAAAATTAATTTGGAAAACTAAATCGCAGAATTTAAATTGGATCGATAATCATCGTCAAGAAATATTTTGAATAAATCGGGAATTGGAGTTGGGTTGAGGATAAATTAATTAAATGAAGGATTTAGTTAAATTATTAAAAGAGCATTTAATTGAGTAAAAGAAGACTTGAATTAAAAAGGAAAATTAAATAGAGTTAGAAGGAATTAAATAAAAGAAAAATCAAATGGGGAAAGGATGATAGTGACCTGGTTTGGTTTTGTGGTCGGTTCAGCTTGGTTCGCCAGTTTGGTTAAGGAAAGTGGTCTGTTGAAGAAAAGGAAGGAAATGAAATTAGGGCTAAGTGTTTTTTGGAAGAGGGAATTGGGAGAGAAAGGACCCGTAAATGGAGAAGAGAAGTCGGTGAGCACAAGAGGGAGACGCGAGGGACAAAAGCTCGGGACGGTTCGAGGTGCGAACTCTGGGCGTGAGGGCTACTGATGCCACGGGAACAAACGAATGGCTCTTATGTGCTGCGATGTTTGCTGCGCGTACCCGGGGTATGTTGTGCAACTTTGTCAATGGGGTCGTTTTGTATTTTGATTTCTAGACCTCCAGTTCTGAGTCTTGCGAATTGGGTGTTTATGATGTGTTCCTCTTCCTATCGCATTTTCTGTTGCTGTATATTGCGGTGGGTTAGGCTGTGTTGTTAGGTTGGCTCTGTTGCTCTAGTGACATGAAGGGTTTGATGGAAATTGATAGAGGAGACATGAGAGCTGCTGTGTGCGTGTGAAAACAGAAAGGAAGACCGTAAGGGAATAAAGAAGACAGAAGAAGGAAGGGAGTTGCTGCCTCTCGAATCTTCAGGTGAGATGATTCTACCCTAGTTTTTATGGATTAAATTATGATAAATGCAGAAGATAAAGGATAAGGGTGACAAGAGGGTATTTTGATGAAAATGTTGTCTCTGTTTCTATAAACATTTGATGAGCAGTAGAAGGTTTTTATGCTTTGTGATTTAGTTTGTCATGCTGTGTTTGTTCTCTGTTGGTCATAGCTTCAAGGCACTTTTATGGAAATAGGTTATATTAATGGAAATTATTCCTTGCCTTACCGCTTTGATATGCATGCTCTATTGGTTGGAGACTTTGATTTTGTCTGTTGAATGTGAATGTGATGAATTGAAGGGATGTGTTGAGCTTAAGTTTGTAAAGTGAAGTTACTCTTTCATTGGTTATTTTGTTGATGAATTAAGTGGAAGAAAACTGTTAATTGATGAAGTTGGATTTGATATAACTAATGTGAGTATTTTATCTTTTACTTTGACGCTCCACGTCAAATTCATTCTTTCTTAACTTAACTTTTTCCTTTTTTACTTATTGTGTAAAATTTTTTATTTTTATTTATTAAAATGGGTGAAAATAAATCTTACGTTGAGCGTGAAAAGCTTAATCAAATCAGACTAAAGCGAAAACATTAGATGCGTTAAATAAAATTTAGAGTTAAGAGCGGAAGCATAATTATGTTCAAAATATGGTTTGAAGGTTAGGGTGAGAGTTATAGTCTTACAAAACAATGGCCTTTTTCAAACCATTTCAAAATAGTAATTTCTTTCCTTTTTCTTTTGAACCATATCCTACTCAGGTAGCGATTCATCCAGATAACATGCAGGCTCCACAGGAAATGCATCCTCTTCTGCTCCTGGGATCATTATTTCTTGACAATTTTCTACACCACAAGTAAATCAGTGAGCCTAAAGGCCTAGTAAAGAGTGGGGTATGCAGTATGATTTATGGTCTCTTTCGTTCTTTTTGGAATGGGTATCACCTCAAACTAATCTTTTCTTATGTTTCATTCTTTCATGTTTTCTTTCTTTCATTCATAACTCGTACGCCGAGCGGGAGATTGGAGAAACCTATGTTGGAGATATAGTCTTAGTCGTCTTCTAACCACCTAGGGTAGCTAGTCCCGTTCCCGACAAGGGAGGGGCTTAGTCTAGACTACCTGATTAGATCCGAACTACCCGTCCGTCCTCTAACTCCCCATTTTCTTTTCCTTTCATTCATTTCATTTATCAGTTTTCCTCACATAATGCATATGAGTACCATCCCAGAGGTGGCACTTCCTACTTGTTTCTATTACCATGGTGCATGTTGAAGTAGTATAAATATAACGACTATCAAGCAGTGAATAATAGCAATTAAAAGAATAAACAGAGCAACGAATTAAAATAGCAAGTAACATGCTTGAATTTACAGAACACAATAGTAAAGGAAACGGCAAATTGAGCATGCTACTAAACTGAGATTAACATTAAATTGCAACGAGCTACTCAAACTAATTAGCCATGCTTTAACAATAGTGCGATGGTATTAAATAGACATGGATATAGCGAGTAATTGAAAACATGCTTAGTAAATTGCTAGAGTAAATGACATGGATCAATTATATACAAGTGAACTAAGGACAATGTACATTCAAAAGTAAAGCATAGTTCAATGGGATTAACTTCAACTTGGGATAACCACTTAATTTATAGTGACAGAATCTTAAGCTAGATTTACTATGCATGCTCATATTAAATAACGATAGCTTCTAATTAGCACAGAGGAATTAAACAGCAGTAATAACAGGACAATATATAGCACTAGCATTGATCGAGGCTATTATATAGCAAGTAAGACAATCAACAATACTTCCAATCGAATAGAATCATTATTGATGAAGTAACTCGGAGTTTGTTCATGCTTAACATAACATAGAGTGATCTTCAGTTCATCATTCTACACTTCAGAGCTTAACGGTAGAGGTCATTATTTTAGTAGTAAGCATTACCAACTTCTCTAGCAGACTAAATATGTAATTGCAGTAAAGGAAGCAGGAAATATCAATCAAAGAAGAAAACAGACACTACTTGTGGGTAGGGTCTCCACTGGCCAATACTCTACCCAATCCTTAACTTAGTGTGCTAATCGCTAAAGAAATTCTACGCTGATAGAAAAGGCAGTAGTGAGTCTAGCTAAATCCTGCACTCCCATTTACGAACTTCACACTCACACTCACGTATCCCCTCATGAATTTCACACTTCACTCCACTTAGAACTCACAGAACACACACAATGCTCCAAGGGATTTATCTCTCTCGCAGGGGAAGCTGAAGATGACAAACTACAATGACTCTAGGAAAGGTAGACTTAAGCATGAGGCCTTACTTGGGTGCGACATTCATACACCAAACGGAGAGGGAGAGCTTCCTTTGACGTGGAGGACGGTGCTTCGGTGTGGGAGAGTTGTCTCCCGTGTCGTTTTAGTGAGAAATTAATGACTACATGACAAACATTTTATTATTTTAAACCACTTTATTCACAGAACTGAGATTTTTCGGACGAGGGAGAGTTTCCTTGCCTCATCCGCGTTCGTCTAAATCCTCATTTTTTCTGTTAGAGCTACGTTTTCGGACGAAGGAAGTCGTCCTTGCCTTCATCCGCGTTCATTCAAAACTTTCCAAAAATTGGACAGATTTGATTTCTTTGTGACCGCTATCGTACGCCATCGTCTGGGATCATCCGAAAACTAGGGTTTACAGGTGACAGACGATTTTGCAGAGTCTTGTCCTGCATCGTCCCAAAACTCGGGGATGACGTGCAATGCATTTTCAGATGCAACCCCTAGTCCGCGTGCGTCAAAAATCTCGATTACACCATTTATCCACTGCATCCGAAATCTCCATTTCCACCTTTTATTCACCAAATTTTCATACTTCAATTATTCCACAATATTTACCCCATATAAACACAGCATGAATTAACGTGTATTATCATGTAGTGTAATATATTAATTATTCCAAAAATTAATTACATCACATACACGGGAAAAGTATTATCAGGGTCTTACATTTACTACTTAAAGAAACGAGGAGGATGAAGGAAATGTTGGAATTGTAATGTATTATGTACATGCATGTTATCACGTTATAGGAATGAGAATTTTGGATAGTGATTAGCTATTGACAATTATGTGTTATTGAGGAATAGGTATTGTGAAGGCTAAACGGTGTGCTAAACGCTTTAAGAAGGCGAGGTAAGTTGATATGCATGTGCTTTGGTCTTCGGACATCGCAAGAATTAGGATTGTATGTTGACTGTTTACTAGATTTAGGTTCTTTACAATTTTGATACGAATAATTCTTCAAGGATTTTAGGTATTGATATTGATATGCTTCGAGAATTGTATTGTTGTTTATTATATGTTTACTAGAATTATGTTCTTTTAATGATATGTTTAATAGATGAGCATGCTTAGAGATTATAGTAATGATACGATAGACACTGTATTCATTCATGAGCATGGTACGCATCATGGTTTTCAAAAGATTACGGAAATGATTTTCATGCATGATTTTGAAAAAGAAATGGATACTAAAGAAAATGAATGAATGAACGTATATAGGCGTATAGGAGTTCAGGAGAAAAAATGATAGTTCATTAGTGGTGACACTCCTAATGGATGTATCTCCCCATGAGAGTGATGGTTAAGCCATATGGACCATAGGATGTATCCTTTCTCTTGTACTAGAAACCCCCATCCGTTGCACAAGAAAGGAGAATGATGACGGTCATGGTGGGGACACCCTAATGGATGTATCTTCTTGAGAGTGACAGTTAAACTACCTGACCATAGGATGTATCCTTTTTCTATAACAGAATGTAACGAAATGAAATGTAAAGGAAACAGAAACATAACAAAAAATCGAAAGATAAAGACTAAAACGTAAAAGAGAAAAGAAAAAGAAAATAGAAACTGCATATGAGTTTTAAAAGCTGCATGACACGTGCATTTTATAGTTTTCTTTTATATCACTTACTAAGCATTAGACTCATTAGTTTAAGTCTTGTTGATGTAGGTACACAGGAAACAAGTTAAAGAGCAGTTGATGAAGGATTTGCACGCACGAATCTTGTGGCTGGCTAGGCTAAAGGTTTTAAAGAAAGAGAAATGATTTTGTAAAGTATTTGAATTGTAAAAGGTTGTATTATACATTCTTTCACTGTGCTTTACAAAGTGCTTTAAGAAAAAGATTTCATATATTATCTTCAAAGTCTTTCGTTGTTTTATAGAAGAAAGAAATTTTCAAAAGTTTTAAATTTCATGCATTTTAAAAGATAATAAAAAAAAATCGAGTCTTTACCATAGATGTTCCCAATACAATACATCTATCCATTGCATTCTTTAGAAAACAAGTTCATTTACATCTATCTATCAGCATTCATTCCATCCATTGAATAAGTTAATCGCATTCACTTATTTATAATGCCCAATCATTTGCCTTAAGATCAGTTGCATCAAGAGAAACCCAAGTTGGCTGATTGAAAGTGTGGCGATTGATTCTCGTAAGTTTGTATGTCCCCACATGTTGGTTGTATGGACGTCCATGAGCAATCCTTGGACTTCCATACAGTGAACATGCAAGGACATACAAAGTTATAGAAATCAATCACCACACAACCCAATCAACCAACTTGAGTTTGTCTTCATAATGATACAAATAAGACAACAATTACTAAAAAATGAGTACAATTAAGTTACTAAAAAATGTGTACAATTAAGTTATTAAAGATAAATGAAATAATACCATTAAGCCACATGCTATGTCATACAAAGCGCACATAGTTAGAATAATGTTTGAAAGTGTAACAATTTACTCATTTGTGTTTCGACAATAGTGGTAAAATCCATAAATGTGTATTGTGAGCATCCTCATACGCCACTTCCACTTTTGCTTCTGGCCCTGCCATTGCCACTTATCTCACTGATGGCTGAGCCTCCACCTTTACAAAAGTGAGCATTGTGGCTCACACCCTAACACCGGCTATATGTCATAGAAACATTTCTCTTGCTCAAGACTGTTTGACTATGGGGCTCATCTACACCCCTCACTCTTTGTTTTTGAGGCCTCCCTAGGAGTCTTTTAATTAACGGTGGTAGAATTAGATCCTGGTCCGTTTTAGGCCACATGTGTTGGGCACTGATAGGTTGGACAAACTAGGAGTACATCTTCATAAATGTTTCCCTCTAATTCCATACATGAACATAAACCTCAACTGACATCCTCATAAAATATATACACGGGATGACATGCACGCAAGAGATTCTAGTCAACTACCACTGATAACAATTACTAGTGTATCTGTCCAAATCGACTATGTATCGTTCGTCACCTTAACTAACCTCAAACCAACTAGCTTTTGCAATTGTTGGACACCAATTTTGAGTTGCATGCTATAGCTTGGCAAACTTCTTTTAGATATGAGGACACAATAGGTCAATCAAATCAACCATCTTTTCATGTTTCTTACTGATCCTACACATGATGCATGTTCTAATCATCTCAAACATAGTCAGAATCCTAGGCTGATAGGAGGCAGGCGTTGTAGGACTCACTTAAATTGTTGAGGCTTATGTCACACTTTGGGTTGGAACTGAAAACATGTGTTGCCCAAAACGTCGAGTTGATGTTTCGCAGATAAGTGTGTGCTACTGGTCAACCATAAATAGTTTTTTCATCTTTTTTTCAAAGTTCGTTGATGTTATGGCCCTAGCTACCTTCCACATGGCATCCTTGTACAACTTGCCTTGAAATTATTTTTTGAAATTGGCATACAAGTGTCGGAGGTAGAAACGATGTTCAGCTTCTAGTGCAAATTGTTTGATAGCAAGCACCAACCCTTTCTATTGGTGAAAAATAAATGTCCATCCCCTACCCAAATAACTATCTACATCCATAAGTACTGGATAAATTCCATCATTGCCATAAATGCTGACGGCTGTGAGCAACTAGCCTAGACAGGACCCCTTCAAGTGTCAATCATCCAAGCAAATGACAGGTCTACCATACTCTAAGAGACCTCTCTTGCATGCAACCTAACACATGTACATCCTTTGAAATATTGGATAGAGCATAAAATCATTCTTATCTATGCTAACCAACAATGTGCTACCATGATTGCATCTCCAAATCTCTTCTTCGTACGCCCATAGTTGCTTATATTGTTCATCACTGTAGCGCCCGTTTCTTTTCCAAAGAAATCATCGTTATCATAAAACCTTATTTGAAAGCCATTCATAATAAAACCATACACGATAAAAACACTTGAAGTGGAAAACCTTTCATTTAAACTACTATGTAATCCTTGTCAACTCTCAAGTATAGAAAGTCTCATACAATATACATGAAAAATCCTTCATTTGACATAAAGAAAGCCTTGTATCAAAATAGTTTTTATCATGAGTAATCACAAAAGTTGGATGATACCCTCCACCGTGAACCATGGAAAATGACCAACAACCACCAAGTCCTCTTTATGGGTGAGTTTCCTCCACCTGTACGTCATCTAGGGTAAATGCTCCCATTTCTTCCTTACCTATAATGCAAGACTCATTTATAAGTCTAAGACTTAGCAAGTAATCCATGTGACCATGAACTTGATGTTTTATGACTTTATTCCATCTTTTTCTTTCTTTCTTGTTCTTCATCTTTCTTTCACTTTTTGGACATGAGTAGGCTCAACAGCAGAGGGACACACCACTTTTCTCCACCCTTTTGGGATGTCTCCACCCTTTTGGGACATAGACTCCACCCTTTTGGTAGTCCTCTATTAGTTGCTGTGTAATTTAATGCACAACGACCTAGTGGCCCTTTTGGGCCAGTTAGCCCCAGGTTGCAACGGAAGCAAACTAATGAGCTAAATGTCCCACTAGCCCACCCTTTTGGGACACTTTGTCCTCAGTCACCATTTACGTACATTCATTCTTCTTTTATCTTTCTTAAATGCAGACCCATGCATGAACATACATCATAATGCAACATGTACATTTCTACAGCATGTGCAAATATCAAATCATATAAACAATAAAACTTCAATGCCCTTTCTCCATTATGAACAAAGCCATAAATTATTTATGACCCAAGCTTCCTCCTATGCTATGGTCAAGAAAGGCAGCAACATGAATGTTTTCCAATGACAGATCTTCATTATATATATAAAATTTAACATCAAGTGACAAAACTTAAGTTCTCAAAATCAATTATCCAGCAACAACGAAATAGACGCACCCATATCAATAGGCTATTAATGTCAACAATATATATATATAAGCAATAACAAAATAGTGGACAGAAGCCCAACCAACAATGTGTAAGTCCTCTATGATGTCCATCAAGCAGTAACCATAATGAAGATATAAACTCAATCAACAGAACATGAGCCCCAATAATGTTTATCAAGCAGTAACCAACATGAAGAATGTAAGTTCAATCAATGGAACCAACTCCCAACAAGGTCTATTAGGTAATGACCATTTGAAGATATAAATAGAAAATGAGTTTCAACAGAGTTTATCTATAGTAACCAAAATGAAGAAGGTAACTTTAATCAATAGAATAAACTCCCAATGGTGTCTATCAAAATAAAACTAAACCCAATCATCTGAGCATAAACATCCATTTACATCTATTAAGCAATAACCCAAAATGCAAAACAGGACATTACATCTATAGAGCAATGGCTCTCAACAATGGCTATCGGCAGGAACCAAAATAAAGGACGAAAACTAAATTAGCAAAACATTATATCTCAACAATATCTCTCAGGCAGAAACTAAATCAATGAATAGGAACTAAATTTGCAAGCAACATTGTTCTCATAATGTCTACTGGGTAGGAACAAAATAGGAACCGAATTAAAACCAACAGAGCAGTACTTCCACAATGTTTTTCAGATAGTAACTGAATTGAAGAAACCAACTCAAGAAATAGAGCAAAACTTCTCCACAGTGTCTATCAAACAGTAATGTAATGGAAATCATTCACCCCAATTGACAGAACACTATTATCAACTACATTTATCAAATCAGTACACAAAAATGGAGGAAAAAATCATCCTAATGCCTTGCATTGTAAGGCCGAGAGGCCAAAGAACATACAACGATTACTCACCTCTCAATAACGTGGAAGAGAATTTCTCAATTGACCACTTCTGTAACACCCTGATAATGTTTTCCTCGTATATGCGATGTAATCAATTATTGGGATAATTAATATATTACATTGCGTATCTATATGTGTTAAATTGTGATGTGTATTTATGGAGAAAATATTATGGGATAAAACTTTAGTATGAAAATGGAAGGAAAAGATATAATGGACGAATTCGGACGCAGGCGGATGACACGGGGACGAGAAATGTCATATGCAAATGCATGGAATGTCGTCCCTGCATTTTGGGACGATGTAGGACGAAGCCCTCACATCCTAATTTGTCCCCTATCTCTAACTGGACAGTTTCAAATGTTGGCGGATGAATGCGGATAAACACTGTGATTTTGAATCTGTCCAATTTCTTGATAGTTTCGAGCGCATTCAGATGCGGGATTCAGACGACTTCCTTCGTCCGAATGGCAGATTCGGACAAACGCGGATGAAGGCAAGGAAGCTATCCTTTTTCTGGAAATGCAAATCTGCCTAAAGAATAGTCTTTTTTGGACACATGCAGATGAGGCTAGGACGACTCCTCTCGTTCGAAACGTCCCAGATCTACAAAAATTAGGGATTTAAATAATAGAGTTCTTGTCATTTTGTCCATTAAAACCCAGTGAAGAGACAATAGAGACTCTCCCCCCACACCAGACCTCGCCTTCCCCACGCTAGACGGATGCCCTCCCTCTCCGTTAGGTGTACGAGTGTCAATTTCCAGATAAGGGTTGTGTTTTAAGTTGCCCTCCTTGGTGTTCTCTGGTATTTTTCTCCAACCTCCAACTTCTTTTGTGAACGTCAGAGCTTCTCCTATGAGCGAGAGTCTTCCTGCGAGAGAAACCCTTACAGTAGAAATTGTGAGTGACTGTGAGTTAGTGTGACTTCTTCAGTGTGTTACGAGGGTGGGGTTGGAGCTTTGTAAGCTAGGAGTTTGCTGTCCATGAGTTGATTTCTTCATCAAGGGTAAGGATTGGGTAGAGTCTTGGCCTGTGATGGCCCTACCCACAAGTAGTCTACATGAGTGGTGTTAATTTCGTTGCTATTAATTTCTTGTAAATTCCCTTATTACAATGAAATGTTGTACGTTGATAGAAAAGTGTTGAATGTTTACTACTTGAATGAAAATCCCTAACATCAAGCCTTGAAGTGTAGAATGATGAACTGAAGATTTCACTATGGTATGATAATCATGAATGAGCTATGAATTTCATTGATGATGATTCCCTTTTGTGAATACATGCTATTGTTTTACTTGCTATAACAATAGGTTAATACTGCCCTACTATTAATAGTGTTGAAATCTCTGGATTGCTGTCACAATAGGTTAATATTGTCCTGCTATTAATAGTGTTGAAATATCTGGATCATTAGAAGTCATTACTCCGTTAAGTTGTGCATTGTCTAATCAACTAGATTAATAACGATAACAAAGATAACTAGGATAATATTTGTAATGATTGAGCATGGTAAATAGGTTAATAATGGTAACAATGAACTAAGTTACTAACTCAGTTAAAGTTATGCCATTAAACCATATTTTACTCTGAGTGAATACTATCCCAAATGCTTAGAAATTAATTATGCCATAAAATGCATAGTAAGTGATCGAGTATGTTTTCGCTTTATTGTAACATCAATGTTTATCTAATATTAAAACCATGCTAGCTCATTGTTATATTCATCGCTTTACTCATTATGTAAAACCATGATATTCGGCTATTATGTTCGCTGTATATTTCGCTTTTAGAAGCATGCTAAATTTCTGTTTTCTGCTACTGCTATATTCTAAAAATTTAAGCATGGTAGTTTAAGTTCACTATTTCAATTCGCTACTATAATTATTCTTTTTAAATTTCTGTTATTCATTATTTTGCTCTGTTTAATTATTCATTATTTTAGAATGTATCAACATGCATCATGATAATAGAAACAAGTAGGAAGTGCCATTTTGGGGTGGTACTCATATGCATTACATGAGGAAAAGAATGAATGAAATGAATGAAAGAAAAGATGATGGGGAGTTGGGGGGCGGATGGGTAGTTCGGATTTTGTCTGGTAGCTAGGCTACACCCCTACCTTGTCGGGAACGAGACTAGCTATACATAAATCTTTTGAAGATCAAATTATTGAATTGAAGAGCATGAATGATATTTTGAATGCTACGATAAAATCTTATGAATTTGATATTGGTGAATTGAAATTGAAAAATGATGATTTAAATTCTATTTTGCTTAAATTCACCAAGTGCAGCAAAATTTTAGTAAGCTCTTAGGTAAGCAAAGGGTTACTTTTGATAAAGCCAAAATTGGCTATCAACCCTTTGCTAAAAAGAAAAATTATACTAATTTCTTTGTTAGCCCATCAACTTGTAATGTTTGTAATTGTGTTGGGCATAAGTCTTTTATTTGTCCTTTGAAATTAAATATTAATTCTAAATCTAATTTGAACTATAAATTTGTGTGGGTTCCTAAAGGAACCAAACCTCTAACAATTAGACCCAAAAAGATTTGGGTACCAAAGAAAGCGAATTGATTTTTGTTGTAGGTTGGAGGTTCTCCCAAGAAGTTTAAAAGGATTGGATGATTGAGCATCCAAAATGCAAGAGGAGAAGCCTTAAGAAATGCCTCCAATGCGGTAAATGGAAATATACTTTATGGAGGTACACAGTTTTGTTGATTAGGCTTGTTTTTTATTTTGATTTATTGAATTGATAGTATGCAAATAGGTTGGATTGATTTTAATCTTTTGTGATTGATATTGGTTAAATATCCTTATGATAGTATTCATTTGTTTTAATTTTGGCTTATATTCGATATTGATTCTTGATTTGGGTTGAATGTCTCTTGTGAGGTCTCTAAGTTGAAATTGCTATTCTTTCTCAAATTGGTATGTAGTTGCTTGAATCCAACAAGTGATATAATGAAGTGCATATGTTTAAAGGATTGTTGGATATTTAATTTTGATGGTAGATTTCTCCCTTGGTATTGAAATTGTCATTGATTTAGGGGAAGAAAATAGAATTGTTGAGATTTGATTTTGATGATTGTAGTTCTCATTTTTGCCTATTGATATAAATGGGAGAGCTAATTGTTTGGATTAAATTGTTGTGCCTATTGAAAATTTAAGGTTCCCCAAATTCTATGGTATGCATATGGTCAAAAAGAAGGAAGAAGTTTGTGTATTTGGTTTTCAAATTGGTATCAATAACTTTTCCATTGATTTGAATCTATTTCAATTGGTATCCCCATATATTTGAATTTGTGCATAGAGATAGGAGGAGAAAATTGTTTTCAACTTGAACTCATTCATGATTTTTTTGTCAGAGTGGTATCTTACTTGTAAATGGATGGTTCTTTATTTTTTGTTTCCCACAAATTATACTTGGTGACAATTTTAAAGGAGGAGAAAACTTAAGTTTTGTGTTTATTGCTCTAAGGGGGAGAGAAAAGATTTAAATTGTGTTATATCCCCAATGTTTTTGTTTATGTAATTTGCATAGTGGGAGATAATTTGATTGATATTTTGATTTTAAAATTTGGTATCTCTCTTATGAATGTGGTTTGGTTTTAATTGAGAATCATCAAGTGGTATCACTAGTTTATTTCTTATTTCTACAAGTGGTATCATTGGTTAGAAATTTGTTTTGATAATGGTTGCATCAATTGGTATATCCTTCTTGAGGATTTGAATTGAAATGAATTGAATGTTTAATTTCCCTCATTTGGTTGCTTTTGGTAAAAGGGGGAATGATTTTTAGTTTGATGACTTTGTTTTTATGTTGCCCTCCCCAATGGACTCTTTTTGATTATGACAAACAGGGGGAGAATGTTGTATAAGTTGTTATGAATATAAGGGAGAGTTGAATAACATGTTGATAGTATCCAAGAATCACTAAGATTGCGAACTCAAATCTGTCCAGAAAATTGTGAAATCCAGACAAGTGAAACTAAAATAGCAAGAACTCCCAATTCCCGCTAGAGCTTTAGCTGGAATTTGGAGGATATCAATTTAACACTTTCAGCTAACTTGTGTCAAATCATCGTCACAAAACCACTCTGGATTAGTAGTTATAACCGAAACAACAGAACCCTGAAATTAGGGTTTAGAGCAGTTCAGATTTGCAATCTGTCTTCTAATTGGAATAACTCGAAATTCATACAGCCAACAGAAGCCAAATTTGGAGGGAAAATAATTTACTCAAATTAGAACAACTTTCTAGAAGGGACCAAATTGAAACGAATACGGTAAGAGTCTCAAAATAGGGCCTCAATTCGGAATTCCAGCGCCCAGAAAAATTAACAGATTCAGCAGTCACAAATCATTCCATCAATAACTCACTCCAACTTGCTTTTTATGAACGAACAACCAAGGCAGACCATCAACATCCAAATAAGAGCACTTCAAAGAAACAAATAACCAAAAAAATAGCAGGAAGGACCTTCAAGAATCGAGAATGAAGTCGAGGAGTCCGTGGACCTCCTAGTGAGAGGGACAACTTGCAGTTTGTTGAACAACAAACACTCTCCAAGGTTGGAAGCTTATCTTTACCTCCACGCCACAATCCTTACCACAAAGATAAGGGATTGGAAGAGATAATAACCCTAAAATTGCAAGGAAAGGAAGCTTCAAGAACTCCTTGCAAGGGGGATGGAAGAATTGGCTCAATGGGAGGGGGTGGCCGCGGCTATGCTCTCCAAGAGAAACACAATTTTCTATTCAATCTTCAACTGGTTCTTCCATTCGAAAATAGGGTATGTAAAACCCGAAGGTTTTACAACAAAATCATAAAAAGACTAAAATTTCCCTAGGTAGCAAAAGACTAAACAAACCCTTAATTAAAACAACAACAATAAAATCTGAGTCTAAGTTTTTCTCTCTGAAACAAAGACATTTGACATAACACATGGAGCCCAAATACAACGTTCAATAGCTCGTTCGAAACCTCTAGATGTTAGTTACATTTGGTATGAAGGACTAAAGTTGAAAAGACGTCATCCCGATGGTCAAAAATCCACTTGAACTGTCGAAGGTCAGAATCTAGGCGGAAAAACAGCTCACAATTATTCCCCAAAGATTGTAAAATCTCCATTAACCCATATGCCAACTCCAATGATGTTTATTTGATTGAAAAACCTGCAAAATAAAGAAAAAAGTTAGAGAATAAAAGAGCCCCTGGCTCGGGCTCAAGTTCCGGAACTTGGGGCACATCACATGTTTGCATGAATTTAAAGGTTGATAAATTGCATAACTTAAAGGGGAGAAATCTAATATGCAATAATACTTGCACATGCTTAGATTTAGGAATAATCAACTTATTGGATTTTGTCATCATCAAAAAAAGGAGATTGTTAGTCTTTTTGTTCGGCTTAATTTATTTTGATGATGATTATTTTGATAAAAATAATAAGTTGATTATTGTATTTGTATGGATATTATTCATAATGGTTTTATCATATTATTTATATATGTATTTATTGGAAGTACCCTCAAAATGAGTATTATAATTTGCTAACATGTTTATTTAAGTCTATGTAATGAATACATATCGTTTCGAGACTTAGGAAATTCAAGGAAAAGAAATAGGAGTGTTGTGGTCAAAGTTGCGGACAAAATAGGAGACCAAAATTGGGTTTTGGTCTTGCGGTCATGACGCGGTCGAGGGTCCGGTCGAGGGACGTGATCGAAACACAATACAGAGTGCTCTTGGCTTTTTAGGTCAAGATGTGGTCGAAGCCGCAGTCGAATGGAGCTACCGAAAAACATCACAAATTGCTTCTGTCCATTTTGTGCATTCTGCGGTCATGGTGCGGTCAAAGGAATTGGTCAAGGAATGCAACCAAAGAGTAAACAAAAAGCTTCGAAGTATTTTGGATGAGACGCAGTTGAATATGCGGTTGAGCTATGCAACCAAAAATGTGCAGAAATGTGTAACGGCTATCTTCCAATGGTCTAATTTTCAAAGGATAAATTTACAATAGCTACAAGCGGTCTACCGAAAAGGAATGGGTCGACCAAAAATGTACAGCCTAAAAATACATAGAAGCACTCCAAAGCTCAACAACAAAACTGAGAATTGAGGCAAAGCTTTGCCGAATATCATACTCAATTCTAGATCATATTTGTGATCATTGTAATTGTAATATTTCAAATCTTCGTTGAGCTGAAAGTATAGCTTGAGTGATAATTTTGGGATATTAGGAGCTAAGTTGGACAAGTAAAGGTATTGGTCAAGAGAAATGTAGTTAGAATAAGTGAATGGATGATACCCCGTTATGTTTATAATTAGTTTAAGGGAATGATTGAGGTTAAGTAAGGAACTGTCTGATGGTATTCGAGTTAGATTAAATGATATCAAGTGGATTGATAGCCAGTGGGAATATTAAGAGAAAATATATTTGGATGCATTTGGACATACTAAGTTGAAAGTATAGGATTTATACCACTTTGAGACACATTGGATTAAAATGAATGGTGAAATATATATAGTATATGTTGAAGATTATGTTATTTGGAAGAATGAATTATAGTTTATTAGGAAGTATATATATATATATATATATATATATATATATATATATATATATATGTATATTGTTTAATATATATATAAGTTGGAAAAAGGATTTTGGGTGGCGGATGATTAAAAATGGGTATGAGATTTGTGGTTGATTGGTTAAATTTTTTATTGATGGAGATCAACTGCAAATCAAAATGGAGATCAACCTGCAAAATCAAAATGGGTATGAAAAATGGGTTTTGAAAGTGTGGTTGATCATGGTAAAGTGTGGTTGACCATGGTCAAATCAACTTGATTTTTGTTAAAGATGAAGTAATGATAAATAACGTGATTAAAACATATTTCATGTGAGTTTAAACTGCGGTCGATCGTGGCGGCAGTTCGGCAAAGGGAGATCATCCGTCATGATCGTCTGCATTTCAAGAACAAAGGAAAGTGTAGTTGATTAGCTAAACAGTGGTCGATCGGTTTGAAGGAAATGCATGCGACTACCATTTATGTAGAGTGATCTGGAGAGTCTGGTATGTATAAAAGTTGAAGGAAACGTCGTCGATTGAATGTCTGAACGTATGGAATCGAAGGAGACAATGTTTAACACGGCTGAAGTTGAAAGGTTTGGCATTTTATACGTTGGAGCATCAAAGGAGTGGTATTGAATGCATATGAAGATGAAGGGGTTGACATTTTGTGCGTTTGGAATAATGAATGGTTGTTGGTCATAGATGACTTAACCTTCTGTCTTCACAACGGATGGGAGCTGTAGAGTCTGTTGTTGCCTATAAATTGAAGGGGTGGCATGATGAATTCACAGAGTGGAAGAGTGGTGTTATTCTGCCGAATTGGTTTGAGAGTGATATTGCCGTGAGGAGTTCTGGAGATTTAAAGACAAGGAGAGAGAAGAGTTTGGGAGAAAGAGAGAGAGGGCAGTAAAGGTATTCTAATGTTTTTGTTAGGTTTATTTCCAAAGAGTTAAACGAGAGAGAAAGTGAGACTGTGAAGGAAAGGGTGAAACCGAAGAGTGAAATATAGCCATGGGGTTCTGGCGAAGAACTCTCTTTGGTTTTTGACTCTTGTTGCTGGTAAGCAAATCTTCAATCACTTTTCTCAAGGAGTTGTTGTGGGGAATAGTTTATGTCGTCCTTGTTATATATTCTGCTTTGGATGGAAACTGGTTACTTCGTATGGATAAGCATCTTATTGGGAATATATGATTAGGTTGTTAGTTATAATATGTGATGTATATTGGCATGAATAAATTAGATTATTGGAATAGTTAAGGAATGTTGAACTGAAGGATAAGGTTGGAATAATTATTGGATTAAGGTTTATTGCTGTTAGAGTAAGTAATTAGGTTAAGGAGATTGTTGGGCTATGAATTGTTAGTAATTAGGGTTATTTATTAGAAGATACTTATTTATTACTCATGTTATTAATAACTAGGCTTTTGTGAAGAATCTTAAAGTGTTAAACCATAAAGCTAAGGATTTCAAGTACGTGCTATTGCATGTGCTTTGTCCGAAATATCCTACATCTCAGGAAATTAGGGTTTTGTTTGGTGTTTGTTTTAAATGCATAAGTTATGTTATTGTATGGAAATGTATGTTGATTGCTTGCATGTTTATTAGATTTAAGTTTAGTTCCTTAGATATGATGGATCATATTTTAAGGATACAATTAAGGAACACGTAAGATAGGATTGTGTGCACAACAACGTTAAGACATGGAATTAGAAAGTACATGAAAATGAAATGTACGTAAACAAGCTGTGGACCGATTAGATACGCCCGACACAGATATCAAAGTAAATGACTATAGACCGATTAGATAAGCCCAGCACAAATATCAAGTAAATGACTGTAGATCGGTTTGATATACCCGACACAGAAGTCAACGGTGGTCCGGTTGGATATGCCCGGCACAAATTTTTATATGGTCTGGTTTGATACGCCCGACATATAAACAATAAACGGATGTTTATATGGTCCAATTTGATACGCCCGACATATAAACAGTAAACGGATGTTTGTATGGTCCGATTTGATACACCCGGCATATAAACAATAAAAGATAGAAATAGTAAAAAAATGTTTATATGGTCCAATTTGATATGCCAGACATATAAACAGTAAACAGATGTTTATATGGTTAGGTTTGATACGCTCGACATATAAACAGTAAACAGATGTTTATATGGTCAAGTTTGATACGTCTGACATATAAACAGTAAATAGATATTTATATAGTTCGGTTTGATACGCCCGACATATAAGTAAATGAAATAACGATATAAGACATGAACAGTAAAAGAGAAACGAAATAGAAAACCTTATGCAATGTTATAGTAATTGTATGTAAACTCTATGTTTTACGTTTATATCACGTACTGAGCGTTAGGCTCATAGTTAAGTCCCGTTGATGTTGGTAAGGAGCAGTCGAATGGATAAAGCTATCAATGGACATAGATGATGGAGTGTTATTGTGTGGATATTTGTGTTGTTGGCAACATTGACCAGTGGTTATGGCTCACGAAATGGAATAAATGTTTTAAAGGCTTTTAAATGTTTTATGACTTCAAATAAATATTTTAAGTTAATGTATTTATTTAAATGTTTGGTTAACACAATGGGTTTATGGTATTTACTTGTAAAAGACTTCCGCGGTATATTTTATATAATTAAGACTTCCGCTGTATATTTATGACTTTGGTTTTATTACGCAATGGTTTTACAATGGTTTTAAAGAAAAGAAAAATTTTATACGGAAAAGGTTACGGGATGTTATAGTAATCCTACTCTCCCTATCTCAAACTTGATATTTAAATTTGGGAGAGTTTGGACTAGTTTGTGAGCTTTAAATTTCCAAACACATTGTACTAAATTGTAATGGGTGACACCCCAAAACAGTCATAGGCTCGATTGACTTCCCGCAATAGTCAAGAAAAGGGTGATACACCAGAATAGTTAAAGGGTGACACCTTGGAATAGTCATTGTGAATGTTTTGATTGGCACCCGTAAGCCAATCTAGTTAACGATCTCCAAGTGGACTGTTGGAGTACGGATGTAGGCGAGATTTTTCAAACTACATAAACAATATCATTTGCATCTTTTAACCCTTACTCTTTACTTTTATGCTTTGAATTATATTTTGTATGCAATAAGTCACATAGGGTTTTAGAGAAATTAAATATCGCACGAAAAGATTAGAATATCTAATTAAACCCCCCCCCCCCCCCCCTTATCCCCTAGGTGTATATCGATCCGTCATGTAATAGGCTATATATTGCCACATATTGTAAGTGTTTTAGACATTTAAATTTGAATATTACAAGCTTATGGTTATTTCGAAAATAGGAGTGATTCCTTTTTCAACCTTTGATGAGTTACATTCAAAGTTCTTTATGTGTGTTATATCACATGATTGAGGTTACTTGTAAATTGAGTAGCCTCTCTTATTGGTATTCGTGCTCTTGCTTCTTGAAGGAAGAGTGTATAAAAAGGTGTCCAACATTCCAAAGGAGTTACATTGGTGAAGTCATCCATACAAGAGTGACACGAGACGACCTGCAAAAGGAAGTACGTGTTAGCAACCCACGAAGAATGACAGGGATGGAGATGTAGACCTTTGATCGGATCCGGGAACTATCTAACGTTAGGTTCACGGATTCTAGATTTTCGAAGAAAATCTACAAATCGCGGGCAATGGTTCGGTTTTCCCTCGCTCAAACTCCCAATGGAAGTTTGAAAAGGGAAAACTTACGAGTTAGCTCAAGCACCACGAGCTTGCTAACAAGGAAGTCCTCTACTTCGTCTCGGATTCGAAGATCTGGGGCGGCCGCTCGACGGAGTCGGAATCTCCTCACAGGGAAGGGAAATAGTAATATATTAATCTCGTCAAAAGTTGTCTTTCAATGCGTCTAACCATGGAAATTTATAACCTAGGTGATGATGAGTAGGGGTGATGGACGGTCAAGATGAGGCAGATGATGGACGGCCAAGATGAGGCATGTGGGTGGCAATATGCAGGCTCTTGGATGAATGTGGAATGAATGGCCGAGATTAAAGCTGGTGGAAGAACATGCATGGCGTACACGTGGCAGCTCCTTGATGTTTTCTTTGGGCTTGCTCTTTCCTTGGGCTTGAAAAGGATTGGACTTAGTCCATAACTCAATCATCACCATCTAACCTAACCAACAATCTAAATGCATGAATGAGTAAAGCTTATAACCATGCTTTACCCTCACAAAATAGGCTCAATGTTTGCCATGAAAATAAAAATAAGAAATAAATAAAAATATGCAGAATTGAAAGGTTACACGTTTGGGATGTCGGGAAGACAAATTCCCGTCTGATGAAGCTCATAACATTCACGTGTGTCCCAAGTCAAGACATGCACAGGTTGCTCCTTATCCGTTGGGACAACATCCCAAATAGAATCATCCTCGAAGTTAATACCTGCAAAAGAAACAAGATCATCAGTAATTTGGCTAAGTGACAGTAAGGACCTTGTTTGCGATCGAGTAATAGGCCTCGGCCCCTGAGGCATGTCAAAGAGTGTAAGTTGTGACTTCTTGCTATTTCCTGCCAATCAACTTCTTTAGTGCATATTTTCAAATCTGTGGTGTTTGTTTCCATTATTCTTGGAGGAGTTCTTCTTCATGTATCAAGAAAGTCATGGTCCAAATTTTGGATAGAAAGCTTTTAAATCAAAGGAGATATTGGTTTTCAAAGTCAGACTTTCCATAAAGAGAATTGCAACAAAGTGAAGAAAGATTCTAAAGAGCCGGTCGATCACCTTCTCTTCAGCTGACCGATCGCCTGTATTTTCATTTGAATCTGTCTTATTTTCCCTTCAGTCATTTGACGACTCATCCAGCCGCAATTTTACGGATGATCGAAATTGGCAGAATTGTGGTCATTCTCATTCACCCATTGATCAGTCGCTCCTCCGCCTATTCTAACCTTCAATCGATCAACTTCTTCATCAAGCCATCAACCACTTACAGGTTATTTCTTTACCTTCTTCAGCTGGTGCACACATATATTTTTTTCTTTGGTTTTTCCTTCGATATTTCCTCCACACTCTCGTATTTCCCTGCATATATCAATAACCCTTATACCTTACTTAAATTCTTATAATCTATTTCTTTATTCTTTTAACCCAATGGTCCTTCGAGGACTCCCCCTAATTCCAGCCACTGACATAAATCCACAAAATTCCCTTATAATATTCACCAAAATAAAAACATAATCCCACCTAATTCTTGAAAAATATCCCTATCCGATTATTCCATCTCAACAATAATATGACAAATTAGAGTACCAACATTCATCCCAAATTACCAAGCTTGACCTCCACAGTAAAAATTATTCATTCATAAACCAATTGCATCAAACTATTATCAACAATATAAGTTATCCCTTCACCATAAATTTAACATGCATGTCTAATAAAATTTTTGGTCATTACTGTCACCATCTCCTTCATTTAATTTCCAGGCTACATTCCTTGCCATTCTAGCAAGACTCGGGATAGTGTTGACATTAAAATATTTCTTGATTGTCTCAATGATGGAAGGAACATCCCACATGGGTTGAATTTTGAACTTATTCAAATATTGGTTTGCCACCTATTTGGTAGAAGCGTGTTTGTTTTCCATCTGTTATGCAAAGGTGTGAACCTTATTATAGCTCTTAATTTGAAACTTAAGTTCACATTTCATTTTTGAAGCGTGAATCCACCAACTGCATTCATCCTTTCATTTGGCAGTCAAACGATAAGATTCTCTTTTGACAAATTTTATCATATGCCAATTCTTTAATGCATAATCAACCAATTCTTCTCTAACTACGTTTTACAAACAGTACTTCTATCCTAGATAGAGATCTAAGGAGGACCATTCCAGTTGAGGAGGCATACTATCCACCCAATCATTATCTTCTTAATCACATATTGAATGAAGCTCCTTGTCTAGAGATGCCAAGATTGAATGCATCTTTATAACAGCTTCGTGATCAAAGACGCTTTGCTCATCGGCCTAGATTGCTGAAATAGGATCCACTTCCATTCCATAGTTAATGGATTCCTCATTGCTGGATGGTACAACACTCTTTCACTAAATTTGATCTTCAACACTCAAAAACTTTGATTTCTGGTACTCTTTTGCTCTTTGATGGTATTCAGAGATTTAGGGTTGTTGCTTGCTCTCACAAAGGATGTCATTTCCTCTTATATAGATGGTGCTAAAAGTTACTCAATGTCGTCGTTTTAAATTGAAGGACGTCCATGGCAATGAGGGAAGTCCATGGTAAGTTGAGGGACATCTCTCAATAAAAAAATAACATTGTCTCTCAACATCAATAGACGTCTACTAGCATCCACAGATGTCCTTCAATGTTGATTGACATCATCTTTTAGTATTGAGGGATGTTCATTGTTGGTTGAGGGACATTTATTATGGGTTGAGGGAAGTCCATTGTCGGTTGAGGGACGTCCGTCTTAAGTGAAGGGACATCCATTTAAAGTCAAGGGACATTCGTTGTGGGATGAGGGACATCTATCGTAAGTGAAGAGAGTGTGCTCCCATTTAAAAGAGCGTCTATCTTGCATTTGACCCCCTTCATCATAACATCCGCCATCGCTTTTTGAAGATGGCCATCCTCCATCTTGGTCGTCCATCCTCATTGAGGGACATTTGTCCCTGATCCAACAGGGATGAACCATCATCTGCCAGTACCTTTGGAGGATGGCCATTGTCTATCATGACCATCCATCCTCGTTGAAGGACGTCCATCTCTTCATCTAGTGCCCAACTTGGACATCCCTCTACCTTACAATGGCCCCAAAGGATGCCCCTCCTCGTGGATCAGCCTTGGATGTCCCTCGTCATTGAAGGACGTCTGTTGTTGATCCTTGGACGTCCCCGTTGGAAGGTCCTTTTTTAAGGAAAAATATGATTGCGACATTTGCCTCAACATTTTTTGATAGAAAACGTGACTGCGAGGTTTGCTTCGTTCATTTCCCATAGTTCAAGATTTTAGTTGTCCACGAAATTTCTTTAAGTTTGGGCTTGTCGCTAACCCCAAAGTTCAAAGTTTGTTCTGTTAATTTTTCTAATATAAATTTATATATTTAATCAGATCCACCGGATTATGAAGTAAATTTTTATTCCTCATCTATTTATTTTAATAGTATTTGGATGTAAAAATAATAGTTCAAAAATAATCTATGAACTAGTGACATATTGAAATTGGATTATTGTTCAAAACTACACATGTTACATGTTTTTGTGGGTATACATACATACATACATATATATATATCCTCACGACTTCCTCCGACCAACTCGAACTTTCAATATCTATCCTCACATTTGTTGAAGCAGAAAATGGCGTCGAATGTTGTTCAAGTGTTGAAGAAGCCTAAAGTGTCTCCTTCTGAGGCCGAAGGTGGAACACGCGTGTCTGCAGAGGCACAACCCATGGTGTTCAGCTCAACCTCAAAACAACAGTACAATAATGACATTATACTGGTGTTGTAATTATATCCAGGAGGGTAGATTTCAATGCTTTTGTTGACTTTGGATTAAAGGAAATGTTTGAAAGCATTGGTCTGTATGGATTGTGCATAATGGGGGGCGATTATTATGAGAGGGCTGTGAAATTATTTTACAGAAATTTGGAGCTGCACAGACTTGAGTTGAGGACATTTGTATATGGGGAACAAATTAGGCTAACTCTTAAGAAGTTAAATGAGCTTATTGGATGCTCCACAGAGGAGCCAACCGAGGAGTATTTCCATGTTTCCAAGGACCCAGACTTTGTAAAACGAGGGGAAGGTCTGGCATTGCTGAAGTAATTAGCTCGCAATCCTAAAGTCGTTGAATCTTTCTACCAGGCCAAATCAAAGGACCTGAATGCTAAAGCAAGAGCCATCCATCACATGATCACCACATAGTTTTGCCTCGTGATGGACATAGAGACCATGTCAGCTGCATGGATCTCTATGTGATGGAGAACCTCTATAATGGGAAGAGGTTCAACATTGCCTATGTCATTATTAATCAAATGAAGGAAATCTTGAGGAGTCCAAGGAAGAACCTCCCTTATAATTGGCTCATTCAACATATCATTGACAACAGCGGGTTGGCTGTCCCTCCCAAGGAGTGACGAACCAATGAAAAGGCACTTGACATGTACAATCAAGTGACATTGGCTCGGATGAGAATGTACAAAGTAGGAGGGGAGTGGGTATTCAAAGGAGTGGATACTCCATCCACTCAGCCTACACATCCTCCTTCCAGGTAGGCTGCAACTCCTCCATCACAATCAGCAGTAAAATTGCCTTCAACGTCAGCTGCACCTCCTCTTTCCATGCTGACTACACCTCCTCCATCAAATTCAGCTGCACAATTGCCTTCAATGTCAGCTGCACCTCCTCCTTCCACGTCCACTGCACTAGTTCTGTGAACGTTAGATGAACAACCGTTAGATCATGTGGAGATGGAGGATGATTTTGTTCATCCTATGGTAGACAATGCACCTCCCCCTCCTTAGTCATCGTCCTACATACTGATCAGTGAGGAGAGGTGGCAGTGGTAGTGGCTTGTCGCCAAGTTGGAGAGACAGGAGAAGCAACTTGACGAGATTCAAGCCACTGTACTTCAAATGAAAGAAGCCCAATCACCTCCTCTAGTAACCTAGCCAGCTCCTTCATCAGCTTCTCATGCATCTTCTGATGTCAGTCCAGACGAATGCCAATATGTCTTTTAGCTTACACGCACTTTTCATATATGCATTAGTACTGTTGATTAACAATGTGTTACAATTGTACAAGTCTCTTATCATCAGGCAATCGTCCCTCCTCTAACCCTTGCCAAAGTTCATAAGACATTCACAACGGGTCTTCCTTTCATGAAAGCAGTTTCAGGGCCTGCTTCACTGCTAAAAGTTCAAGTGGTATATCTTCAATTTGGTTTTGTACAATTTGTTGAATTTACACTTAAACTGATTTTTCATTGTAGCCTATGAAGTTGATGAACGAGTTTATCAGATTGGCACAATCAAATACCAAGAGTGATAAGGAAAGGTGTGGTATACTCTGCGGCTCCAAGTTAAGAAACAATATGATTTGAAAGTTATTCTCAGTTTTGATTGTATACTGAAGACATTGTGCGGTGTGTTGTCATTTTTAGGATAAAGAAGTCTGTTTAATAACAACCCTCTTCATTACAAAGCAATCAGGAGCTTCGCAAGGGTAAGAATGATTAACCAATGTACAAGACGTTGTTATTAAAACTAAATAAATAAATATCTCGCGTTCTTAACATGCAATGCATGTTATTGAATGAGGAGGAGATATTGGAGGTTCAATCGAATGAGGGACTGCTGACACTTGTTTGGATCCATGTAAGGCACTTGTATTCATTCATGCAATATTTTTTTCTTGTATAATATATGGATTTTATTTTAGACACACTCAAAGCAATCATGTTTCATGTCATCTATTAACGTGCACACATAGTATGGGTACCAAGTGATCCTACCGGAGTCAATTGCAATTGTCCTAGCACCTACAGATAAAAAATGGTATATTTTCTCACCCTGTGCTTTGAAATAAGTGACAAACTAATTTCGCCTCCCAATTGCAGCCCACATGGTATATTTAAAGTCTCGCGCTTAGAGGAGTCAGTGATTTTTGAGTATCCGCATCAAGGCTTCCATCTTCACGACCTGCACATACCAAAGGACCTTTACGAGCACACCACTCATGTCAAGATGAACCTAGACTTGCAGTTCAAGGTCATCGATATGTAGGGCAACCGATCAACAACTGTAACTTTTACAAAAACTTCAAAATCCAGAAAAAAAATTTCAAAAGTACAAGAATTGAAAAAACTTTTAAAAAGTGGCTCAATTGAGATTTTGTATCTATGTTTGTTGGTTTTGGATGTTGTTGTTAGCCTAAATGTGTTAGGCTTAATTATTTTGAAAATGAATATTTTGATTGAATTAATAAGTTGTTTATTGTGTTTTTTACGAGTATCTAAGTCCATGTAGTGTATTAATGTTATCTTTCTGGACGTTTTTGGATGCGACGTAGTCGAAGCTGTGATCGAAGACCTCCACCCAAATCATACATAGATTACTCCAGAAGATTTCAGACATGACACGGTTGAAGACTCGGTCTAGACATGCGACCAAAAAGCTTTACTGGTTCATCCTCGAAGATTTGGTCTACAACGGACATCCCTCGCATTAAGAAAGACGTTTGTCATGGCCTGAACGACGCCATCTTAAGACAAGAGACGTTCGTAATTGGTAGAACAACGTAGTCTTGTGGCAAGGGACATTCGTTATGGAAGAGGGATGTCCATCTTACTTGAGGGAAGAGAGATGTCTGTTATGGAATAGGGACGTCCATCTTAAGATGAGAGACAAGGACGCGGCTGAAGCGTCCGAATAATGTATGCTGTGTAATCCAGAGATTTTTGGACGAAACATGGTCAAAGCCACTGTTGATGACCTCGCCCGAAAAGCTACACAGATTACCCCGGATAATTCGGTCGTGGATGCGGTTGACAATGTAGACGAGGAATGCAATCGAAAGCCTTCATAGTGGGCTCCTAAGAGATTCGGTCGAAGCAATAGTCGAGGGAGACACAATTCGGTTGACCTAAAAAGAACAGAAGACACAACGACTAGTTTCCAACGGTTGGATGCGGTCGACCAGAAAGGAAGTGGACACTTCTGCTATTGTACTACATTCAACTCATGATAATAAAATCTTAATCTTATACTCATGATGATAAATTTTGGGGTATTACATACATACAATTAGGATACTAACAAATACATAAACAAATAGAATAGCAGTAATAGAAGCCCCATGGTTAAGGATGCGGGTGTTGGGCGACAGACTTCTGCAAATCACAAAAGTAATACTATGTCATAAAAAGTGCACATAGTTACAACAACGTATGAAAGCATAATAATCTACGCATCTGTGTATCAACAATAATGGTAAAACACATGAAGGTGTCTTGTGAGCGTCCTGCTCTGCCACTGCCACCTTCCATGCCAGCGGCTGAGCCTCCACCTTGACAAGAGCGGACATTGTGGCCCACACCCTAACAATAGCTACATGTCATGGGGACATGTCTCTTGCTGAGTACCGTGTGGCTACAGGGCTTGTTCGCATCCCATACTCTTCATTTTCGAGGGCGACCTGGGAGTCTCTTAACTGGCAATAGCATAATTGGATCCTGGTTCGTTTTAGGCAACATGTGGTGGCCACTGACAGGTCAAACAAAGGGGAGTACATCCTCATAAATGTGTCTCGATGATACCATACACGCACATAATCCTCAGCTGAAGCCCTTCATAAAATTAATGCATGGGATGACATGCACGCATAGGATTCCAGTCAGCTCTCACTAGTAACAGTTACAGGTACACATGTCCAAATCAACTACATACCATTCATTACCGTCACTGAGCTCAAACCGATTACATCCTGCAGGCATAGACAACAATTTTGAGCCACATGTTGTAGATTGGCAAGCTTCTTTTGGTCTTAGGACAGAACAAGTCCGTCGACTTGGCCATCTAGTCATGTTTCTTAACAATCCTACACATGATGCTCGTTCTAATCATCTCGAACATAGTAAGGATTTGTTTGTCTTGGGTTGGCAAGAGTTAGGAGTTGTAGCACTCACAAAAATTATTGAGGCTCATGTTGCACTTTGTAACAAAACTGAAAGCATGTTTGACCAACACCTCAGGTTGATTTTCTGTACATATCCGTGTGTTGTCTAGTTTATTCATATCCTTTTGATATTGTGATGATGTTGTGGCCCTAGCTGCCTTCCACGTGACACCTTTGAACAAATTGCCTAGAAATTGTTTTTTGAAATTGCAATACAAGTGTCTAAGGCAAAAGCGATGCTCAGCTGCTGGTGCATATTATTTGATAGCAGGCACCAACCCTTTCTGACGATCGGAAATAAATGTCCACCCCTGCCTATATCACTATCTAAATCCACAAGCAAGCAACACAAAAACCAGGTCATGGAGTCTCTACATTCTAATTCAACAAATGCCACAGCAACTGGATAAATTCCATCATTGGTGTCAATGCTGACGGTTGTGAGCAACTGGCCTAGGCACGACCCCTTCAGGTGACAGTCATCCAGACAAATAACAGGTCTGCCAAACTCCTTCACACCTCTCTTGCACGCATCCAAACACATGTACAATCTTTTAAATATTGGACTTGGACAGGCCGTCAGATCCAAAATATCTGCCACCAGCAACAATGTGCTACCGAGATTGGATCTTTGAATCTCTTCTACATACGACCACAACCACTTGTATTGTCCATCACCATCCCCTTCGTTAAGTTTCAAGGCTAAATTCCTGGCCCTTCTGGCAAGACTTGGGATAATGTTGACATTAAAGTCCTTCCGAATAGTCTCAATAATGGAAGGAAGGTTCCACGTGGGCTGACTTTTGAATCTATCCAAATATTGGTTTGCCACTCATTTGTAAGACGCGTGTCGGCTTTCCATTTTCCGTGCATATGTATGCACCTCATTATAGCTCTTAATTTGAAATGTAAGTTCACCTTTCATTTTTGAAGCGTGAAGCCACCAACTACACCCATCCTTGCACACGTCAGTCAACCGATGACATTTGCTTTTGAGGAACTTGATCCCGTGCCCATTCTTCAAAGCATAATCAACCACTTCTTCTCTAATTTCCTTCAACAAACTATACTTTTTCCCCAAACAGAGCTCCAAGGACGAACATTCTAGTTAAGGATGCATACTCTCTACACAATCATCATCATCTGAATCCCGTATTGAAGGAAGTTTCGAGTCCAGAGATGCTGAGATTGCATGCACCTCTATACCAGGTTCGTGATAGAACTAATGTTGCTCATCGGCCTCGACTACCAAAATAGGATCCATCTCCCTTTCGCAGTTAATGGATTCTTCAACAATGGATGGTGCAACACTCCTCAACGTCAAGTGATGTGCAACACTCATTAACTTCATTGTTCGCTTATGTTCAGGGAGTTAGGGTTTCTTGTGCTCGCAGGGCCGTCCTTCAGGATATAAAGTCAATCAAGAGAATGACCCTCGGTCTAAAACGAACGTCCCTTGTAACATCCCATTTTTCGTTTATAATTTTCATAAAATTTTGAACATTTTAAAATCCCATTAAAATATACTTTATTGAAAAACATCAGAGTATGTTACACGGAATAAAAACATTAAACTGTTTTGCAGAAATAACATAAATAAATACTTAAAATTCACAACAAAGTCTTCATGCATTTAAAATAACTTTTATTCATTCAGAGCCATAACCCCGAGGTCGTTTCGCTCATGGTAACACAAGTTTGCATTGCATCACACTTCCTCAACGTTCACTTCAACCGGCTCACAATCCATACCTACACCACAGGAGGAATAATGAGCCTATTGCCTAGTAAGGAATATAAAATGAAATGCAACCATAACCTCTATGACAACTTTACATGCTTAAGCCTGATACATTTGTAAGCTGGGTGAGAGTAACCTCTTCAGTTTCCGAACTCACCACATGGGTTCTTTTTTACGTGAGAGCAACCTCTTCAGTTTCCGTACTCACAAAAAACGAGCCCACTTACATTACATTCATTTACTCTTGGGTGAGAGCAACCTCCGTAATTTTTGAACTCACTGCCCATTGAGTAAGAGCAACCTCTTCAGTTTCTAAACTTACTCAAATGAGCTATTTTCTACGTGTGAGCAACCTTTTCAATTTCTGAACACACGTAGAAAACACCATTTATTATCTTCATTATTAGCTCATGCAATTCTATAACATGTCTACATGAATGTCACACACAGCAGTTCATATATCGCAAACAATACTACAAACAACTAACAAACAAATAGTATGCTTCAACTATAACCTTAATACTAAACACGCTTCATTTACAATATCACACATCTATTTCTCTATATTTGACGCATTATTTCTAGCTTATTCTTTAACAATATAAGTACTATCCTATGGTATACTGTAATGGATGTGGTATTTAAATTCATGTAATTATTGAATTAAGTGCAATATGAGTTATTGGCATTTTATAAAGTATTGGAATTTAAAATATATATATATATATATTTAAAGAAATTGTAGAAAATTAGACGAAATTTAAAGAAGGAGAGGGTGGTTGATCTCGGCGGTCGATTGCATCCTGGGAGATCGATCGGCATGATCAGCCAGTGTTGGGAGTCAATTTTGGCGGATGTTCAATGTACGGGTGGTCAATCATCCTTCAACTGAATTGATCAGCCGCCATTAATTATTAACATCTGGAGGCGATATTCAATCGCCAGAAACATTGAACGCTCGGCCCTTGGTTTCCAGTGTTGTCCAATGTCTCTCCCAACATTTTGTCTTCAGTGAATGACTGAAGAGTTGTTTAGAATGTGTATAAATAGGATGTGACGTGAAGTTTTTTCCTGGAAAAACTAGAGAATGAGGGAAACTTCACAAAGGGTATTCTATTTGAGTATTGGAAATGAAGGAACTATGAGTGTTCGGTTGGACTGCTAGAAGAAAAGGGAAGCGCAATTAGAGGTAAGGAATATTATGTGTGATTTGTCCGTATGGACCTACATCACAGGAGTAGGACTCTTGTGTTCTCTGCAATTTTTCATGTTATGTTACATGCAATTTAGTAAGAAAAGAATTGTCTGCTAGTATTCTTACTGCATGTTTCTTAGACGCATTCTCTGTGATGTTCTGTCTTCGTTAATAGTTCCCTTATTCACGTTATTATATATTGTTTTGATTGTCAATGAAGTAGATAATAACAGAATGAAGTTATAGCATAAAAATGAGTTTTGCTCTGCATGAATTATCGTTAACACTTGCAAATATTATTTATATTATGGGTTTTGTTCAGACATTTCTCATGCATAGTTATTCCTATAATTTAGATGCCTTATTAATAAACTAGTTTGTTTGTGATTGTTTTCCTGTGATGTTTTCCTTCTGTGAAGTGGCTTTAGTTCGTGGAAATGTTAGTTGTTGGGTTTGTCAATATTGTGGATAATGTAAAATAACCTGTTAATACAATTGGCAAAGAAAAATAAGTTCTGAATAGTTTTGGGTTGGTTTCTTAAGCATGCTCTCTCCTGTAGTATTATGTCTAGTGTTCCTTACCAATAAGTAGGTTCCTTTATGCTCTCAATAAAACAATGAATTAATAGCATGAACTCTAGAATAAAATGAGTGGTAATAATTGTAGTACAAGAGATATGTTAATTGTCATTGTTCCTTCATGCAAGTTGTTAATTATACCTTGTAATCATCTTAATTCATAGTTCTTAATAATGAAGATAATAATGGTGTTTTGTACGTGGGTTCGGAGACTTAAGAGATTGCTCACACGTAGAAAACAACTCGTTTGAGTAAGTTGGGAGATTGAAGAGGTTGTTCTTACTCAACGAGTGGTGAGTTCGCAGACTGAAGAGGTTGCTCTCACCCAAATAGTACTTAATGTAAATGTAGGTGGGTTTGTTTTTACTGAGTTCGGAGACTGAAAATGTTGCTCTCTTGTAAAAATGAATCCAAGCGGTGAGTTTGGAGACTGAAAAGGTTGCTCTCACCCAACTTACGAATATATTGGACTAATGCATATAGAGTTGTAATAGAGGTTATAGTTGCATTTTATTTTATATTCCTTACTAGGCAATAGACTCATTATTCCTCCTGTGATGTAGGTATGAATTGTGAGCCGACTGAGGTGAACAATAAAGAAGTGTGATGCGATGCGATGCAAGCTTGTGTTACATGCGCGAAACGACCTCGGGGGTTATGGTTCTAAATGAATAAAAGTTATTTTAAATGCATAAAGACTTTGTTATGAATTTTAAGTGTTTATTTACGTTATTTCTATAAAATAGTTTAATGTTTTTATTCCGCGTAACGTACTCTAATGTTTTTTCAATTAAGTCTATTTTAAATGAAATTTTAAAATGTTCAAAATTCTACAAAAAATTCATAAACAGAAATGGGATGTTACATATACACCACTTGAACATGAATTGAGGAATTATACTAATTAACTATTTTCATCATATAATTAATCTAATTTTTCTGTAATCATATAATGCATCTAAACATCTAATTTGCACTTTAGCAAACCTATAAATTTTATTTATTTACTTAGAAAATAACAATTTAAACTAATTATTTCTTTACAATTTATTACTAGATCTAACTCTCTTAATTTAATGTCTGAACTAATATTATAGGAACATAACAACTTAGACCACTAACTAACAGGAAATAAGGCCTGAATATATTATCTACCAATTATTTATATCTTCATTTTGTGGTTTTCCTACAGTTTTTCTTCCATTTTGATTCTTTAATCTTAAGGAATAGAAGTCAGAACGCATTGGAGAATATTAATCTATCAAGGATAAAAATACTACATAGAATATCAATATGCAAACCCATTTCTTCTTCACCACTGTCCATCAATATTTCTAATCATTTTCATTCATAACACTAGTAACCTAACGATGGAAGCAACATAATCAAAGAATCATCAGCGAAGACGTAAGTATTACAAAGAGCTCATCAGTGAACTATGCAAAGAATGACCAATAACAATAATTCTATCACATCAACAATTCTCCAGAAACAACCATGAAAACGTCAACAAATATTTTAAGAAAACTACACAAGCATCCTACTCTTGCCATACGGACAAACCACATGCGTTATTCTTTACCTCGTGTAGCTTTCCTTTCCCCTCAGTAGTGATCCTTCTCATTGACAGCAACCTCAAAATAATTTCACAGTGGCAAATTCTCTCTCACACCAGTTTTTCCAGAAGGAAAATTTTCCAACTTCACGTCCTATTTATAAACAATCTTAATGACTCTTTAGTCACTCACTGAAGACAAAACGTTGAGGGAGACGTTGGATGACACTGGAACATCAAAAGCCAAGCGTTCAGCGTTTCTGGCCAGTGAATATCGCTTCAAGACGTTCAAAATTAATGGTGGATGATCGATTTAACTGAAGGACGATCGACCACCATTATACAGATCGTCCGCCAATTTCTTTCTCCAGCAACACCGGTCGATCACCCAGGACGCGATCGACCGCCCACTCCATCTCATAATTTCGTCTAATTTTTCCTCAATTTCTTTATATATATATATATATCTAAATTCTAATACTTTATAAATGTCAATACTTTGCATTTACATTTAATTCAATAATTACACAGCAAAATACTTCGGACATTACATCCCTCGTATTAAGAAAGACGTCCGTTATGGCATGAATGACATCGTCTTAATACGTGAGATGTTCGTAATTGGTAGAACAATGTAGTCTTGGGGCAAAGGACGCCCATTATGGAAGAGGGATGTCCATCTTAATTGAGGGTATTCACGCGTTTTAAAGACGTGTGTGCCTTGCATGTGATTCTTCAACTGAAAAGAATTTGGAGTCCATCCTGAGCGTCTATTCCGATCCAGGTACGTCCCTCACTTGATCCAATAACCATGGATTGTCATCTGCCATCGCCTTTGGAAAATGGCAGATTCAATCCAGGCCGTCAATCACTATGAGGGATGTCCCTCACTCGATCCAACAGCCATGGAATGTCATCCGCCATCGCCTTTAGAAAATGGTAGATTCAATCATGATCGTCAATCTCGATAAGGGAAGTCCCTTGCTCAATCCAACGGCCATGGAATGTCATCCGCCATCGCCATTGGAAATTGACAGATTTAATCTTGGCCGCCAATTTCAAGTGGCAGATGTCTTTCCTTGATCCAATGACTATTAACAATCATCCACCATTGCGCGATAATCATTCCCGATGCCCGTCTGTCTTCCAACGGGCAAGAGGGATGTCCCTCACCCCCTGATAATTGACATCCTTTGTCTCCGTTCAACGGTCCTTCCCTTCAACGAAATGGAGGCGTTAACGTCAACGAATTTTGATCGGAAACGTGACTGCGAGGTCACCGACAAGAATTTTCCATTGTTCAAGGTTTTAGTTGTTAACATAATTTCTTCAGGGTAGGGTCTGCGGTGTTAATTTCTGTATTTTTTTTCAACTATCAAAATAATCAGTGAATAAGAAGTTATAATATTCTGTCATTTTCTGTAATCTTGTGGTAAATACGGTTACTAGAAACATCATTGACAGAAATTAGAAAGGAAAACTATTAAGCACATTACCACCCAAAACAACCTAATAGGAGACAGAGGGCGTAGCTTTGTTCTACTGCCAGACTTAGCAAAGCTGCAATCTTCCATCTTCTTCCAACTTTGGTTGAAATATATCCCACAAAGATTGCTGCTACAATAATATCCATCAGCTTTTTATGATTATTCAAGAAATTCACAAGAAATGAGAGACAAATCAAAAATATAAAATCAGATCTTTATGCTCAACCAATACAAAAAATAAAAATTGTATACCCTAAACCAAGTTCGTAGATTCTTCAAATCTCCCTTAAAAACACCCCCATTTTAAAAAAAAAGAACAATTAGCAAGTTACTAATACAAGTTATGGTCTCTTCCGTTTAAGATTTAACCATTCAAAGAAAAAGGGAGCTTATGCAAGGCACTTTAATGATGTTGGCTGTATGGCAATTGGCAAGCCAAAACACTTAAAACACTTTGTAGTTTTACCTTCAATCAACAATTCTATCAAAAAAATGTCACCTCCAAATCCTTATTTGGAGACATTACATAACAAAATTTCCCATCCCCAATTGATGTCGTGAAATTTGGTAATGAATTGCACTCCAATCTCTACAATTCTCGTCACTAATAATGAAACAAAAAAAAAGACACTCCTTCTAGACTCGGAAGGAAAAACAAAAACAATATTCACTCCCTCTAAACAAGTTCTTCTACTTAAGAAGCTCAAATAACATAAATTGATCAAATTCTCAATTAGATAAATGTACCGGATAAAAACACAAAACAAAGTACATCTCCAAGTTGCCTTCCTTTATGTAAATGCGTAAAGTAGTCGACATCGACATCTAAGGTAGATAATTAGCAGCGCTTAATACAGAAATATAAATAAATAAAGATCGAGATAGAACCTTTAGTACTTATATCAAATGCGAAAAGGGTAGAATGAAAGAAGAAAAATTTAAAATTTCCTCTTGTCATCATTATTGAGGCTGTGAGCAGAGAGGACCAGAGAGGCAACTGGCATATGGCGACGTGAGCCTTTCTGAATGAGCAAGGTAACACGGTGATGGGGGGTTCCTGGGGCAAAGGGACTTTAGGCGTCTGTCTTTCA
>CM039479.1:5544015-5588044 GCA_022433065.1 Begonia loranthoides | reverse complement strand
CTAGGGAATTGCAAATCTAAGGTGTCGCAAATCAAAACTGGCCCGTGCGCACAAGACGAACAATTTGAGGAGGACACTCAGTTCAGTTTGGTTTTGTCGGTTTTGAGAAAGACAAACCGACAACCGAACTGACTTTGTTAGTTTTTGATAATATGAACCAAATATCAGTTTTCCAATGTGAAAACCAATCCGAAGTGAAATGACCAGTTTCTGTTCGATTCGGTTCAGTTTTGCACACCCCTAATTTCCAACACTATCCATTATCCACATATTCCATAAATTCCTTTTAATATTCACCAAAATAAAACACAACCCTTCTTCCAATTTTTCATAGTTATAATCCCACAATATTTTTTTCCTAAAATATGTTTTATCTTTTCTTCATAACTAATACTTCCTATGCCAATAATAGTCCCACCATGAAAGTCCCAAAATTTCCTATTTAATTTCCATAATCATAATAAAATATACCCACTAATAGCTTGATTCGATAATTATTAAATACATCCTTAAGCATTTTAAAATTAATCCAAAAGGAATTTTGGTCGTTATAGTGGCAGCTCACCTATGAAAGCAAGGATGACCCAAGTGTGGGTCCAACCTATTCCAGTGGGGGTGCACAGTCCTACATCACTTTGGGAGAGCAAAAAATACATGGTTTATAAGTAGGGTTCTCCCCCTACCTAGTACAATGCGTTTTGGATTAATCCCAAGAACAAAATCATGTGGGATTTGTCCCAAAGTGGATAATATTGTACTAGAAGGACTGAAAATGTTACATTATCAATCAAACATCCCCTTCTAGAATTACTAATTCCTTTGCATGTTCGAGCATTGTGGTTTTCACTATAACATTTACTACACGTCATGGTCATGTGTTTCTTGCTTATTGTTGATCAATTTTGAGGTTTGTTGACATCCCTCACTCTCTTCTTCTTAGGCCTCCCAGGTGGTCTCTTGACTACTGGTGGCATAATAGAATCCAAATCTATAGAAAGCTATATATTTAAGCAATTTATTTGTTGGATAAAATAGGAATAAGTTATAAGGTACGTCTAACAATGGAAGCAACGTAGGAAAATATTTCAATGTTCTTCCTTATTAGTGAAATGCATGGGATAGCGTGAACACAATGTATGGCAGTCAGCTTCCACCAATTGCAACTACACTTACACTCTTCTAAGTCAACAATGTACATTTGATTGCCATCACTAACTTGAAACATTTGATCCTCTGAAGGCGTTTGACATCAATTTTGTGTTGCATCTTGTAATTTGTCTTTTTTTTTTTTTTTACATATATGAGAAATAAAAATATATAATATTCCTCCATTCATTGATGCCTCTTCGCAATTTGAGCCATCAAGCTTGATTTAATCATTTCCATCATGTTCAATATTGGCTTATCACGTGTTGGTAAGATGAAGGTATTGAATAAACCACTTAAATTGTTTAGAGTCATCTCACACTTCGGTATCTTACTAAAGGCATGTTTGGACCAATATTTTGGATTAATTGCACTTAAATATCTTTGGCTTACAATGTCAAATATGACTAGCTTCTTCATCTCCTTCTCAAGATAGCTGATGTTGTAGCAACTAAAGCATTCCACAAAGCTTTTTTATATAAATTTCCATAAAATTTATTCTTGAAATTTGTGTACAAATGGCGTATGCAAAATCGTACCTCAGCCTCAGGTACAAGCCCCTCTAGGGTAGGGACCAAACTGTACACATGATATAGAAAATGGAATCAGAAAATCATGAACTAAAGTTAAACTAAAACATTAATACATTAGAGAATTATATACTAAAGTTAAACATAAATACATAAAATACATGACACATATCTTTTGTTGGTCAGAATTGAATGCCCATCTAGAACCATGTGCACTCTAAACATCGTCTAACAACTCTAGAAATCACATCCACGAGTCTTTTAATTCAACCTCAACACTGCTATTGTCATGGGATGCATTCTTATTACTGTCCACACCGTTTGCTATTAGAATTTGACCAGGGTACTAACCTTTCAAATGACATCCATCCAAACTCATTCCTTGTCGACAACTAGATAAGAGTCCTCTTTTACATACATATAAGCACATGTAAACTCTTTGAATAAGAGAAATGGTGTAGAGTCCATCCTGTCCACAACAACGATGAAGGTGCTCCTTGGATTGGACCTTTGAATTTCTTCTACATAAGACCATAACTTCATGTATTGATCCTCTAAATTTGTGTTCTAGTCATTCCTCCTTGCCCTTGCTGATATGCTTGGCAAGTTGTTGAAATTATAGTCCCTCCTAACTCTCTCGATAATGAATGAGATTCCCCACTGATACTAAACTTTAAGTTATGGAAATATTGAGTCGCTAGCCACTTTGCTATTGCATGGCAACTCTCCATTGTCTGAGCACAGTGTGGACACTATTCAAGGTCTTCACTTGGAAAGTCTCTTCATTTTGCATTTTTTGTGCATGCATTCGCCAATTACAACCTTTATGACATGTAACTATTAGTCTAATTTTCTCATTTTTTATAAATCTAATATCATATTCGTTCTTCACCACATAGCTAGCTAATTTCTCCTTAATTTTAGTCAATAAACTATACATCATGCCCAAACATACCTCTAAAGAGTTCTTAGTTAATTATGATATGTTTTTCATATGCGTTTTGTGATGTGCCATGAGGACCAATCATGAGATCTCAATCAAGAAAACTAACTAATTATTGTAGTTTAATTTATTTCATAGAGAAAATGTGGCAAGAGGGTTTGGAGAGCCTCTTAACAACAAACATGAAAGAATGCCAAAGCACGTTATATGTAGAATTATATTGATTCTAAATTGGAGTTGAAGGCAATTATAATAAAAGATGACTTCGAAGTGAAGTAATATTTAGTTATTTATTTGATTAATAAACTTTTGTGTGTTACTCGACTAGGGGTTTGCCGTAGAACTAGTAGGAGTCTTAGTAAGGTGAGTTTTGTAATTTTATATTTGAATTTGTAAAATCTAATTTTGGAGGAGCTATTTAAGTTCACCTTAGGGCTTTTTCAATTTTGAGTCATTAATTTACAAAGCTTTTAGCCTCTTCTTTTTGTTCTATACGAGCAAATACCCACAAACACGTTTGGTTGTTCTCAATCGACGATTTGTGTTCCAGTTTCTAATTCTTCATGAGAGTTGGATTAGTCATCATTTTACTATAGCTTCCTTGCTTCCTTTGCGAAGTGAAATGTATTGTGGAGTTGTTGAATCTCATAAATTATCAAGTTGGAGGGTAATCTCCTAGACTAGAAAGTTGTGAACATTAGCAACGTTCTGACTGACTTGTCTGCTCTTATTTTCGTTCATCTTTTTGTTTAAATTTATGGAGTTAATTTTGTGGAGTTTTGAATAGTTTTATTTGTTGTGAAGAGAACCCTTTGAATTCTAGTATCAAAGTTTTGGTTTAAGTTTTCAAAATTCTTTTTGAAAAGTTGCAAATGAGGATCTGTGATCATAGATTGCCTGCATCTGGTTGATCGCAAGTTAAACAGATTCGGCGTTAAAGAGCTCCGATCGACCACTAATTATCTTTAGGTCGACCGCATATTAAACAGATTCAGCATTAAAGAGCTCTAGTTGACCACTAACTATCTTCCAACTGACCACAAATCATTTGGAAGCTAAGTTTTACAAAACTATGTGTTTTTTAGTTGTTTGCTATTTTGTTGTCGGTCAATCGCTAGTTTTCAAAAATTACCCAAAGTGCGTCATTTAGTATCAAAGTCTATCTTGAAAGATGATAATCAGGAGGGGGGCAATTAAATCTCAAACAAGAGACTTGAATGTATAGTCGCTAACCCAACTGCCTAGCACGAAAGCCGAATCTAGTACTGAAGAAAAAATAGATGAGTTGAAAGTTTCTCTCTCCACCATCACTCAACAAATACAAAGGCTAATACTTAGAATGACATGGGTTCAAGATTCTTTAGACCATGAGGTCGAGGGGGTGCTAGGAGAGGAAGGATAGAGATGGAAGATGTGATAGAAGAAGGGGAGGACGATGATATCGACTTTGAGGGCTTGCATAGTCCAAGGCATGCCAATGACATTTATGATGATTTGAGGCACATGAAACTTTCAATACCAGTTTTTAAAGGATCTAGCAATGGCGGCGAGTTTCTTAATTGGGTGGAGAAAGTTGAAAAAATTTTGACTGCTATAACTACTCGGAAAAGACAAAAATTCAAGTGTCTTGGTTTTGGACATATAGCCTCTCAATGTCCAAATCAAAGAGTAATGATCTTAATGGAAGCATCCAACAAATTTGAAAGTGAAGATGAAGAAGCTGTAACTATTAAAGAAGATGTGGAATCACAAGAGGAAGTGGTTTATATTCAAGAGGGTTCTCTCCTAATGGTTATTTAGAGACCTCTTATGCCACAAAGCCAGGATAACATTTGCCAAAGAGAAAATATCTTCCATAACCACTGTTGGGTCAAAGATAAGGTATGCTCCTTAATTATTGATGGATGTAGTTGCATCAACATTGCCACTATGGATATGGTGGAAAAGTTGGGTTTAGAGACATCCATACACTCGACTCCATGGAATCTAAATTGGATTAATGACAAAGGTGATTTAAGAGGACAAATCAAGTGACGATTCCTTTCTCTAAGGGGAAATATCAAGATGAAGTAATTTGCGATGGGGTTTATATGGATGCTAGTCACATCTTGATGGGAAGGGCGTTGTAATTTGAAAAGAGGGTTATTCATGATGGGTATACAAACTTTTACTCGTTCAAGCCTGATGGTAAGGTAGTCAAGTTGGCTCCTTTATGTTAGGATCAAATGAAAATCAACTTTTAAGACAAAAGGAGAAGAATAGCAAAGAATCCTTACTTATGTCGAAGAATGAGTTCAAGAAAGCAATAGCAAGTTGCAAGCTCCTTGTGATGATTATGAACTGAGAAAGGCTTGAAGAGAATAGAGTATTTCTGGAGTCAATCAAAAATCTTATTGAGCAATTTCAAAATATTTTTCAAGAAAAACTTCCTCATGGACTTTCTCTTATTCGGGGCATTGAGCATCAAATTAATCTTCTACCAGAGGTTTTCTTACCAAATAAACCCTCTTATAAATTAAATCTAAAAGAGACAAAAGAGTTACACAAGCAAGTCACCGAGTTACTTCAAAAGGGCTACATTCAAGAATCATTAAGTCCATGCGTCAATCCTATGTTTTGGTACCAAAGAAAATGGCTTTATGAGGATATATGTGGATAGTTGAGCCATCAACCAAATCAACATCAAATATCAATTTTTGAGCAGGGATTGAAGACATGTTAGATGAAGTGAGTGGATCAACTGTATTCTCAACGGTGGATCCCAAGAATGGCTACCATCAAATTCGTATGAAGGAAGATGACAAATGGAAAATAGTGTTCACGACCATGTACGGACTCTTTGAGTGACTTGTGATGCCCTTTGAACTTTCAAATGCTCCAAACACCTTTATTAGGGTCATGCATCATGTGTTATAGGAGTACTTTGAAAATAAAACGTTGTGTACTTTGATGATATCTTGGTGTACAGCATTGACTTGGATCAGCACTTGAGTCATGATAAGCTTTTAAACTCTGATATGCTCAATTGCCAAGACAGATCGCTCTGATACCAATTGATAAGAAATCAAGCTCACAAATTTTTCTGTTGATTAAAACTAGATGATATGCAACAATGACCATAACATACTTCGATAAAAAAGAATAGAAATAGAAAACAGAATAGGAAGAGCTCTAGAAATTAGAAAGAGCTTGAGAAAAGATGGACGTACAAAATAAGAAGAGACACACAGGCTGAAAGTGGAAAGGAATAAGAATCAAAAAGATGGAATGAACCACAGATGGAATGAGAAAGTAGATGATAAAGAATAGAGGAACACTAAAAATGAGAACAACTGGGTTATAGGTTGTAAATAGATGAATGAACGAAGATGAAGGATGGATGAAAAAGGAGGAATGGGTGCTTAGGAATGACAAAATGATGTTATCTAGACCGCTGGATGGAAAGGAGGATGACAAATGGAGAAAGGATTAGGTTAAAAGACATTTGACATGAGAAATGGATGATTGGGATGAATTGGTTGAAAGGAGCGAATATCTAAAATTTGAAGAAGCGGATATCTGAAAGGAATAGTGATCTTTCGGAAAGAATGGTGGCCGTTGTATCAGGATAGCAGAAGATGGATTGGCTGTAGATCAAATAGAAGTGGATATCCATAATGGAACCGGATATCTAGATGGGGTAGCGAATATCCAGACTGGGGAGTGGATATTCAAACTAGAGAGGGGAAAGAAGGTGGACCATTAGATTAAGCAGGCGAGAGGTGGGATGGCCGTTAGATGAGAATATTTGGTGTCCGTGGAAAGAAAAGATTCTCATCGGAAGATAATAGTGTCCTCAGTTGGAGGGAGAGCTTCTGCAAAAAGAATCGGACAGAGGAAATAGCATCTGTGGGAAGACATAGAAGATGTGGACGGTGGATAAAGAATAAGGAAGAAAAATGAGTATCCGTGGCAGAAGAAAGACTTCCATCAAAATGGGGTCGAATGGGTGATGCACCAATAGAAGGGGAATAAAGAATATACCTTCTAATTGTTTGATGTTGATGAAGATTGGCTGAAGTATTGATCAACCGGGTGATTGAAGAATAGGCGAGGTGGTCAATCAGCATGGAAATAACATAGGCATAAATTGACCAGTAATTTGTGATTTTGAACAACCAAAGATTTGTGGTCAGATGGGCGGTCAATCATCAATGTGCAGGAACAATATAGAGACAGATGAATTCTCGAGTGGTCGGTCGACTTTAGTGAAGGTGATTGACCGGTCAAGAGTTAACTTAAATTGCCGCCAACTCCTTTATGGAAGATCTAACTTTGGAAGCCAATAACTCTGACTTTTTAGAAGCTTTTGAGCTGAAATTTGGGACATTCCTCCTTTGATGAATAAAGAAAGAACTCCTTTAAGAATGATGGAAATAAATGCCATGGATTAGGATAAATACTTGAGAGAACTTGAGTGGCCAAAAATAGTAAGCAGTGTAGCTTGCAACTCCCGTATGGATGACTTTGTAGATAAAAACTTTCTTGATGGTTGGACACCTCTTCACACAACCTTACCCCAAGGAGTAAGAATGCAGATGCATGTAAGAGAACTTACTCACCTCCAAGTAAGTTCAATCTTGTGATGCAACACACACAATGAGGACTTTGGATGCAACTCACCAAAGTGTTGAAAAAGGAATCACTTCAATTTCGAAAGAAAAGCTTTTATTAATCAAACTTCAATGTCTTAAACACAACACTAGGTGGCTTTATATAATCAATTACAAAACATAAAATAGGAAATAACATAATAGGAAACACACTAGGTATTCAGCCCTATATGACCGATTAAGAAACTATGATTTTAGTATCTTTCTAAGGCTATTATTTAGTAACTCCTTGCTGGCTTTGACTCCACATTTTTTATGACTTTTGGTAGCTACTTTCTCTTCAAGATTTGCCACTTGGATTGTTGCTATAATCAAGCACAATGAGCCCTCTTTTGTCCTCTTGCTCTTCATTGATTAAGGAAGGTTTCCTTATCTCTATTTTACTTGGTATTTCTTGCCCTTCGAGCTTGTTTTCTTGGGCTTCTTTCCATAGTAGCAAGTGCGTGGGCATCCCTTAGTCTTCATGGTTTGGAAGCTCCTCCATTTGGGCCATAATTGAGCCCCCTTCCAAATAGTTAGAAAGATAGGTGTTAATGAGTCTTTAGACCCTTGCTCTTATGATTGGACCTTGTAGTCCATCAATGGAGAAACAGGTATTCGCGGAAAGAAGGGGCTTCCACAAAAAGGATTTGAGGGCTGAAAATAGTGTCCGTAGAAAGGAATTGGACACATAAATGGTTGACGTTGAAAGATGGGGGAGAATAGGCTTCCGTTGGGGAAATAATGGCTTTCACGGAAAGATGAAGTCACGTGCAAAGCACATACGGCTTTAATAAAAGCGTGAAGGTCATGGATGAGTAGATGAAGATCGACCATTTGATGGTATTTGAGATAGAAGGAAATAGGTGTTGCGAGAGGAAATGGTTTTAAAACATGGGATAGCGAATATCTAGAGCAATCGTAGATATCAACAACGAGCAACAAATGAAGCTTCTCAGACAAGCTTCACTATCGCTCGAAGCCAATGGAAATGGAGTAACAACAACTTCAATGTTCAAACCTTTTCTCGCCGATGAAGTGATTGTGGGAAGAATAGGAGCTAGGGAAACAAGTTGGTGCAAGAAATTTCCTAATACAACCCTCAACGCCCACAACTACCTTCATAAAAAGGAGCACTCCAACTTGCACGAATTGTGAATTTGTGAACCTTGTGCTGTGTTCAATTCCTCGAATGGAATTAAGAAAGATGCAATAAGGGGACAAAGAAGCAGAGTGAACTCTCACAAACACTTAACTCCCAAACACACTCAAATCGAATTGTCAACAATTTTGAGTGAATTGTGATTTCTTGCAACTCCCAAGTGGAGGTAGCTCAAAGCTACTAATTTTAATTCATCCAAAAGTTTTTCACAAAGTCCATATCTGAGGTATTTATACTGTAATACCCTAAATTTCGGTCATATAAGTATAGTATAATTATTGATGATTTATGGTTTAGGGTATGTGAAAGTATAGTGGTTAGATTAAATGGTAAAGTGGTGTTTATGTTTTAAAAGTATGGGGATTTTCTATAATTGGAAAAGAGAGAGCAGAGTGTCGTCGATCACCTTTGGTGAGGGTGGTCGATCATCAATGTTTCAAGTTATTCAGAGTGAGAAATATAGATCGCGGTCAATCGTGTGAAGGAAGCTGATCGATTGGGTTCAAAGAGAAAATATTCCAGTGGTGAGCATTTTTTTGAGCAGTCTATCATGGACTACAATGGTGATCGACCAGGAATTTGGAAATCATAGATTTGCGGTTGATCATCCATTGAAGGTGATCAACTAACATCCGAGAAAATAGCCTATACTAAAGATTTGTGGTCGATCGTGGGAAGAGCTTGATCGACTGGGAATCTCAAGCATCACCTGGAATTTATAGAGTGTCGTTCTTCGAATGGATGAAAACTTGGTGGAAGTTTCGTGGATGCTCATGCAGTCCTCCAGGTGTTCCCTCATCTCCAGATAGCTGAAGGAAGACTTAAGTGATTATAAAAGGGGGAAAACTGGAAAAAGAAACATGAAGGAACTTTGTGAGATAAAGCCATGAGAAAACACGGAGGAGAGTCTAGAAAGAATAGAGGAAGCTGAGAGATTGTCCCGGGGAGAAAGAGAAGTTTATAGGAAAAGCCTTTGGAGGAAATGTTCGTAGAGTTAGTGAGGGAACTGAGAGAGGGAAAGAAGAGAAAAGGTTGTGAAGTGAGAATTGCAAGAAGGAGAAATCCATAGAGGAATAAGGTTATTCTTCAAGGTAAAGGTGAGTTATTCTTGATTTTAAGGTTATAGCCATAACTGAGTTATGTTTACATCTGCTAATTTAGGATTGGTATGTTTAAAGTGTTTAGAAATCAAGGGAGGGTTATGGACTCTTGCAAGGCTTAAACCTAAGGAAATAATGATATGATCCAAGACTCAAAGAGTGCCAATATTGAAATCGGTTAAACAGTCCCACAATAATTTGTCCACCAAACTTCAAACAATTATATCTTCGTGACCTTATTGAATTAAGAGCTAAATTTTGGAGATGCTTCTGTCAAAAATCTCAAGACAAACATGTCAAATATTCAGCCCCAAATTCGGACAGCACATCAAGTTATAATATAACGAATGTATCTCTCGTAATTAGGGTTTCTAGTACAGTTATGTCGACCTGGAATCAAATAATGAGATCTCCGCGATCATACATCCTTTTATCACCAATTTTGGAGGAGAATCCCTTAACAATATCAAAATTAACACTGCCAAATTTGAGCGCTATTCAATTAATGTAAGTAGATCAAAACACAGTAACAATATCAAGTCAGAATCTGGAATACCGCAAAACGGATTCTCTGACTAACTATATCCTTTCCAAAACACAACTTTTCAACGGGAAACTTCAATCAAATCAGCCCCAAATCCAGAGTATCAAAAGTAAACAGCAAGAACTTTAAGAATGCAAGATCCACTTTCAATGTTTGCAGCAAATAAAAATAAAAACTCCAAGGAGTCCGCACACCACCAATGAAAGAGGGGGCGACTTACTTGGCCTTACCAAATCGAAAGACACTATCCAAGGGGACTTTGCTTCTTCTACCTCCACACCACAATGAACCACCACGAGAAGGGAATCGCTTGGAAGATGTAGCAATTATCAACTCGTCCAAGAAACAACAAGTAAGGCTGAGTTGATGTAGAGGTTGAAATGGCCGAGTGGAGAGGGAGAGCTTCCACGGGTCTTCACACCAAGGAATGAGCTAGGGTTTTTAATTTCTTCAAAAGTACCTTTCATCTTGCATTAGGAGGTACTAAGTACCCCTAATGGCCTTGCAAAAGAAAAGTACAAAAATGCCCTAAAAGAAAATTACAAAAGAAACCCAAAAAATATAAAACATACACAAAATTAAAAATAGTTTCCTTGCGTGTTTTTTTAGCCTTCTATTAAAGCTCCATTTGACATATCAAACGAACTCAAAAATTAATGCCCATGTACTCTCTGGAAAGCTTTACAAGTCAGCTATAATTGTTATGAAGAAAACTTTCCAATATAAAGTTGGATAGATTGCCAAATATGTCATGCACATTTCAGGAGTCAGTTTACGAGCAGATTTTTGGAATGTGTCATCTATCTCCAAAACTTGTATTATGCCTTCCATCAATGCTCAACATAAATAACTCCATGATAGACCTACAAAATAAATAAAAGGTTTAGAAAATAAAGGAGTCTTTGGCTCGGGCTCAGGTGACGGGACCTTGGGCACATCATATTCCCGAGGTTGAAAAAGGATTTGTCCTCAAATCTAGGGAGTATACTTGATTATCTTCCACAAATCTTCCTCCTGGATCAAATGAAAAAAGTTACTTGATGTCCAGAATCAGCTCCATCCTATCAGGTTATGCATATCTCTTTTCATTCATGATCTCATAACTCATGATCTTACAACTCTCATGTCCGAGAGACATTAGTATCAATAATAATAAAACTCAGAGGTACCTTCAAACTAAAATTTGTTCTTCTATCAAAAGAATAGCTTGCAAGGTCATCACTAAGAATCTTCCAAGTTAAAAATTTTCTATCTCCAAAACTAGGCATCCACAAGTTGTTAACCCCCAATGAACTACCATTATAATAATAGGGAAGTTTCACACCCACAATATTAAGACTTTCTTTCCAAAATTCAAAAACAACACCAACAACAAAGGAATCACCCATCCACCCAATTTTAAAGAACCATGTAAGTAAGGAATTTAACACCATATTCCTTTCTTGGGGTATACTCAATGGGATTGGGTCCACAACAATAAGAAACAAGATGATGAAATAACAGTAAAACAGAGTTAACATAATTCTCACCCAACATATTCAGATGGCCCATCAACTCGTTTTCTATTACACCATTAGGCATACTAAGGTTATCATCTCCGGTTGAGATTCCAGTATTAAAAGATTGATCAACTACAGTAGCCACAACATTAACATCCAGCAGTGGCATAACAGTGTCAATAGCAATAATATTTCTTAACCATCCAATTTTAAAGAACCAATCAATTAAGGAAATTGATGGAGTGTACCTTTCTTGGCTTATACTTTGATGAAGAAAAATTTGCTTCCCTAGAAATTTATTTTGCACCGATTTACTTCTATACACATCAATCTCACATTGAACCCTCTTCAACACTAATGGTTCTCTTTTTGATAACCCAAATGGAGCAATACATGACTCAATTGTTATTTCTCCCATCTCGGAATTCAATTGAAGAGTTGAACTTCCATGTGGAGAAACAGCCTCTTTATCATATTTCTCTTCCTCAGGACTTGATGCCCTTAATTCAATATTATCCTCTTCATAACAAGCTTTGGAAATTTCTATTTGGATATGAACTTCCTTTTCTTCGAGAATAAGTACTGAGGGACCATTATTGCTAATAAGGTTCTCAATTTTGTAGACACTCTCTTCGGAAAAATCTTCCTTTAAACTTTGAGGATCTGTTACTAAGAATGCTACAACCTGAGGATTGACATCTTCTTCAATTTGGTCCCCTACCCTTTCGAATACCTCTACAAACTCAATATGGCTTTCGGTTTGCAAAGCAGAAGAACACTTAGATACTTGCATCATTGCCAGATTCTCTTTGATGTCGTCAATTATTTGAATGGCCTTACTACAAATGGCCTTCAGCACTTGGTGCTCATGTTGTTGACTTCTGGATAATCTCTTTGCGGATGGAGCAAATTTTCTCCTATAGTATTTCTTCATTAACTGCCATGTGTTGATGTCTTTTTTACCTTCTTCTTTTCTATAGATATTTAGCTTGTTCCACCATTTTGAAGCTCTTCCCTTGAGTCTCAAAGAAGCTATTTTAACTTTTCCCAGATTTGAAAATTCATGAGTTAAAAAAAATTCTTCCAACTCCTTTTCCCAATCTAAATAGTTTGCGATCCATTCTGAACCACTGAAGGTAGGAATAGGAGCTAGAAACTCTTCTTCTGCTGTAAGGTAACTTCTTGAAAACGTTTGGCCTCTGGTCATCTATAAGAACGGTAAATTTCCTTCTATAATCAGAGTATAAAAGTAGGAGCAAGGCTCTGATACCAAATGATATGATCCAAGCCTCAAAGAGAGCCAATATTGCAATCGGTTAAACTGTCCCACACTAATCTGTCCACCAAACTTCAAACAATTATATCTTCGCGACCTTATTAAATTAAGAGCTGAATTTTGGAGAGGCTTCTGTCAACAATCTCAAGACAAACATATCAAAAATTTAACTCCAAATTCGGACAACACATCAAGTTATCATAAAACGAATGTATCTCTCGTAATTAGGGTTACTAGGACAGTTTTGGCGACCTAGAATCAAATAACGAGATCTCCGCGATCATACATCCTTTTATCACCACTTTTGGAGGAGAAGCCCTTGACAATATCAAAATTAACACTGCCAAATTTGAGCTCTATCCAATGAACGTAAGTAGATAAAACATAGTCACAATATCAAGTCGGAATCTGGAATACCGCAAAACAGATGTTCGGACTAAGTATATCATTTCCAAAACACAACTTTTCAATGGGAAACTTCAATCAAATCAGCCCCAAATCCAGAGTATCAAAAGTAAACAGCAAGAACTTTAAGAATGCAAGATCCACTTTCAATGTTTGCAGTAAATAAAAATAAAAACTCCAAGGAGTCCGCACACCTCCAATGAGAGAAGGGGCGACTTACTCGGCCTTACCAAATCGGAAGACACTCTCCAAGGGGATGTTGCTTCTTTTACCTCCACACCACAATGAACCACCACGAAAAGAGAATGGCTTGGAAGAGGTAGCAATAATCAACTTGTCCAAGAAACAACAAGAAAGGCTGAGTTGATGTAGTGGTTGAAATGGCCGAGTGGAGAGGGAGAGCTTCCACGGTTCTTCACACCAAGGAATGAGCTAGGGTTTTTAATTTATTCACAAGTCCCTTTCATCTTGCATTAGGAGGTACTGAGTACCCCTAATGGCCTTGCAAAAGAAAAGTAAAAAAATGCCCTAAAAGAAAATTACAAAAGAAACCCCCAAAATATCAAACATACACAAAATTAAAAATAGTTTCTTGGCGTGTTTTTTTAGCCTTCTGTTAAAGTTCCGTTTGACATAGTAAACAAGCTTTACAATTAACGCCAAAGTACTCTCTAGAAAACTTTACGAGTCAGCTACAATTGTTATGAAGAGCACTTTCCAATATGAAGTCTAATAGATTTCCAAAAATGTCATGCACACTTTGGGGGTCAGTTTACGAGCAGATTTTTGGAATGTGTCATCTATCTCCAAAACTTGTATTATGCCTTCCTTCAATGCTCAACATAAATAACTCCATGATAGACCTATAAAATAATAAAAAAGTTAGAAAATAAAGGAGCCTTTGGCTCGGGCTCAGGTGATGGGACCTTGGGCACATCATACTCCCTGGGTTGTAAAAGGATTTGTCCTCAAATCCTGAGAGTTTACTTGATTATCTTCCACAAATCTTCCTCTTGGATCAAATGGAAAAATTTGCTTGATGTACAGAGTCAGCTCCATCATATTCGGTTGTGCATATCTCTTTTCATTCATGATCTCGGAACTCATGATCTTACAACTCTCATGTCCGAGAGATATTAGTATCAATAATAATAAAACTCAAAGGTACCCTCAAACTAAAATTTGTTCTTCTATCAAAAGAATAGCTCGCAAGGTCATCACTAAGAATCTTCCAAGTTAAAAATTTTCTATCTCCAGAACTAGGCATCCACAAGTTGTTAACCTTCAATGAACTACCATTATAATAATAGGGAAGTTTCACACCCACAATATTAAAACTTTCTTTCCAAAATTCAAAAATAACACCAACAACAAAGGAATCTCCCATCCACCCATTTTTAAAGAACCATGTAAGTAAGGAATTTAACACCATATTCCTTTCTTGGGGTGCATACTCAATGGGATTGGATCCACAACAATTAGAAACAAGATGATGCGTTAACAGTAAAACAGAGTTAACATAATTCTCATCCCACATATTCAGATGGCCCATCAACTTGTTTTCTATTACACCATTAGGCATACTGAGGTTATCATCTCTAATTGAGATTCAAGTATTAAAAGATTGATCAACTAAAGTCGCCACAACATTAACATCAAGCAGTGGCATAACAGTTTCAATAACAACAATATTTCTTAACCATCCAATTTTAAAAAACCAATCAATTAAGGAAATTGATGGAGTGTACCTGTGAAACCTGGCCCAGGTTTGTGGGCCCATTTAAACAAAAAATTTAATTAAGAGGGGAATACATTTTCCAGAAATGTATTCCTTCCCTTCCCCTTCTTCTTCGGATTCTTCGCGAGGGGCGAAGATTTCTTCCCCAAATCGTCGCCATTCCTTCAATTTTAAAGCAACCGTTCCACCCTTCACTTGAATCGTCCTCTGTGCAGCTCTCATGGTTCGTAATTTTCTTCTCTGATCGTGAGGTAGTCAATTCGTTGTGAGCCGAAATCGGAGCCCTATTCCGATAAGTGGTCAATTTGAACAAATATTTCGATTTATTGGTTGGAATGCTAAGTTTTCTTCTTGCTTCATGCAAGAAGTTAATTTGAAAAAGAAGTTTTGAGCAATTGGATTTCTCGGACAACTCGGATCTTTAAGAGTGTACATCGAAGAGTAAGTCAAACTCTTCCTCCTTGATTATCGTTTACTCTGTTCTCCATCAACCAGTTCTAATGAGTTTGAAATCTCCTAAAGGTTGAAGATTTAGTTCTTTGTGGTTGATTGTGGTTTCGAGCAATGCAAGTTTTCTTCACGGTATCTAAAGCTGCAAACTTGAGGGTATGAAAATCAATTTTTTTCAATTGATTTACGTTCTGTTCGTTGAAATTAGAATGAAGATTTGGATATGGAATTTTTTTCAAACTTGTTAAATTGAGTTGAATTTTTAGATTCTATATATATGGTTGTCGATGGGTAATCTGGAAAGAAATTTTAATTAGATTTTTGCTCACTTTCGTTGACGGAATGCATCGGCCAGTTGTGATTTATTCACGTGATGAAAGAAATTTTTATGGGTATTGTGATTGTGGATTGTTTGCGTCAAAGGGGAAGAGAGATTCCCCTCTCTGCAATTGATGTACAGCCCCTTGGACCGTGGGCTGCAATTTAATTCATGGGCTTCATTAGGCTTTATTTTTAGAGGCTAAATTTAATTAAGGTCTTTGGGCCTCTAATTGGACCTAAGAATTGAGTCAAATGTGGAGACCACTATGTGGGCTTGTATTGGGCCTATTTTAAATAATTTTGGAAGTTAAGGTTGACTCATAAAAATTTTCCTAATTTCAATTTAGGTACCCAAATATTGGATTAAGTTGTGGACTCAAAAAACTTGGACACTTTGAGAAATTTGGGCTTGGATCATATTAACCCATATCGAGGTATGGATTATTTTTTATGCACTACATTTTGCATATTGTTATTTCTAAATAATTCTTTTAAAATTTAACAGTTTATATTCTAATGAATCGTTTATTTTCAAATATTAGAATTTGTTAAATTTTATTTTTACACATTCTATCCCATGAGGTGTGTTTGTTGTTATTTAATTTGTTAAAAAGGGGATTTCTTTAGAAATGTCCTTGGGTTTTAATCCCTAAAGTTAACTAGAGCAATGGGACAGCTGTATGTGTCGTGTCCCTGGGCGCAAAACCCTAAACCTGATCAGGGTCTTATTTAGCTTGCGATCGCCGAGTATCGCCTTTATTTCTTTAAATGTTATGACACAAAAATATTATTTAAATTTTTATACATGCTTATTAAAAATCTTTCTTTAAAAATTCTTAAAATTTTAAATCCCTACTGAGTTAGACAACTCATCCCTTCAAATAAAATTTTCAGGAAATTATATGTTAGACTTCCTGTTGCCAAGTCAAGAATAGATTCCGGCATCCTCGTTAAATTTCTACTATTTTAATAATCCCTCTTGAGAGACATTTTGTGAGGTACTTTTATTTGTTTGGATGACTGTAAACCATAAATCCTTAATTTCTTTTCCGCACAGTTTTTCTTTTATTTGAATTATATTTCTTTACTATCTGATGTCCTTTTTGGACCTATTAAATCCATTTCATTTTGGGCTCTGGTTAAATAATTAAAATTTTTTTCTTCCGCTGCTGCATAATTAATTTAAGTGAAATGGGTAGGATGATCCGTCCCTTTTGGGCTGGATCGTTCCCCATTCTGTCTCGGGTCCTTTGCGGGTCGTGACAGAATTTTTGGTATCAGAGCCAAGTTCCATCTTAAAAAGTGATATCAACAAGATAGATAGTAAATTAATATACAAGAGTTTGCAATATACTATGCCAAAGGACGTACTCTAACTTAACCGTAAATGTTTCAGATTGTCAAAATGCCTCCACGAAGAGCTCCTAGAAATCGTGTTCCTACTACTCCTACTGCCCAATCTGCTGAGTCACAACTTGTTGATCCACTTGTGGCCTTAAGGGATGTATTACAGAATTTGCCCCGAAATAGCAGCGTTCAAGACCCTGAGACATGCTACATGAAATTCTTTGAGCAATTGGGAAAAACAAATCCTCCAGTATTTGTGGGTGGAGGTGATCCTCAGAATGCCAAAAATTGGTTCCGAGTGTTGGAAAAGAAGCTAACTGGTATTAGAACTCCTACAGAGTATTGGGTTGGTTTAGCGACCTTTTATTTTGAGAAGATGGCGGAAGTTTGGTGGAGGAATCTCAAGCTAGATTATCCACGTGAAATGATGACTTGGGCCCAGTTTGAGACTTTATTCCGTGATAAATATTGCAACGCTGGTCATTGGCAAAATATGATCAGTGCATATTATGACTTGGAGCAAGAAGGGTTGACGGTGCAAGAATATTATGCAAAATTTACGGAGTTATCGCAATATGTCGTTGAGGATCCAGTTGGCCAAATGGTGAAATTCATGAAGCATCTAAGACCCAAGATTCGTCATCAGTTAGTATCGGTGGATTATAAAACTATCTCTGAAGTTGTAGCTGCCGCTCAACGTGCTAAAGCTTCTTTAGTTAAACAATTTGGTGAGTATAAAGGTAAGTCTAACAGAGAGCAACAGGTTGGGGGAAAGATAAACAAGAAAGATCAGAAGAAGAATCGGAACAAAGGTGAACACACTCAGAGTGGAACCAGTGGACAGTTCAGTAGTACCCCTTATTCTACTAGCGGACGCTCGGGCCCTTATGTATGTCATACCTGTAACCAGCTTGGTCATCTGAGGAAGAATTGCCCAGAGAATCAAAGGTTTTCTCAAACCAATTCGGCGCCTGGACAGACATCTGTTAGACCTAATTTTGGAGCTGGTAAAGGACCTTCTGGTTAGAGTTAGCACAGTTTTTTTGGATCACAGAGCTTTGCTTCCCCACAGCCATTCGGTTATAGACCCTCTTTTCAACAGCAGTATCAGCCTACTGGTACAAATTTGCAGAGGCCTTCTAGACATCAGCAGGGTTATGCAGCTAATACTACTCCTGCAGGATCTTCTAGTATGATGGCTAACACCACTCCTAGTGCACCAAGGGGTGGATTTGGTGGAAACAGAAAAGGCAAGGAGAAGATGTCTGGCCAAACTTATGCAGTTTCTGGAGCTGAAGCTAATGACCAGTCTGGTCAAGGCGTCATTGACGGTACGCTTTCTCTATTTAACACTATGGTGCATGCTCTTTTTGATACTAGCGCTACACATTCGTTTATTTCTGCATCGCTTGTTCGTGTTTTGAATATGACTATAGAGAAACTAGAGAATTCCCTTATATTGAGTACTCCCCTAAATAAAAGAAATGAAGTATATCTTGTTGTCTGATCTGCTGCCATTATTATCGATGGACACGAACTATCGGTTGACTTAATAGTTATACCTATGCATCAGTTTGACGTAATCCTGGGTATGGATTGGTTGAACTTTTATAAGGCAAAAATTGACTATTATCGGAGAAATATATCACTATCTTTGGAAAACGGAAAAGTCTTGGTGCATCCATGCAATACTCATATACTTCCTATTGATCCCATTTTACGAACTTGTTTGGGGGGTCGGAGGAGATCGGAGTCTTACGGGAGTATTTTTGCTACCAACGGTGATCTTGTTACGGTCAGGCAGGATTCTGAGTTGTCAGTGGTTTGTGACTACCCTGATGTTTTTCCTGAGGATCTGCCTGGGTTGCCACCCAACCGCGAAATTGATTTTTGCATTGACTTGTTGCCCGGTACCACTCCAATTTCTATTGCTCCGTACCGTATGGCTCCTGTTGAATTGAACGAATTGAAGACCCAGTTAAATGATTTGTTACAAAAAGGGTTCATTCGAAATAGTATTTCGTCGTGGGGTGCACCAGTTTTATTTGCAAAGAAGCAGGATGGTTCGCTTTGGTTATGTATCGATTATCGCAAATTGAATCAAGTAACAGTCAAGAATAGATATCCATTACCAAAAATTGATGATGTATTTGATCAGCTTGGAGGATCTATGTATTTCTCGAAAATTGATCTAAGATCTGGTTATCACCAACTAATGGTACGCGAGGAAGATATTCCGAAGACTGCTTTTCGTACGCATTATGGACATTTTGAATTTACGGTGCTTCCATTTGGGTTGACCAATGCACCAGCTGCCTTTATGGATCTTATGAATAGAGTCTTTCGGCCATATCTCGACCATTTCGTTGTTGTATTCATCGATGATATCTTCATTTATTCTAAAACTCGGGATGAGCATATGGAACATCTTAAAACTGTTCTTCAGACATTAAGGGAACACCAGTTATATGCAAAACGTGAAAAGTACAACTTTTGGATGACTGGAGTAAAATTTTTAGGCCATGTTGTCTCCCAAAATGGCATTTCTGTTGATCCAGCTAAGATTGAAGCTGTGTTAGAATGAGAGCCGCCCAAAAATGTTATTGGTGTACGCAGTTTCTTGGGTTTGGCTGGCTATCATCGACGATTTGTACAGAACTTTTCCTCTGTTGCTATGCCACTCACACAGTTAACCAGAAAGGATGTGAAGTTTATTTGGAATGAAAGATGTCAAGCAGCTTTTGATGAACTCAAGCGGAGATTGACTACTGCTCCAGTTTTGGCAGTACTTGACGAAACTTTACCATATGCAGTTTTTACTGATGCCTCAGGAGTTGGTTTGGGTTGCGTTCTGATGCAGTATGATAAAGTTATAGCTAATGCATCTCGACAATTAAAGACACATGAGCGAAATTACCCCACTCACGACCTGGAGCTTGCAGCTATTATTTTCGCTCTAAAGATTTGGCGGAGTTACTTGTACGGCGCTAAATTCGAAATATTTTTGGATCATAAAAGTTTGAAATATCTCTTCTCGCAGCGTGATTTGAATCTTCGTCAATGTAGTTGGGTTGAATATATGGAGGATTATGATTTCACTTTACAGTATCATCCTGGTAAAGCAAATGCTGTAGCTGATGCCTTAAGCCGTTATCCTCAAGGATCTCTTTCTTGTCTTGTTTTGGAAGATTGGAAGAGATGCTTGGTCATTAGAGATTATGAGTTGCATTACCAGGATGATGGACATTCAGTTCGAGTTTCTAATTTAATTGCAACCCCTACACTTTTGCAGCGTGTGAAGGACTTACAAAAATTTGACGGAGAATTAAAAGAAAGATTTGAAAGGATTCACGCTGGTGAGCAGTTTGATGGTTGGAAAATTAGTTCTGACAGATTTCTATTTTTCAAGGATCGAGTTGTTGTTCCCAGTGATTTAGATTTGAGGCAAGCAGTTTTAGCTGAAAGCCATAAATCTAGATTTGCCATTCATCCCGGCAGTACAAAAATGTATCAGGATATGAAACGTCAATATTGGTGGGATGGGATGAAACATGATGTAGCTTCCTATGTTAACAGGTGTTTGATTTGTCAACAAATTAAGGCGGACCATCAGAGACCCGGTGGGTTGTTACAACCTTTGCCTATACCGGTGTGGAAATAGGATAGGATCACTATGGATTTCGTGACTGGGTTGCCTAGGACAAGTGAGAAATTCGAAGCAGTATGGGAGATCGTTGATAGATTGACGAAGTCTGCACATTTTATTCCTGTTCGAATGGATTATTCTCTTTCAAAGTTAAGCAAATTGTATATTGATAATATTGTTCGTCTGCATGGCATTCCTTCTAATATTGTTTCAGATAGAGACCCGAGATTTACTTCAAGATTTTTGAAAGCTCTTCAGAAAGAATTGGGTACCGAACTCAGTTTAAGTACTGCACATCATCCTCAAACTGATGGACAATCTGAACGTACTATACAAATTCTTGAAGATATGTTGAGGTCTTGTATCCTGGATTTCGGTAAAAGTTGGCGTGATCATTTGCCTCTTGTAGAGTTCGTTTATAATAACAGTTATCAGACGAGTATTGGAGTTTCACCTTATGAAGCTTTATATGGAAGGCCATGTCGATCACCGATATGTTGGGTTGAGCCCGAAGACCATATTAACCCTAAAACAGAGATGATTCAGGAGACTACTGAAAAGGTTCAAGTAATTAAAGAAAGACTAAAGATTGTGCAAAGTCGCCAGAAAAGTTATGCAGACTCGTTGCGAAGAGAAGTTGAATTTGAAGCTTGAGATTACGTATTTTTGAAAGTCAGGCCGAGAAAGGGTATAAGTTGTTTTGGAGTTAAAGGAAAACTGGCTCCCAGATATATTGGTCCCTTTCAAATCACGGATAGAGTTGGCCCAGTAGCGTATCGTCTACACCTGCCACCGCATTTAAACTATGTTCATAATGTGTTTCATGTCTCAATGTTAAGAAAATATGTTTTTGATCCATCACATGTGATCTCCTATACTGAAGTGCCTATTCAGGAGAATACTACTTATGTGGAAGAGCCAGAAAGAATTATTGGTCGTGACATTAAAGTTCTTCGACGTTGTGAAATACCTATTGTTTGAGTTCAGTGGAAGAATCATAGTGAAAGGGAAGCTACTTGGGAGATTGAATCAGACATGATGGCTAAGTATCCCCATTTATTCAATGGTACTCTCGAGATTGTTTTAAATTTCGGGGACTAAATTTCTTAAGGGGGAGAGAATGTGAAACCCGGCCCAGATTTGTGGGCCCATTTAAAAAAAAAATTAATTAAGAGGGGAATACGTTTTCCAAAAACGTATTCCTCCCCTTCCCCTTCTTCTCCGGATTCTTCGCGAGGGGCGAAGATTTCTTCCCCAAATTGTCGCCATTCCTTCAATTTTAAAGCAACCGTTCCACCCTTCACTTGAATCGTCCTCTGTGCAGCTCTCACGGTTCGTAATTTTCTTCTCCAATCGTGAGGTAGTCAATTCGTTGTGAGCCAGAATCGGAGCCCTATTCCGATAAGTGGTCAGTTTGAACAAATATTTCGATTTATTGGTTGGAATGCTAAGTTTTCTTCTTGATTCATGCAAGAAGTTAATTCGAAAAAGAAGATTTGAGCAATTGGATTTCTCGGACAACTCAGATCTTTAGGAGTGAACATCGAAGAGTAAGTCAAACTCTTCCTCCTTGATTTTCGTTTACTCTGTTCTTCATCAACCGGTTCTAATGAGTTTGAAATCTCCTAAAGGTTGAAGATTTAGTTCTTTGTGGTTGATTGTGGTTTCGAGCAGTGCAAGTTTTCTTCACGGTATCTAAAGCTACAAACTTGAGGGTATGAAAATCAATTTTTTTCAATTGATTTACGTTCTGTTCGTTGAAATTAGAATGAAGATTTGGATATGGAATTTTTTTCAAACTTGTTAAATTGAGTTGAATTTTTAGATTCTATATATATGGTTGTCGATGGGTAATCTGGAAAGAAATTTTAATTAGATTTTTGCTCACTTTCGTTGATGGAATGCATCGGCCAGTTGTGATTTATTCACGAGATGAAAGAAATTTTTATGGGTATTGTGATTGTGGATTGTTTGCGTCAAAGGGGAAGAGAGATTCCCCTCTCTGCAATTGATGTACAGCCCCTTGGACCGTGGGCTGCAATTTAATTCATGGGCTTGATTAGGCTTTATTTTTAGAGGCTAAATTTAATTAAGGTCTTTGGGACTCTAATTGGACCTAAGAATTTAGTCGAATGTTGAGACCACTATGTGGGCATGTATTGGGCCTATTTTAAATAATTTTGGAAGTTAAGGCTGACTCATAAAAATTTTCCTAATTTCAATTTAGGTACCCAAATATTGGATTAAGTTGTAGACTCAAAAAACTTGGACACTTTGAGAAATTTGGGCTTGGATCATATTAACCCATATCGAGGTAGGGATTATTTTTTATGCACTACATTTTGCATATTGTTATTTTTAAATAATTCTTTTAAAATTTAACAGTTTATATTCTAATGAATCGTTCATTTTCAAATATTAGAATTTGTTAAATTTTATTTTTACACATTCTATCCCATGAGGTGTGTTTGTTGTTATTTAATTTGTTAAAAAGGGGAATTCTTTAGAAATGTCCTTGGGTTTTAATCCCTAAAGTTAACTAGAGTAATGGGACAGCTGTATGTGTCGTGTCCCTGGGCGCAAAACCCTAAACCTGATCAGGGTCTTATTTGGCTTGCGATCGCCGAGTATCGCCTTTATTTCTTTAAATGTTATGACACAAAAATGTTATTTAAATTTTTATACATGCTTATTAAAAATCTTTCTTTAAAAATTCTGAAAATTTTAAATCCCTACTGAGTTAGACAACTTATCCCTTCAAATAAAATTTTCAGGAAATTATCTGTCAGACTTCCAGTTGCCAAGTCAAGAATAGATTCCGGCATCCTCGTTAAATTTCTACTATTTTAATAATCCCTCTTGAGAGACATTTGTGAGGTACTTTTATTTGTTTGGATGACTGTAAACCCTAAATCCTTAATTTCTTTTCCGCACAGTGTTTCTTTTATTTGAATTATATTTCTTTACTATCTGATGGCATTTTTGGACCTATTAAATCCATTTCATTTTGGGCTCTGGCTAAATAATTAAACTTTTCGTCTTCCACTGCTGCATAATTAATTTAAGTGAAATGGGTAGGATGATCTGTCCCTTTTGGGCTGGATCGTTCCCCGTTCTATCTCGGCTCCTTTGCGGGTCGTGACAGTACCTTTCTTGGCTTATACTTTGATGAAAAAAATTTTCCTTCCCTAGAAATTTATTTTGCACCGATTTACTTTTATACGCATCAATCTCACATTGAACCCTCTTCAACACTAATGGTTCTCTTTTTGATAACCCAAATGGAGCATCACATGACTCAGTTGTTATTTCTCTCATCTCGGAATTCAATTGGAGAGTTGAACTTTCATGTGGAGAAACATCCTCTTCAGCATATTTCTCTTCCTTAGGACTTGATGCCCTTAATTCAATATTATCCTCTTCATAACAAGCCTTGGAAATTTCTGTTTTGATATAAACTTTCTTTTCTTCGAGAATAAGTACTGAGGGACCATTATTGCTAATAAGGTTCTCAATTTTGTAGACACTCTCTTCCGACAAATCTTCCTTTAAACTTTGAAGATCTGTTACTAAGAATGGTACAACTTGAGGATTGACATCTTCTTCAATTTGGTCCTCTACCCTTTCGAATACCTCTACAACCTCAATATGGCTTTCGGTTTGCAAAGTAGAAGAACACTTAGATACTTGCATCATTGCTAGATTCTCTTTGATGTCGTCAGTTATTTGAATGGCCTTACTACAAATGGCCTTCAGCACTTGGTGCTCATGTTGTTGACTTCTGGAAAATCTCTTTGCGGATGGAGCAAATTTTCTCCTTAAGTATTTCTTCATTAACTGCCATGTGTTGATGTCTTCTTTACCTTCTTCTTTTCTGTACATATTTAACTTGTTCCACCATTTTGAAGCTCTTCTCTTGAGTCTCAAAGAAGCTATTTTAACTTTTCCCCGATTTGATAATTCATGAGTTAAAAAAAATTCTTCCAACTCCTTTTCCCAATCTAAATAGTTTGCGATCTATTCTGAACCACTGAAGGTAGGAATAGGAGCTAGAAACTCTTCTTCTGCTGTAAGATAACTTCTTGAAAAAGTTTGGCCTCTGGTCATCTATAAGAATGGTAAATTTCTTTCAATAATCAGATTATAAAAGTAGGAGCAAGGCTCTGATACCAAATGATATGATCCAAGACTCAAAGAGTGCCAGTATTGCAATCGGTTAAACCGTCCCACATTAATCTGTCCACCAAACTTCAAACAATTATATCTTCGCGACCTTATTGAATTAAGAGCTGAATTTTGAAGAGGCTTCTATCAACAATCTCAAGACAAACATATCAAAAATTCAGCTCAAAATTCGGACAGCACATCAAGTTATAATAAAATGAATGTATCTCTCGTAATTAGGGTTTTTAGGACAGTTCTGGTGACCTAGAATCAAATAACAAGATCTCCGCGATCATACATCCTTTTATCACCAATTTTGGAGGAGAAGTCCTTAACAACATCAAAATTAACACTGCCAAATTTGAGTGCTATCCAATGAATGTAAGTAGATCAAAACACAGTCACAATATCAAGTCAGAAACTAGAATACCATAAAACAGATTCTCGGACTAACTATATCCTTTCCAAAACACAACTTTTCAATGGGAAACTTCAATCAAATCAGCCCCAAATCCAAAGTATCAAAAGTAAATAGCAAGAACTTCAAGAATGCAAGATCCACTTTCAATGTTTACAGCAAATAAAAATAAAATCTCCAAGGAGTCTGCACACCTCCAATGAGAGCGAGGGCAACTTACTCGGTCTTACCAAATCGGAAGACACTCTCCAAAGGGGATGTTGTTTCTTCTACCTCCACACTACAATGAAGCACCACGAGAAGGAAATGGCTTGGAAGAGGTAGCAATGATCAACTCATCCAATAAACAACAAGAAAGGCTGAGTTGATGTAGAGGTTGAAATGGCCGAGTGGAGAGGGAGAGCTTCCATGGGTCTTCACACCAAGGAATGAGCTAGGGTTTTTAATTTACTCAAAAGTCCCTTTCATCTTGCATTAGGAGGTACTAAGTACCCCTAATGGCCTTGCAAAAGAAAAGTACAAAAATGTCGTAAAAGAAAATTACAAAAGAAACCCCCAAAATATAAAACATACACAAAATTAAAAACAGTTTCCTGGCGTCTTTTTTTAGCCTTCTGTTAAAGCTCTGTTTGACATAGCAAACGAGCTCCACAATTAATGCCAAAGTACTCTCTAGAAAGCTTTGCAAGTCAGCTACAATTGTTATGAAGAGCACTTTCCAATATCAAGTTTGATAGATCACCAAGAATGTCATGTACCCCTCGGGTCAGTTTACGAGCAGATTTTTGGAATGTGTCATCTATCTCCAAAACTTGTATTATTCCTTCCATCAATGCTCAACATAAATAACTCCATGATAGACCTACAAAATAAATAAAAAGGTTAGAAAATGAAGGAGTCCTTGGCTCGGGCTCAGGTGACAGGACCTTGGGCACTTAAAATTAGGTAAGAAATGTGTGTGTATCTTCCCTCGTTGAGGGCTACATCACAAGAAATAGGGGTTTATTCGGGAGAATATTGTGTTTTTTGATTATAGGTTCTGAGATTTATTAAGAGCATGTTGAGGATTTTTGCTTTGTAGATCCTGCATAATAGAATGTTAGATAAAGAATCATGTTCCTACTATTGGAGATGTAGTGTTCTGAAGTGTTGTTAAGTAATGATAGGTTATTTCTTATTGTTGTTTGTTGTGGTTGAGAATTCTATTATGCATAAAGGTTAGGGATGCTGCTGTAAAGGTAATTAATCATGATTTGGAGATGTATTGTTATTAGTGGTTGTTTTAATGGATTGATAACATGTTATTGATAATATATTGGTGGGAAAATAAGGTTTCAGGAAGAACTAGTAAAAGGTGCTCTTTGTCGTGTTCTATGGAGTATATTGTGATGTAATGTTTTGTTATTTGTTTGATATTGCTTGATAGAAGGCTAACTACATGAGGATGTATTGATGTTGGTTGTACTTGGAGACTTGCTATTGTGTGATGATTTGCTAAATTTTTATTAAATTGTGTGTTCTCATACTAATGCATCACGGTTTTCACAAACGTTATAAAAGTGGTTTATCATGCATGTGATTTTAAGTAAAGAACAATAAAAGAAGTTCAGAACGTAGAAATATATTGAGGCTTTGGGAAAAAGTTCCCAATGGTAGAAAATATGTGGAGGCTTTGGGAACAGGTTTCCAGTGGTAGTGCAAAATTTGAGTTTTTTAAATGATTTTAAAATGCCAAGTGTAAATTTTTCACAAATTTTTGGTCAAATGTGAAAAAGTTGACTCATTTTGTCGCGTAGCGGCGACGTGTACGTTTTTACGTAAGATGGTCAAATAGAGTTTTCCCAAGCGGCAATTTAAATTTGGAAATATGTTTGGCAAATTATTTTAACTAAAGGAATGTTTTCAATTCATTTTTTAAACAAGTCGAGACATGAGTTGAATTTTTAAATCAAATTCTTAATCGAGTTATTTAAAATAGGGAAAATGACAAATTAACCATCGTGGTTTGTGGTCAATGACAAGTCAACCACTATCCTTTATTTTCTAACAAATTAACCACTGACGTATTGAAAAATGACAAGGCCAACATCGTTGTTAAGTTCGCCGTTAAGATGTTGACAGGGCGTTGCGACGGTTCATAGACAAAACGCCGCAGCGCCTTGGTTTTCCAAGAAAAGAAGGCCAAATTTGGCCTGGACACCGCTGCGGTGTTGGCCAAATTGCACGTCGTGGTGTCCTGGGACAATGCACCTTCGCTAGTGTGGGCCTTGGCAAAAAGTACAGTTCATTGGAAAAAATTAGAGAAGAAAATTGTGATAATGCATTGAAGAATGGGTACAGGATAAAATTCACCCATAGTGGCGCTCATCGGTTGAGGGCTGCCTGCTAGGAAGGATGCACGTGGCAGCTGTATGCCTAAACAATGTAAGGTGAAATGACGTTTCAAATAAAGTTCTACAACGACGTTCACACTTGCTCCAGAAAGATGGAAAGTCGTCATGCCACTACCAAATGGGTGGCAACGCATTACTTAGACAAATTTAAAAGTTAGGCCAACTGAGACCTATCTTCCAAAATTGAGACAACCAGGAAGGACTTCAACGTCAATATCTAGAAGGGTAAGAAATACGGCCAAAAAAATTAACGAAGGGGATGGCAATGAGTAATACAAGCTCATATGGTCCTACGCCGAGGAGATTCGGAGGTCAAATCCTGGAAGTTCACTGCGTGTTCACCTTGACATGAGTGTATTTAAAATGATGTACATGTGCTTGGATGCATGCAAAAGGGCTGTGCAGAACTGTGGTAGACCGGTTCTTTGTTTACATGGTTGCCACTTGAAGCGAGCGACTCCGGGCCAACTGCTCACCGCTGTCACCATTGACGGGAATGATGGAATGTATCCGGTTGCTGTAGCAGTGGTTGAAGCAGAAAATAGGGCTTTGTGGAGCTGGTTTCTGGAATTGTTGCTCGACGATCTAAACACCCCATCTAGCAATGGATAGACAATCATTACTGAGCGACAAAAGGTGCAGTTGATTGCTTTTGCCTTCCGTGTTTATGTTATGCATTTTGTACTAATGTCTGACTCATATTATGAATCTTTATAGGGGCTAGTGCCAGCTGTCAAAGAGGTGGCAGGGCAAACGGACCTCAGTTTTACATCCGACACCTGTATGGCAATTTTCAAAAACAAGTTAAAGGCTGATTGTTAAAGGATGCAAAGTGGGCCGCATCTAGAGCCACAGCAGTGAGGTAGTTTGAGAGAGAGATATGGCCAAGTTATTTTTTATTGACTCGACAGCCCACAACTATCTACGAGGAATAGATGTGACATACTAGGCCAAACATGCCTTCTGCTCCATCCCCAAATGCAACTTAATCCTTAACAACCTCAGTGAGTCCTTCAACGCTTGCATCCTACCAGCCCAGGACAAACTGATTCTAAGTATGTTCAAGATCATTCGAAAGGGCATTATGGGTAGGATCGTGAAAAAAAATGAAAAGATTACTCGCTCGACCGACCTTTTGTGTTCAATGATCAGCAACTGGCTTGCCAAACTACAACTTGCCGGTCAAAATTGGAGCCCCCAATTTTCAGGAGTTGAGCAGTTTGAGGTCCGCAACGGTAACGAACAGTATTCTGTCGATTTGGACAGGCGTACTTGTACCTATTACCAGTGGGAGTTGACCGGCATCCCATGTGTCTATGCAGTCCCGTGCATTCACTTCACGAGGAGATCTCTTGAGGAATTTGTGCATGCATGCTATCACTAGGAAACATACATGGCGATGTACTCCCACTTTGTCCGCCCCATCAATGGACCAATCGAGTGGCATCCTGTGACGAATCTTGATCCAATTATTCTACCGCCATTTAAAAGGCTTCTAGGAAGGCCACGTAAACGTAGAATACGGGATGTGGATGAGGCCCCAAGCCGGACAATGCTTACGAGAAGACATATGAACATCACTTGTGGCTGGTGTGGGGGTGTGCGTACAATTCTCGCACGTGCGAAGGGGGAGGCGAGTCCAGTACAGGGGCTGGCAGAGGCAATAGAGAGAGAGGGAGAGGCGGCAGAGGAAGGTCTGAGGGCACATTTATGGGTTTCAGAGTCTCCGAGATAGCCCCCAAGACAATTCCTTCCATAGTCCTTGAGACAGCCCTCGAGCGAGTATCTGAGAAAGTTCCAGACAGAGTTCCTGAGACGCAGGTGAACCCATTATCACGTTTACATTTTCAAATGTTATTTGAACTAGGCTAATTTCATTTGCAATATTATCTGTAGAAGTCTGATGCGCAAGGTCCACCAACACAAACGTACACAAATGTGGACCTTAACCTTCCGTGATACATTCATTTGATAGATTAGGTTTGATATATATGTAATTGTACTGTACGCTATATTTGTAAAATTTGAATTGATAAATATGAATTGGTTTCATAAATTTACATTGATAAATATGAATTTGTTTCGTTTCAACAATTTGAATTCATATATTGGTTCCATATATGTGGTTGTGGAGTGTGCATGAAATTTGATTACAGGTACCATGAGATGACAAGTCGTAGCGGCTTGTGCACACAAACTGCGGCGGCTTGCTCACAAGCCGTGGCAGTTTTTGGTACAAGCCGCCGCGGCTTACTGAAATTGTTGCACTGAATTCACCCAAGTTTCTCCATACACTTTTCTTTAATTATGTACTTGATTTAGGTCAAACAGAATTTACTTTTCACTTATCCTCACCCCAATTTATAAAAATTTTGCCAGAGTCTCCCTTGTTTTTTTACTCCCCTAAATCTATTCTCATACATTCTGCACAAAATCCCAAGCAGTTCCAGTATCATCCAAACACATCATTCATCCAGTAAATGTAAACTACACATATCATCCAAACATATCATTCGCAACGTAAATGTAAACTACACATAAATTACAACGTGAATGTACACAACTTCAACTAAACATAAATTACAACATAAATGTATAGAAATCCTTGAACTAAACTATGCCACCTTCTTCCTGGTCCGTTTCGGGCGCAAATCCTTGAACGTAAAAGATAAGTTCGGGTCCAAGAATACTTTATCTACTTTTAACAACAACGGATCCTCATACTAAAAGGTTGCAGGGATGTGCTCGTGGAATTGTTCTGGAATAGTGCACTATCGCAACACCCTCATCCCCTCACTCGTACACCGCAATATGCCGAACGGCCTGCAATGCAAAGGGAACAATTGCCGGTCAAGTACACGGAAAGCAATATTAAGAATTTACACAAGGGAAAATACATACTGCTGTTTGTTAGTGGGAGCTACGATGATGGAGATTGCTTCCCGCATCAATTGCTGGTAAGCGAATTGAGTGTGCAAGTCAACGGATGAAATAAAACACGCTTGCTTTCGGTGTGTCTGAAATGTAAACAATGCATTAGATTATCTCAGTGAACATGAACGATATCCCGGAGAAGCGAGATGGTTACTTACATGAATCCACCCTAATGACAATAGACGTTTATCTTGATGATATGCGAATACGGCTTCTTCATCGACCGCATAGCACTACATATAAGTTTGGATGAGTACTAAAATAAAATATTATACACTAACATACAAAGAAGGCTTTTCACCGCATCTGGCGTCCCAACTTGCTCTGGGAAGATGAGATCATTCATGATGTAATCATCGTCGATAAACTTTCCCCCAAGAACTGCGCACGTCTCTGTGTTCATCCGAGTATTTGTCTGGACATACTTCTTGAACATGTCCATCAACTGCAGAGACTGCAACAAAAAGGTCAAAACACCATCAGACTAACAAAGCATGAACATGAATGAACACACATATAACAAAATGAAAGACGTACCACGCGCATAGTTCTAAAGGGAGGAGGCTCGACTTGACTGGTCCCCTGCACCTCAGCAGGCACGGCTGGAGGAGCAGGTTGGCGGCTTACGGCACCGGTGCTGCAAATGAACAACATGTCATTACGTCAAACACATTGCTTCAAAGGACGATAAAGAGGATGCTGTACGGGCTGATCGCCTCTCATGTCTCCTCAGTGTTGCCACCACCTCACGGTGTCTCTCTTCTGATCACGTATGCCACTATGCTTCTTGCATATGCCACTCTTGTGCTTGCATATGCCACTCTTGTGCTTGCATATAACACTTTTGTGCTATGCGATGTCTCTCTTCTGCGAGCTCCTCCCCTCTTCATATCTGGACTTATTGTATTTGCAGGTGCTCCTCCATCATTTGCATTCTGGTCACCAACATCTGATGGAGCTCCTCCATCCTGCTCATCCAGGCGGACATTTCCTCAGGCATCGAAGTAAAGTGAGCTGACTAAGGAGGAGGCGGCTGTTCATATGAGGGGGCTGAATGCTGAGGCTATGAGCGAGGTGGAGGTGCTGCCTACTTCTTGGACCTGCAAACCCATTCCCCTCCAATGTGGGTGAACTCCATTCGGTCCACTTTAGCATCGTTGTAGACGTCAATGGCCGACTCTTCAATTCTCGACTCTTTCTCCGAGATGGGTACCCCATAGTGCTCAACGATGCTCTGAATGAGCCAGTTGTACGGAAGGTTATTCGCTGGGTTGTTGAGCACCTCATTCATGTGGCTGAGGATGATAAATCCAATATCCACCTTTTTCCCAGTGAACACCTTCTCCAACATATAAAGATCCATGCAGATAACATGGTCTCGATGCCCATCCCGAGACAAAATCGTGTACGTCATGATCGGATGGATCAATCGGGCTATGGCATTCAACTCCTTGTCCTTCGGCTTCTTGTACTGGACAACATCGGGATTCTAGTGCAACAATGTAAGCACCGCTAGCCCTTCTCCTCGGTTGACAAATAGTGGCTCCCGAGACACGTGATAATATTCATCGCTTGGCTCGTCCAATACACATCCAAGCATAATGTTTACATCGTTGGGAGTGAACCTTAACTCTCATCCAAAAATATATGTCCACACCTCTAATGGCTCGGTGGACAGTCTCAAATTTGTGTAAAACAATCTTATAACTCTCTTGCAGCAACTGCCCCTCATCTGGCACAACCCGGCTAATCCAGCATTTTTAAGCAGTTGTTTAATTCTCATTCCTGCCAATGAGTCCAAATCTACTATTTTTGAAACAATAATTTAACGGTGTTGAATATCATCTTCATACCGTGATTTGCAATTCGCTGTCCTGAATAGTTTGGACTTTACCCCTGCTGTCACGGGTTTGAATCAGACAATTGAGCCTCCGGCTTCTCCTTGTTCAAGCTCGGGTTCAGCTTTCCTTTGTGAGTGTGCAACGGTTTCTCCTTCCTAGGCGGTGTCTTCGTGTTGCACAATCGCGAGTTGCTCATTGACTACCCCCGCGGGTTGCTCATCATCCGCAGCAGCGGCTTGCACAGCTTCCACCGTTGCATTCCCACGCTTGAACGCCAATTTCTTTGCTCGGGAATACATTGTGATCGAAAATGGCCAAGAGTTTTTGGTGTTTGTTCGCTGTGAAAACAAGTCACCTAGAGGATTCGGTGTTTGTTCGCGATGAAAATGGCGAACCCTAGCATTTCGCGGTTATGTATACGCTGAGTAAAAATCCAGACGCTGTGGCGGTGTCTTGGGATGCGACGGTGACCAGGACACCGCTGCGTCTCGGAACACCGCAGCGGCGTCCTAGGACCCCGAGGTGTCCCGACCAAATTTGGCTTTCTTTTCTTGGAAAACAGCAGCGCCGCGGTGTTTTGTCTACGAACCGCCGCGGCGCCCATTCAGCTTCTTAACGGCGAACGTGACAGCGATGTTGACTTTGTCATTTTTCCATACGTCAGTGGTTAATTTGTTAGAAAATAAAGGATAGTAGTAGATTTGTCATTGATTGCAAACCACAATGGTTAATTTGTCATTTTCCCTTAGAAGCTCTGCTTCTTCTCATTCATCTCCTTTCCCGATTCTGAAAACCGTGACGAGAGAGAGAGAGAGTGAGAGGTCCTCGAGGAAGGAGCAGGACTACGGCGGGCTGTCGATTTCAGCGACGAAGAACGGCAACCGGTTAGCTCCGTCTGTGGGTTGCATCGTTTGGTCGAGGGGAAATCCTCACGAGGAATGGCTGAGGTAGAGAGCTCGGGAAACTAGGGCTTCTCGGCTCCGACATCTTTTTCCGCCATTTCTTCAACTACGGTGAGTAATGTCATGAGTTATGTTCGATTCTAGTTCTATTTATGGTCGTTGGTAATGTATTCCAGAATTCCAGCTTTAATTTCTTTGAATGCTCTGTGATTTCTTCTCGGGTCTCTCGGCCGATTTGGAAATTTTTAGTGCTTGTCCCTATTGTGCTTAGTTCTAGCTAACGATAGGGTTGTCGTATAAAATTTTTCTTTGTGATTCTATGCGCGTGGAGAATCAGGTGTGTGTTGAATTTTGCTCTCGGTTCTTCTGTTGTTTTGCTGCGAAGTTTGATTATTTGTCCATGTTTTGTAGTATCGTTTTGCCCGATAGATTTTTTGTGACAAAATATTTCTCTGCTGTAATGGTTGTGGTTGCTGTATTTCCTTAATCATTGTACCTGTCAGAGGGTTTGTTTAGGCTGCTTTATGATTCTGTTCATAATGGAAAAAGACATTGTGGATTACTGTTGTTGAGACTCGATGAATCGTTGAGGGTGGTATCCTGTTAGGCAGATTCTTGTCCTCTAGTTCGATTAATGTTTTGCTTGAATTGGGTTTATGGTTGATAACCTGAGGAGTTGTGTTTAGTTTTAGGTCTCTGTTTGGATTCTAGATTTGGCTTGTAGATTGGTTGAGTTCATTTGTTGAAGTGGATTTTTTTTTTGTTTTGAGGGTGATAAATTTGGTTATGTTTCGTGGTTGTTTTGACGGGTTCTAATCTATTGTTTAATTGCTGCATAGTTGAGGACATGTAAATTTGGTTTCGGTAAGTGGTTCAGTTTCTTAGAGATATTAATATGTAATTTGGGCTTCCTGTTAAATTCAATTGTTGATAATTTAGAGGAGGACATGGATGGTTACTGGCTTAATCCAGGAAGTTGGAAATCTGTAATCTCTGATATTGATTTCCTGCTTTTATATCTTGATATAGGATTCTGTTATAAGTTGAGTTATTTACTACGTCTAAGTTTAGATATCAACTTGAATTCTATTTAAATCTTGTTTAAATTTTCTTTGAGAGTTGTCATTGCCATATTGGATTCTTATTTCTGTTGGCTGCTGAGTCTTAGGTGGTTGAGAGTGTGCAGTTGATCATCGACATGTCTCGACACTAGATGGTTTGGTTAATTTTTGTTGAGTGATAAGATTGAGAATTTTGTTGGGATTCCTAGTTTCGGTTCCCGGGTTAGAACTTGTGGTTGTTCTTAGAAACCATCCTGTTTCTTATCCCTTGTTTGATTGATGAGATGGTGACATCGGCCTTGTTATAGGTTCTGGATGTGTCAGATGTTTTGAACTTTTGCTTACCACAACGCGTCGAGCGGGATTGTCGGTAAGTGTGTCGTGGTTGCCATCGAGGTAGGGATCTTTATACTTTCTGCACTACATTGCATCATGGTTTTCAAAACTACTATTTTGTGAACTACCACACCTGAAAACCCGACGGAGACTGTTCAACAGTACGTCAGTTTTTATGTATACGTATGTTTTCTCACGTTTACATTCCATACATGGTTTACTGCTAATATTTGCATATATATTGATGATGTGATTTTTGTGCATGTGTTTGGGGGATGAATCCTCTTGATGTTTTAGACACTCTCGCGCTAAAGCATCACGAGGCTATCCCGTCAACCATTAACTGTGGGAAGGTTTGACATAGGTTATGTACATTGGGAAGATGAATATTCTTGATGCTTTAGGCACTTTAGCGCTAAAGCATTACGAGGCTATCCCTGTGGAATCTTCTGTTGCGTGAAGATTGGTCGTTTATGTGCGAAAAGATGATGGGGCATTCATGATATGTCCTCAAGTTGCAAGGCCTGGAAGTGGAAAAAGAGGATGGGCATTGGTGACGTGTCCTCAGGTTGCAAGTCCTGAAAATTGGAAATAGGATGGGAGGGTGATGACGCCTCCTTGGGTCGAAAGCCCCTAAACCTAGCCAGGGTATTTGTCACACGGAGTTGGCAGGGTTGTCAGTTACGAAGATTAGCCTATCATACTACCTTTCCATTTGGTAGTTGGCTGGACGACTTGAACTTGCTCGTCGACAACCCATGTTAATTTGGGACATTGGGGTATCCTAGTGAGAAGCAGTCTATTGTGGGCAATCTCATCCGTTATTACGATCATACGAGTTGTGTCATCACTGACTAGTTTGCCAGCAACTTGGGTGACGTGTTGGATCTTCGGATCGTTGTCATTGGTATTCTTTCCTACCTCATGAGGTGTTGCTATTGGCGGATAGCCACCTTTCCATGACCTATACTGGGCGGTTACATGAGTTGTGTCGTCGCTAACTGGTTTGCATGCAACTTGGGTAATACGCTAGAACTTCATATTGTATTGGCGTTGGTTACGACCCGTCGGCACATCCGAGAGATTGTACCATCTTTTGATGATAAGTGACAAATGGGTCATTGTGTGGCCATCCCTTTTCATTAGTGACATTTTCATACGAAAAGCAATGTTGGCATATTTTGAGATTATAGCTTTCTATGTATACAGTGGGTTTTAATAAAGTCATATCAAAGGGTCATGGGCCAGATTTATAAAATGAAAAAGAGATTTTGAATTATTAAAATCCATGTACGATAAATGAGAAGCATAAAATGGTTTTCAAAAGATGAAAAAAAATGGTTTTAGCATGTATTGCATTTAGTATTGATTTTCCTACTGAGTTAGTCAATCACCCCTTAGACTATATTTTCCCCTCAGGTTAGGGTTTAGATTTGGTGCACTGGTCTTGTGCGTGTGGCAGGTGAGTGAAGCTAGTGTTCCTGGATTGGTGTCTCTATATCTCCCTGTGGATGGGTGGAGGTTCGTCGGTTCAATCTCTCTATTTCTCGTATGTTGGGATTTTAATTTTGGTGTTGTTTGATTTAATTCTTGCACATTACTTTCCTTTATTATGCTATCATGTCTCTAGTTGATCACTTTGTAGACCCTAACCCATATGATTTGGGTTTAGGCTTGGTATTATTCCTATTAAGTCTTCCGCATAAAAATTCATGCCTTGGGCTGGGTAATTGGGTTCTCTCCGAGGATCGGGTCGCCTGACCAGGCGATTCTATTCGGCCTCTCTCCGGGTCATGACAGGTAGAGACGTTGGTGGAAGATGTCCCCAATGTTAGAGGTTTTTGTGGACATTGTTACAATGGTAGAGGCTTTGGGTGGCTTTTTCCCCCAATGGTTGATGCTTTGGAGGCTAAACTCATGTATAAAAGCTTGGTGGACGTGGTCCTCATAGTTAGAGGCATTCGCAGGTCACTCCCTGATGGTTGAAGCTTTGAGTTGAGCTTCAATATTAAGATGGTAAAATGGAAATGGTAAAACAGTAATAGCAGTAAAATGAAGAAGAAACTAAATGGGAAAATGTTTTATAAAAAGGGGCATGACATGTTTCATATTGCATTTTATTTTTTGTTGAGTGTTAGACTCATAGTTTAAGTCTTGTGATGTAGATATGCAGTAGCGAGGATATGAGCAGTTGATGGAGCATTTGTACATTGCGGACTTGGTGACTGACGAGGCTAAAGGATTAAAAAAAATGGTTTGTAAATGGTTTTGTAAAGTATTTAAATTGTAAAGAAAAGAATTTTAACTATACATTTCTTTTATTTCGTTTAGTTCAAAGAAAATAATTTTATTTACGATATTGTTTTAAAAAGCAAAGTCTTTCACTGTGATTCATAAAGAAAATATATTTCAAATTACACATTTTAAATGATAAAAAATCGGGTCGTTACATATACCACCATTACTAAAACAACTCTTAAGTCAAACACACACTCACGGCTAGAATAACTCTAGCTGAAGCATTACAACACAAAATTAAAAATTAATACAAGTTCAAATAAAATTATTAAACATAAATTCTAAACATAATGAGGACTGATGCATTGAAGACTGAGGAGCTTCACATAACAAGAAGACACTAAAAGGTTGACATGTAATTTTATATGCATTCTCTCCATGCAATCCTGCAACGATCACCATAATATTTTATGAGAATTTCCAAATTTGGTCTTGTCGTCTCGGTAGGTGGGAGAGGATTGTGGCATCCCGCTCTGTGAAGACCAGGAAAAGTCCAATTGTAGGTCTGGCCCATATCAGGGGGCACAATCCTACATCGCTTGGGAGAGTAGAAAATGCATGGTATATAAGCATGGAGCCCCTTCCTACCTAGTACAACGCGTTTTTGGCTGACCCCAAGAACAAACTCATGCGAGCTTCGGCCCAAAGCAGACAATATTGTACTGGGAGCACTGGGGGATGTTACAAATGATATCAGAGCGAAATCCCTACCGGAAGTGTGGCCGAAGAGGACGTCGGGTCCCCAAGGGGGTGGAGATTGTGGCATCCCGCTCTGTGAAGACCAGGAAAGGCCCAGTTGTGGGTCCGACCCATATCAGGGGGCACAATCCCACATCGCTTGGGAGAGTAGAAAATGCATGGTATATAAGCATGAAGCCCCTTCCTACCTAGTACAACGCGTTTTGGGCTAACCCTAAGAACAAACCCATGCGGGTTTCGGCCCAAAGCAGAGAATATTGTACTGGGAGCACCGGGGGACGTTACAAAGGTCTCATTGCACATCATCATCTATGACAATTATTCGAGACCTTTTGAAAGTATTCTTTTGTGTAGGAGAAGATACATTTTATTGGGTTTATTCTTTCATATCATGGTATTGAAGTAGATGAAGAAAAATTGACAACTATCAAAGAATGGTTGATTCCTACCAATATATCAGATATGTGTAGTTTCTATGGCCTCGCTTTCTTTTGTCAAAGGAAAATAAACAAAGTGCTTGAAGTGGAATGTGATGCATATGGGATTGTCATTATCGTTGTTTTTATGCAAGAAGGAAGTCAAATTGCTTATTTCAATGAGAAGTTAAAGGGGAATGCCCTAAATTATTCAATTTTTGACAAAGACTTTTATATCGTAGTGAAAACACTTGAGGTATAGCAACATTATCTACTTCTGCAGGAAATTATTATTTGCACCGGTCACTATGTAACGACCCGATTTTTATTTACTTTAAAATCGCGTAAAATTTAAAACTTTTCTTTTCATATAAACATCATAGTATTTTTCCTTTATAAAACCCGATCGTTAAAACTCTTTACTTATAACACTTATCAATTTCAACGGAATTAATAAAATGATTTTATGAAACGCAATGGAATTAAAACAAAACGTTAAATAATATTAAATAATTTAGAAACCCCTTTTTCAAATAATTTTCTTTTAAAAGTCTTTAGGCCAACCAGCCACAAGATCCACCCATGCAAATCCTTCATCAACTATCTTTGACCTGTTCACCTGTTTCTCGTACGTACCTACATCACAAGACCCAAACTAATGAGCCTATTGCTCAGTAAGTGATAGACTAAAATGTAATGCAGATGAGATGCATGATCACACGATGCATTACAGAGAAGAACCGTATCTCGTCTATTAACCGGGGTGATGGATAAGTCAATTGATCTCGTGGCTTAAACCTGTGTTTCCGACGAGGAACCACGCCAATAGGGGTGTCACCACGAGCCATACTCATACACTTTTGTTGAAGACATTGGGGATTCAGAACAAAAGAATTGAGAATCTTAAGATTCTTGTGGCTTAACCTGTGCCTCTGTGTCCCCTAAATGGGGATAGGCACTCCAATAGGGGTGTCACCATGACAACTATTCCCAATCCTCCTAAACCCCTACATGCCTATTTACATATATTTTAGAATGACATACAATATGCTCATGCCTACATACAGTCCTATATGATGATATAAATGTCTAATAAACATATCATTAAATGAACCTAAATCTAGTAAACACACAACATACAATCCTAATTCTTGAGATGTAGGGTCCGAAAATCAAAGTACAGTAAGTATCAACTTACCTAGCGTCCCTAGCGCGGTTAAGAAATTAACGCTGTCCTTCTTTCCTTTTATACCTTCAAAATAATTATAATTTATTTATTAATATCTTTATCAATAATAAATCTTAATTTTGATATCGTTATTCCTCGTTTATTATTTAATAATTTAATTATCGCTTAACGAATTTCTATTAATTTATCTTCATTAATTTCATGGTCAATAAGCAAATAACTTTGATTTATACCTTTTCCCCTCAAATCATAATTATCCAATTTAACCGATATTAATAAAAATCACTTAATTTTCATAAACCTTAACACTAAATAAACCTCATTAGTCAACTTAATTACTTAGCAACCTCGCAATAACAATTCTAGTATCTTAACGTGTGCAACAGGATAACGATAGCCAACAATAGTTGCTCATTCCATCAATGTAACCCGATAATAAAGAGAATTTACTTTATAAAACCGAATATTATTTTATCACAAAACCATATTTTCCACAGCAGAGTAGAGAACCATTTAATTCTTTTTATCCAATTAGAAATGCAGTAGATAAATCATCCAGACAAACAGCCAGAAGCTAATCTGAAATCAATCACAGCAGTAAACATTTAACAACTAATCCAGAATATAAATCCAACATGTTCCCACGTCCAACAATTCATTTTCCAATATATAGTTTTCCAATGATAAACCAAATTTAAACCAACTAAATTATATATATTTCACATGCACACTAACTATACAGTTTAACCAAGAAATAATCCAATCAAGGAACGACTTCACTGCTTCAGCTCCAAGTAACAGAATAATGTCATTATCCAGAAAACAAAAATCCAATGATAGAACCAAACTTCATCAATAAAATACCCCCCAACAAGACTCATGGGCAGAACTAAAACCATAACAAAAATCAATTTCAACATCCCCCCATACAATCCATCGGCCGTCCATCACACAAATAGAAACCCAAGCAAAACTTTCCATTCAAAGAGGGGCTAACCACTCACAACCACACAACAGTAATGTCCATCACCCCTATTATTTCCTACGTCATATTCTCAATAAAACCCATCTTCTAACCAACACCGACCAAGAAACAGGATGTGTATTAACCAAACAACAAAGCTAATAGTCAACATCATTCACAATCAAATCCCGACAACAGAATGATACACATACCCAGGAGCAGTTCATCAACATATTATTTCCTTTACAGATTACCCATTAACATAACAGAATTTAAACCATGAACAGCCAGTTTACAGGATATACTAATGTCCAACACCATATCATCCTTAATCGAAGACAACATAACCAACAAATTCCATTTTAACAGACAAATTTCTTTTAACAGAGACAAAATCAAAGAACGAAGAAGTCCATTACCTGCAGACCCGAGAGTGTTGCTGCCAACCTCTCCTTCTCCATTTTCTCCTTTCATCCTCCCTGACACTCGGCCATTTCCTCCATCTCCAGCACTCTCCACTGTCACTTTTCCTTCCCCTCACAGCCAGCTCCCTGCCATAATTTATAGATAGCAGGAAGAGGAGACTGCCAGTGACGACCAAGCTGACAGAAAGATCACACAATTCGAAGGAGGTGGTCCAATGACCAAACTCCACATTGGAAAGTTGTTATCGTTTATGGAGAAGAATGAGCCGGTCCAATTTGGAAACCACAGACCCAGACCGATGCCCTGCTCCAGCCATCCTCGCCCATGCCGACACCAAAACGCCGCACCACCGACGCCAAATCAACCAAAATCGGAAGCCAAGAAGGTGAACATCAAAGATAGAGCATTGACTTACCTCCACCGGCGATTCACCGTACCAAACCGACTCGTGCCCTAGCCTTGCATTCGCCGTTCGTCACCCGCAGCCCCACCATCGCCGCCATGCGCCGGACAACGTGCACCCGAGCTCGCGGCGACGCCTCCTTCCCCTCATCATCATCCTTCCCTCCTGATCGCTCTCCTCTCTCTCAGCTCTTTCATTTCTCTCGATCTTCTCTCCCCCTGCTTCTCTGTTCTGTTTTGTTTGCCAGCGAAGAGGCCAATGGCCAAATTAAATCTTAACATTTCTTTCCCCCAATTTGATTTCTCATTTAACCGTAGCCAGCTCTGAACCGATGAACTGGTTCAGCTTCCTTCATATATTAATTTTCTTCCATTTAATTTATTTCTTCATTTCTCTTTCTTTAAATAAATAAATTCCTCATTTAATTATTTTTATCTCAATTCTAATTTTCTTTTCTCCAAATATTACTTGATGATAATTATCGGTCCACTTTAAATTATTCAATTCGATTTCCCAAATTCATTTCTCGTTAAATAAATCCTTGATTATTATCCAAATATTTCTCCCAATCAATTTTTTTATCAAATAAATCTCGATTATCCTTAATTAATTCGGTTATGAAAATTGGGGTATTACGCACTAAGCACTCAAACATGTCAAAAGCCAAGGAAAGCTAAATAGAAGACATGTAAAATGGTTGGAATTCCTTAAAAGATATTTGTACATTATCTAATACAAAAAAGTAGAAAGCAATGTGGTAGCTGATGCACTCTCTAGAAGGTACACGCTTTTAACTGAATTGAGTACTAGAATACTTGTATTTTATTGGATCAAATATGCTTATATTGATGATAAAGATTTTGGATATTGGTTTTAGAATTGTGGATTGAAAGCATAAAATGGGTATTTTGTTATTGAAAGGTACTTGTTCAAAGGTGGGAAGCTATGCATACCTAATTGTAGTCTTTGAGAATCTCTTATTAGAGAATTCCATGGTGGTGGTCTTGCAAGTCATGTTAGGGAGAAGAAAATTCTTGAAACTATAAAAGAACATTTCTATTGGCCACACATGTCAAAAGAAGTTCATGAAATTGTTGAGAAGTGCATCATTTACAAAAAAGTCAAGTGTCGATTACAACCTCGCGGCTTATATATGCCCTTGCTGGTTCCTAGCCATCCATGGGTGGAATTGAGCATGAATTTTATTTTGGGTTTATCCCGTACAATGAAAAGTACAGAAGCAATCATGGTGGTGGATCGATTCTCAAAGATGACTCAATTTATACCTTGCTCAAAAATTGATGATTCATATCACATTGCTGATCTCTTCTTCAAAGAAGTGGTGAGACTTCACAGAGTACCTAGTTTGATATTTTTGGATAAAGATACCAAATTCTTGAGTTCTTTTTGGAAGACCTTATGGAGATTATTGGGGACCAAGTTGTTATTCAACACATTCTTTCAACCTCAAACCAAAAGCCAAACGGAAGTAGTTATAACACCCCGATAATGTTTTTCCCGTATACGCAATGTAATTAATTTTTGGGATAATTAATATATTACATTGCGTATCGATACGTGTTAAATTATGACGTGTATTGGGGGTAAATATTATGGGATAAAAATTAAGTATGAAAATGTGATGAAAAGCTATAATTGACGAATTCAGACCCAGGCGGATGACACAGGGATGAGGAATGTCATCCGAAAAAGCATGGAACATTGTCTCAGTGTTTTGGGACGATACAGGGTGGGACTCTGCATCCGGATTCGTTCGTCGCCTATAACCGCATGATTTCAAAAGATCCCGGGCTACAGCGGAGGGTGGCGGACGGGGACAATTTGAATCTGTCCAATTTTTGGACAAATTCGGACGAAGGCAAGGACGCCTTCTTTCATCTGAAAACGCAATTCTGTCAGGAAGAATGGTGATTTCGGATGCACGCGGAGGAGGCCAGGACAACTCCACTTGTCTAAAAAGTCGCAGAACTGTGAATACAATAGGTTTTAAATGATAGACAAATTGTTGTGTAGTCCATAAATACACACTAAGGAGACATGGTGGCGATCTCTCCACACCTAGGCATGACCCTCTCAATGTCGAGGTAACGCCTCTCCATCCCGTTCAGTGTACGATTGTCTCTATCCAAGAATGGCTCTGTAATGACCGGATAAGTTCTCCATATACGTTGTAAAATATCTTATTAATGAACGAATATTGTATCGAGGATTGTAATGTCCCTATTTTCGTAACAGAATTAATTTGGGGTAAGGATTTATTTGATGAGAAATTTAATTGGGGAATAATTGAAATAAATTAAGAATTCAAATTGGGTCATGAATAATTTGATTAAATAAAGAAAGAAGAATTTAATTTAAGGAATTAAATTAAAAGAATTAACATAAATATGAATTAAACAAATTAAAATTTAGTTAAATGGAATTGAGGGATAAAAAGAAATTAAAATAAAAATATAGAGAGAAAGAAGAGAAGTGATCGGCTGAAGGAAAATAGGAGTAGGGTTGAAGGTGAATCGGTTCGTGTTTTTTTTGCCAGCCGGTCTAGTTCGGTTCAAAAAACAAAATAAGAAAGGGGAGAAATTTGGTCTGTTGCTTTCGGACGAAAACCCTAGAAAAAACTTCACTCTCCATCTCCATTTTCTCTCCCGACCAAGGCTGCTCCCTTCCCCTGTCGGCGGCAAACATTGCAGGCAAAAAAGACCGATTGGGTCCCCTCCCTTGGTACGGAGGATGGTCCCCTACCTGCGTCTGTCCATCTCTCCCCCCCCCCCCCCCCCCCCCCCCTATATCAATGACCAAAATCAAATTATTGGGGATAATGCAAAG